>JAGFMF010011929.1:1425416-1497922 GCA_019455555.1 Galemys pyrenaicus | reverse complement strand
GGATTGCTGGATCCTATGGAAGTTCCATTCTTAGTAGATTGAGGAACCACCATACTGCTTTCCATAATGGTTGGACCATCTTGCATTCCCACCAGCAGTCATAACTGAGATTTTTGTCTATATGATGTATGAACAGCAGCTTTTCAATAAAACATTTTTTAAAAGCTTGTGTTGCAACAGGATTGTTCTCCTTTGTTTTTTTTTTTTTGTTGTTGTTGAGACTGAACAGCAACAAAAAGAAAATAGGAGGATGAATATAACAGCAGAAACATTTAAAGACTATCTGCTAAGTGTGATTTAGCTGAGGAAATTGTGGTAACATGAATAACATAAACAATCCCTTGTCACACATCAGGCACTGATTTACATCAGGCATGTGGTGCTCAATTAAGAAGAAAAGCCCAGTGTTGCCAAGGCATACAGAATTTTCAGCCTTCTCCTAACTCCCAGGCCAGTGAAACCTAAAAAATCTAAAAGCTGTTTTAAAAAAAAAAAGTGGGAACAGAAAAGAGATAGACTCTGGATTTCTCCAGCCTTTGCGCATACTTTCCCTTTTAGGAAGACTCTCTAGATCTACCCATAACCTACACTTCATGTTAGATAGACTACTAGTACATAAATAAGTTCGATGTTCAAGGAACACAACGCTCACCACTAGAAAAGGTGTTGCACTGAAAGTAAGCAAACTGTATTCAAGACTGACATTGTAGAATAGAAATAAGCATAGCAATCACTGGTGCAGAATTAAAAGCCCAGAAATAAATTCACACATATTTGAACACTTAGTTTTTTTGTACAGAAGGTAAAAGCTTAAAATGGAGCATAAAAATCTCTTCAATAAATGGTTCTGGCAAAACTGGACAGCCACATACAAAAGAATGAAACCAGACCACTATCTAATACTACATGCAAAAATTCATTCAGAAACACTCACCATGTATACCACAGTGCACAGGTGAGCCCCCAGGGGGCTGAACCTGCCTCTTTGATAGATGAGGGTACCTGTTATGAGTTAAAAGGAGCTGCTTCCTCCCAAGAGAGCAGTGTCACTCCAGGGACTAAAAGAATTGATTTCACCTAACAAGTTTGAAAATTTCTGCCTCTTTAGAAGGATCCCTGTCAAAGTTTATCTTTCTTGAGAAATCAGAGGTGGCATCTTTGCACAAGACAAGTAATACAAAAATCTTCCAGAACTATACAGTGCAGACTCATCTCTAATTGCTCTTGGTGTTGAACTTGTATCTCATCCATGAAAAAATCACGACCTGCTGGATAGTGGATGATCTGCATCTCAATACTGTATGCTTTTGGGGGCATCTTTTCCTGTATTTTCAGAATGTTGAAATAAGAGCTTAGAAATACTGGAGTCACGTTATGAAGTCAAACCCATCTATAGAAATCATGCATTTTCTTTTTGAAGTCAGACAAGCCAGTTTTGCATTTCAGCATCAGCCTCTGTTCTTAACACATCTGTTATTTTTGTTCAAGGGAATTTTGATCTAGACAGCACGTCTAAACCGCACAGAAACCATGTGCCTGAATTATTCAACCCTGCTGAAAGATCAACCACAGCTATGTCAAAATGTCCAATATTTTCAGCGGCCATGCACATGATTCCTTATGACTCCTTGGATAAAGAAAATAGCAAGTAGCAGTCTGCCAGCTACTTGACAAGGACCTCTAGGATTAGAATAGCACCTCCTGCGCCTAGATCCTATCATTGTCCCAAATCTTACTCCAAAATTAGCATGGAAGGAACTTGAAAACTTATTGAATAATGAAGGCAGTAAATGAATTTGGGTAAAGCCTTTGTGAGAAGTCTCTAAATAATTCATGAACTTTCTGGTAGGTTTGAAATTACTTCAACATAATAAGGTAAATACTATCCACATGTGTGCATACACACACACACACATTCCTGAATATATATTTTCCTGAATAGGTTACAGGATTTCCCTCTCTTCTCATTCACTTTAGACATTTCTCTTAAATGAAAGACAGTATTTTATATTCTTAGACAATCTCTTCCTTCACTAATATCCTTATATTTTACTTCTTACAGTTTTATTTTGAGGTCAGTAGGAAATGACTTTGTCTTTGCAGTTGCTAATTGAGGAAAAGAACTGGAAGTGCTGGGAAGAGAACACTCTCACTAGGAATTAGGCAGGGAAGAGGGTGGGCCTTACGTGCACTTTGCATTAAGACTTTGTGACTTCTTGGAGGCTTCCAAGGCTGCAGTGGTGGCTTGGGAGAGTGTGTGAACCAAAGAGGAGACTCGGGAATCTATTAGCAGCCATGCTTCCTACAGGGTCCCCAAAAGCACCAGGGTTCCCATTAAAGAGACAGAGTCCAGAGTTCAACTGTTATTTATTATTCTGACCCAGAGACCATCTCCCTCTTCTCCCTAACAAGGCCATACAATGATAATTACAGTAATTTTTCCCATTCTTCCTAGCCTCATTTTCACATAGTTAAAAATTCACTTCCCTAATGATTCATTTATCAGCCTGCTCCTGTATTTAATCATGCCTTCCCCCAAAAGTATTTGAAATTAATTGTTACACAACTAGGCCCAAACCTCTCATATGCCCTATTATCGCCTGACATTCCATCTCCTTAAGTTATAGCAATAATTAAACTGTGTTCTAATTAAGTAAGCCCTACCCTCCTCTTATAACGATCCCATCCAGCCAATTTCCTTCAGGTAATTTCCTCAATTTCAATATTACTACTCAGGCCCAAGGGGGTTAGAGGAGTATACGGTCAGGCACGGGATGAGGTTTTATGTTGTCTGTGGATGTTGATTTGGCAACACCTGTAATTTCCTACAACTCCACAAAATCTGGATCCTTGTTTTCTCCTTCATAGCTCTCTCCTGGTGAAATAAGAAAGCAAGCCCTTCTGCTATTTTCCAACTGAAATTTAATCAGTATATAAATCTCCAGATCAAGGGAAGAAATGATATTTATTTATAGCTCTTGCCATTATGCACATCAGAAAGCATGACAGACTGGAGGATACAATTCTGAGTGCCTTATATGATATTTTCTTCTACCATATTCTTGGATTCCTCCAATCCCTATCAAGAAAATGTGAAGCATTGATACAATTCTGCTCCATGTGAACCTGCAAACAGATCACAGAAACCTTAAGGACAGGAACAGGTGATCATCAGAACTTGTTCATTATCATTGAATTATACTTCTTATAGGCTATAGGACCAGATTTTCAGGTTCATCCTTGCACAATAAATTTAAGGTGAGATTCAGAAACTGAATCCTAAACAATAGGCCAAATGACTGATATGCACAGGGAAGCATTATCTTAGGAATGGAGGGCATCTTCAGCACAAGACACACAGGTGCCTAGAGTCCTCACCAGAGGTTCTGGACAGTGAGTGGGTTTACAACAGCAACTCTAATTCTGGACATAGCAACAAATCTGACCTATCTAGCAGTGTACACTTCTAAGCCCAAGACTGACTTACAAATGGGGGAAGACTGAGGGTCTTCTTAACTAGGACTGACAGAGACAGAGACTAACAAAGTCTTCTTTCATCAAGCCAGTGAACTTTTTGGGAAAAGAAATTTCAAGGCCAGCACACAAAGGGGCAATGCTAAGCATGACCTACTGAATGACCAAAAGTGACCAGGGACCCTGACCACATAGGAGATGAGGTGGTTTTCTGAAGTAAGAGTGGGGCAGCACGTGTGAAATGCCTAAAACACAATAATGAAATGTTGGTGTGCCCAACATGATCTACAAACTTAGAAGGAACGCCCAAACCAGCTGATCTGAGCAGCTCATCTGGGGAAAAAGAGAAAAATACAGACCATGCTTTCTGTTTTCCTGGGATTATTAGAGGTTCTCAGAAAAGTATACTCAACCTGCTTCAAAGAAACCGTGGTCCATTCGCAGTTTTGTGATACCATAATTTCAGGTTTTCAGGCCTAGTCTTTTAGCCAGAAATGTCTCTCAGGCTGCAGTGACAGCGCTGAGTCCCATTCACTAGACCACCCCAGGTTGGGGTCTCACAAAGCCACAAAAGGAGCTCCTCATATGTGCAGGCAAGCGAGCAAGATGAGGCAGATTTTTTAGAGAAAGAAAAACTTTATTGAGGAGAAAAGGAACAGAAATAAAGTGAGACTCCCAGGTCAGTGGAACCAGGCCCGGATGGACAAGGGAGCTGAAGTGGAGTCCTGACTCAGAGAATATAGACCTTCTTTCCCTTTATATTCTGAAGCTCCACCAGTCTCTTTGTGATCAGTTAGTTCTCAGTGGTCTCACTTAATCTACTTGGAATCTTCCTACATTACATACCTTATCTCTTCCTTTGCTTTTGAATATCCCTTTGTTCCTAGTCCTAAGGTGTTAACTAGCTCTCTTTGGAATTTGGAGCTTAACTCTTCCAGGTCCCCACCTGTATTGTCCCTGAAACTGCCTCATCCTAACTTGCCCTACTTGACCTAGGATTCAGTAGCAGGAATGGTTGGACCTAGTTACCTATCTGTTTTCAGAGAAACAACAGAGCATGCCATTTGGCTGTATCAGTCAGAACCAATAAACATCCAACACAGAACCAAAAAAGGAACACCTGCAACACATTTAGAAGTCAAGGTCCATCTACCAGAAAGCTCCAGACACTTGAAAAGGACTGTCCTATATATATGCCAATGTGTAACTGAAATAGGGGCAGCAAGCAAGAGAGCCCCCCAAAAGCCCCCAGAAGGTCAAAAGGCCACAAACCAGAATTAAGGGCTTTAGTGATAGGGGCCTAAGAGAGGACAGTGATTGATACAGGTCACTGTCTATAAGTTCTCACCTCTGTGCACAATTGCAAGAGACCTCAGGCTACAGGAACAACCATGGGATTTATTTAACAGGGGAAACAAAATGCTTACTGTAACCACAAGTGGCTGGCTGTTTCATGCAGATAGTGTCAATGATGGTTGTCACTGGTCCAGGAGTGCTGGACACCACTAGCCAGTAGCGATGGCCACCACTGGTCCTGCATAGGCAATGTCAAAGACAACCAGTGTTAACAGCTCTTTGTGAATTATTGGGTTATACCAACAATGACCAGATCTTTGAGACACCAGGCCCAGGGCCTTTGGTGCTCCTTTCAGTTATGTCAGAGACAGGACCAAGACCCAGTCTCTGGCCGAGTCCTTCAGCCTCTCTTCCCTCCTCAGAGGGCAGCTTCTGGATGCTTCCCTTCTTTCTTCGGAGGCTGGAATTGTCTTCTCCTCTTCAGGACTTGGTGTGTCATCTCCTCCTCTTCAGGGCTCTTCTCTTCCTCTGCAGGGCCTTTTCCTCAGGGCTGCTGCTTCTCTGGGGCTCTCAGGCTCCCTCTGAACCTGGATTATATCCACTTTCAGGGTGCCCCATCCATGCTTCTCAAATGGTCTGATTGGACCATTTTTCAATCCTGTGGCTGGTTGGTCTATTCCATAATTCAGGAAGTGCATTTTACATAAAAGAGCTCTGCCACAACTGACTTGTGGTGAGAGGTGTGGTCCTGGTAACAAAGCACCAATCAACTCAAAGCTTGTACCTGATTGGTCCAGTCCATGATCCAGTAAGTACACTGTTATGTAAAAAGTCTCTGAGGAGTGACTACCACAACTAACTTGTGGTGGAGCAGCAGGGTAAGAGAACACCACTGCTCCTGCCAACTCCCTCCACTGAGGGGGCTGGGTTCCAGTAACATCACTATTCAAGAATTTCAGCTGACTTTGAATTCCCCCACCCCCTTGACAACTTTACCCATTGACCTGCTAATACCACATTCCTGTCCCAAACCAATGAAATTCAATCCTTTTTTCTACCTTCCCACTCAGAGGTAAATCTGAGTCCCAGAGCACTTACCTCCTGGTGACCTACCTCTACACTGAGGTTCTTTCTTCCCCAGCCCTTTAGGGGGCATACATTTAGCATTTATGTTGATTGGGTAGCTCAGCCTTTGATTTCTCAGTAACAAAATGGAAATGCTCATTCTCTGATTCTTCCCCACCATGTCAGTATTTGAAATTCATGAGTGGCAGATCAGGACCACTGTGCTTTGAACACAAGATCAGGGTACTCTTGATATCTGTGGTGCTGATATGTATGCCAGGGGGTGTGAGCACAAGCTAGAGAGACCCTGAGATCCAGACGCAGAAAGAAGTACAATACTTGTGCAAAGACTTCCTTTGCTACAGATATTGATGCTAGTATGGCATGAAGCCTATTTTCTTCCCCAGAAAACATCACATTACAAGTTTCAATTTCTCTGTAATGTGCCTCTATTCTGGAAGCTGAGTGTTTCCAGTTGGGGAGAAAAAAAGCCTGTTAATTTTCCCCAATCTACTGGAGAGCCATCACCTTGGAGAACAGATGGAAATCATAGAGGCTTTTGTTTCTTCTACTTCTTGCTCATGAAAATTTTTAGATAATATGGTTATGCCAGATAGATTGCTATACCTGATCAAAATTCTCTGGATTTTCTTGGCAGAGTGTTCAGCTGCCAGCCAGCCAGCCAGTCAGTTTGTGGAGAGTAGTTTAATGAGCAAATTAACATCATATCCTCATGCTTTTTTCTCCTAACAGGCTCAGCACCTGGCTCTTCCCACTGGGCTTTTTCTTCCCTTTTCCTTTGTTATTTGCAAAAGAAAAAAAGGAAAGGAAGAACAATTAGGAACACCACTTGAAGGTGTGTGCCTGGTGGAGCCTTTTCAAGTGATGCTCAGAAGCACTGGATTCCCACAATTTCTTGTGCCCCAGGCTGGTCTGTCCCAGATTTCTTGTTTCAATGACTTCCATTCTTCAGCTTAGCTATTGTGTTGTGGTCCCTTCTCAAATGACAATGTCCAGAGGATAAAGCATTTCCCTTCTTTTTTTCTTTTTGTCTTTATTTTAAGGGCATTTTCCCTAGACCTTTTATTCAAACATGGAGGGGAATTCTTGTCTCATCAATGGCTCTGCTTGACTGAGACTAACCACAGGCAGGTATATGGACAGATCTTAAAACTGGTGGCCTGAAAAAGTTTACCTATTGTAGGTGAGCCACTGTCTAAAAATGCTCACTGTGAGGAAATCTGAACATTCAAACAGATTGTGATAACATTTAAAGGAATTCCTTACAAAAAGATTCCTCCTAAGGTTGATTCCTGTAGACAACTGCTTTAGCTCCTTTACTATAATTAAAGATTGGAAGAAAATTCACCGAAAAATGGTTTGTTTGGAGAAAAAAAATCAAAGTCAATTTGTTAGAACAATTAAAATCTCTCAGAAATATAAATAAATCTTCAGAATATAATGAAAACCTATGCTACAATAGCATCTTGGGCACAAAACTTTAAACCATATTTTTGGTTTTTAAAGGTTAAATTCTGATAACATTCGATAAATTAAACAAATCAAAGATTCAGCTCTAAGTACAAGACACAATGTGACTCTCTTATCATTACTTTCAGACGTAAATGCAAATTAGCTGGCTATCAGGTGGGGAGAGAAGAATGCTCCTTTCTGTTTGAAAAAAGGCAGTCACAGTTCTGTTTGGGTTTTTTTTCCCCTCTCTTAAATGCCTTAATAATTCCATAGATGAAAAACCATTCTTACCATTCTAATTCGTTTTTCTCTATTCATGAAGGAAAACATGTTTTCATAGGTTTTGTGTTCATTCAGATTTTCTCCTCTGGGAATGGCCCTAATTATTATTATTGTTAGCATACCCTGGGTACCCAGGACCCCAAACTGTTAAAGGGTTCATGCTCTGAAAGAAATTCAGCCATCCATGTGCACAAGGGCAAAGGAGAAAGATCTTTCATAGAATTAGTATGCACTGAAAGAGAAGAAAGGATATTCCTAATAATAGTTTGCCAATAAAACTCCCAAAATTACTCATCCTTTCCTGGGAAAATGCCAGGTCAGCCCAAAGTGGGGCCACTGAGGCCCAACAGCTTGCAATAAGTCCAAGGCAACTATAGAGTCAATGAAGACTGGCCAGGCTTTTATGCCACTGGCCTCTGCAGCTATCGCCTGTGACCTTGAATGCAGGAGATTCTTAGGAATGGACACAAGACACACATGCCTAATTGTGGATACCTGGAGTTTGCTGTGTGCATGTGTAAGGGACAAACCTGAGCTGAGAGACTGAGGTTATAAGGGCAGTGTTACAGAGAATGGTGTGTGCAGAGAGTGGTGGAGGGTAGTGGAGAACAGATACAAAAGGATGAGCAAGGGCTGTGTGAGGAATAGAACGCCAGAGAAAGCCCAATGAATAAATATTTGCCAGGGGCTGGGAAGGCTGCCCTGTGCCTGGTTGCTCACTACAACATCTTTTGGCAGGGAACCAAAAGAAAGGGGTAAGGCAGAACTTACAGAATTGGGGGGAAAAGGAGATACCATATCACAGTAACAGCCACCATTATAAGCCTCCCCAAGTGTCTTTCATTCACATGTCTTTTCCAGGTGTTTCTATGAGTCTCTCTTCCATGTGTCTCCTCCAAGTCAAAGCCCAAAAAGGAAGCACGTTCAACCCACGTACCTTCCAGGTTATATCTGCTCAGCTCTGCTAGTAGTTCTCAGTAGCTTCTCCATACAGGAAGTCTGCTTCATGGCATACTGGGACTTATAATCCAAGGTGGCTGCACGTAAGTGGAGGTAGGAAAATGGTACCTCCCCTTATCTGTAACCATATGGTTGCCATTTTTTATTTGTAGAGAAATTTAATTAAATTTATTTATAGGAGTAATTTCTATATTATAGATATATGTTCTTCAATACCATAGTTACTAGTGACATGTGATCCTTAAACATATACTGAAACTAACCCTCAAAATTAAAAATCTACCCTGAAACTAGTTCTGCATTCTTTTCGCCCATAACTTAGCAGAAAGGATGCTAAGTTCTATCTACATTTTTTGCTTGTTTCTTAGTCTGGCTGATTAGATCAGATGACTTCTGACCCCCTTTGCTTTAATACCAGTATTAACATTCTTTCTGAGCAATACTATTTCTCCAGATAAAGAAAACCTAAGAGCCTGGATCCAACACTTGTCCATGAAGATTTCACATACTGGAAGGATCTAACCACCAGCCGAAACATGGACCAGAGCCTACCACTACCAGTGATCTTCAGCCAACTCTGTATTCTTCTGTCCCCCTATAAGTTTACCCAGTGATCTGTTGACAAATTCACATTATTGCGTCCCTAGCCATCATCCCAGCAAATGAAATTCAACCTTTTTGTTGTCCTGACCCCAGCTTCCCAAAATGTGATGTAAACCTCTTCTTCTGGTCATTCAGAGAGGTAGATCTGAGACTTGGGGGTCTTTCTTCCTGTTGACTCAACTCCACATTTAAATTCATTCTTTTCCCAAAGCCCTGGTAGTATGTATTAGCATTTATGTATCTCAGGTAGAGAAAGTGATTTATCAGAATGTTTGATTATTAAGATGACCAGAATTTAGTTCTCATATAAATCTGTTTTATCAAGGTGCAGGGGGAAATTCCACCAGTCCTCTGGTTTCTTCTCAAGCTAGAGAAGAAAACAGGTGAACTTCAGACAGATTAGTAGGAGAAAAGACCAAATTTAATAACATACATGTGGAGAACTCAAATGTCTGTAAATTCTAAAGTATATGGGACAATCTTTGGGGTTATATCCTGTGCTATGGGGCCTGGAAAATCAAGAAGAGAGGAGGGAGGGCTCCTCCTAATAAGGAGGGAATGACTTCATATAATAAAACTTGCCTCTAGATGTTTGTTCTATCTTAAGATGGGTTTCTCTGATAGAAAAAAATGGGGGGGGGGATTGTTTCTGAAGATGTCCCTAAATGTCTGTTATTGACATTCTTAAGGCTATAGTAACAGTTCCTCCTGGGCCCCAAGGGCCTCTATTGATATCAGTTTCACATACCAAGGTGACACATGTTGGAAAACACCTAATCTGGTTATCTTGGAAATGGTCTGTGTGAACATTTTGAGGGATCCTAGACTCTTTCATCCACAGTTCCTGACTCACAGCTATCAAAAGTCTTGGACTTTCCTAAGTATTGAGATTGACAAAGGTACATGTTGTAATGTTAATGAGTTGACTTTGCAGGAAGCACCTATAGGGGGGTGGCCTGGTTGCCTGGATAACCAAACATGTACCTAGAGGTTAGGTGCCACTCCTAGGCCTCTTGGGAGAGGAGAGGAACATGAGATTGAGTTCAATTGCCAATAGCCAATGATTTAACGATTCATGTGTAACTAATAAAACTGCCATAAAGTCTAACAGAAGGGGCTCTGGAGAAATTTTGGTTTGATGAACATGCAGAACTTCTGAGATTTGGGGAGAATGGTGCACCCACAGAGAGTATGCAGGTTACACACTCTTCATCTTATATATATATTTTTTTCATTTGACTATTCTTGAATAATTTCCTTTGTAATAAATTGGTGATATAGTGAGTTAATGGGTTTCCTGGATTCTGTGTGCCACTCTAGCAAATTTATTGAGCCAGAGGGGTCCTGGGTGCCACTGATTTATAGCCAGTTGGTCAGAAGCACAAGTAATATTCTGAGCTTGCAAGAGGCACCTGAAGTCTGAGAATGTAATGAGAATCTCCAACCTGTAACCAGTGACTAGAAACAGTTAGTAATCTGGTCTTGTAATTGGTATCAAAGTGGAGGACAGTCTTGTGAGCCCTTCACCTATGGAATTTGTTGTTCTCACTGGGTAGATAGTGTCAGAATTGAGTTGACTTCTCAGATATCCTGCTGGGATCCGATAGTTGTTTGTTGGTATGGGGAAGCCTCCTTATGCACTCATGTCAGAATTGGGTCCAGATCCACTGCTCCAGGCCACACTGTTTCAATTGTCATGACTTTATAAGTACACCTCATTCCTGTAAGAAGCACCTTGTCCTTCATTTTCAGTCACTGTTAAAACTTTCCAGTTTCAAGATTGGGTTCCTCCAACACTACAGGGGGTCTGGTGTTGAACAGTTTTTAGGTACCTGACTCTACTTCGGGTCCTCCCTCCAGAGAAGGTACATTCCCAACCCTAAGCCTAATTACATTCACATGGATGTGGATGCGAAAGCCAATGAGACAAAATGAAAGTATAAGTCCTGAGCTAAGGAATGGAATGGAAGACTGGGGTTTCAAATAGAGTGGAAGGGTAGCTCATATGATGAGGTGATACATATAATGAAGACCAGTGCCCTTTAATGAGATGTTTTCTCTGCCATAGAGATTGCCCTAATAGAAAGCTTATTTGTGGCCAAAGTCCTAATCCTGAGTAACACTCCCAATTTTCATTTTTCTAGATAATTAAAGGAGCAGTAAACATTTCTTATGAGACTGCAAGGCCTCCATTAACCTCAATCTGAAATAATCCACATGCCAAAGTGATACATCTTCAGAAGATATGCTCTGAACATCTTGGGGAGGCCAATCACTCAGTTTCAAGATCTCACACCCTCATTGAATGGGGCAATTCTTCTCTATAAGGAAGACAGAAATTGGGGAACAGGCTTGACATGGCTGATCATGATCAGTCACAATCCATCAGATGTTGGCTATGTGGCTTCCCCCAAATAATTGAGGTATGGGGATAGTGATGGCGTCAGCCACATGTGTGATAAGCATTATGCAGTGATGCTAATGGGTATGCACGCCCAGAGAAATTGAGGCAATGAAGCCAGGAAGCCTTAAAAAGTGAGGAAAAAGAAACCCCCACTCACATGCTTAGCTCCCCTCCCAAATGTAGGAAGAGCTGGTTGTTATATCTATTCTTGAACGGGGTGGAATGGCAGAAAAATTTTGAAACTTTGATTTGGTCAATAACAACATTTTTATGCACGCCCATATTTTAAAAATAGATTTTACTGTCTGAAGAAAGTTTTGGTACCCTATAATCTCACAAGTCACAGAGGGCTACAAATGGGCCTGTTCTAGAGGAAATGCATTCAGGGCAGCAATCAAGATGACCTGGGATGACACTGCCAGCCATGGAGTTCGTGATGATTCAAATTTCTAAAATAGCTGGGAGTCATTTTCATCATCCATACTGATGATGTACTGAAATAATTAGGTAATAATAAGTTTAGAGCATATAGCTCATTTGTTATAAAAGAAATTCAGTGACATAAAGGTATATTTACAAAGTCTAGGATCCTTTCATAGGAACCAAGATGGTATGGAGCTAAGATTATGTTGAGAAGCTAGATTCGCTGACTCTATAAACAATATTAACATTCCATGTGAGATTCAAGCTATTGCCTTACAAATTATCTAAGATAATTAATAGAAAATGCACTACAATAATGAATGCTATTTTCGTTACTTCTTTGCCAAAATGCTTTGCAAAGATCACCAGTATTTAATACTCCTTTCTTTGTTGTTTGTTTCTGCTCCTGGGAAGGCATTTTGCGAGTAGCTTGCCTATATTTAACATCATTGCTTGTTGACTTTGTCAAAGCTAACAGATCTGTAATTTATCTCTCAGTATCTTAGAATTAGAGAACACTAAAACTGGGGAGGATTTCAGTGTTTCTCAATAAAGAAATGGTTCAGAATCTTGGTCAGAATATGCATTCTAGGGTCTCCCTGGTGGTGCAAAGGGTTAAGCAATGCACTATGAAGCAAACTGCAGCCACTTAAGCATGAATTTGATCCCTGTTGCCGGCCAGGGAGGGGACCCACATGGTGCAGGCAGACCTCTCCTGCCTCACCTGCTGCTCCCCTCAGCAGTGTGTTTCAGTCAGTCTGCCTGTTCTGCTCCCCTCTCTGTATCTGGTGAATCCTCTCACCACCTGTGACTCTGGCCTGTACCCCAGCTCTTGTATGTATAAATAAGTAATTTTTTAAAAAAAATATGCATTCTGGTGGTGGGGGACTAACTTCCACATTGCATGACTGTCATCTTGGTGTCTGGGCTCTAAAAGCCAGTAGCACCCCTCAATCACTTTGATGGTCCCATGAACTCCCATACATTCCCAAATATCCCCTAAGGATATAGTTAGGCAATAGGGTGAGATGAGTAAATTCTTTAAGTCTAAGGTAAAATGATGTGTAGCCCAGGTCTTGGTGGTACACACAGCTCTGGAACCCAAGACTGGAACGCTGAGTTTAAGGAATTTGGTACAACACATTTTCTTTGCCATCTAATGGCATAATAATTTGTGCATAATAAATATTTAATCAAAATACTCTGCGTAACTGAGAATCCAATTCAATCAAAGCCAATGCGATTCCGTAGTGTGTGGTCATCTACAACAAATGGTATCCTTAACAAATAAGAAAAAGTATTTTGCATTTCTGCTCTAGCCTACATATTAATTAGAGAGGACTTGCATTATCTGCAGGGTGAGGCAAAGTAAGGTTGTTTTGGATGAGGATGTTTTGGATAGAGGCAAAGTTATTGAATTCCTAAGCAATGGAGCAGGAACCCAGAGAAACATTTTAAAATAGATTTAAGAATAGATTTTATTGTCTGAAGAACGCTTTGGTACACTAATCTCCAAAGTCACAAGACACAATAACACACTAATGAATTCCAAGGAAAGGACTAAAAAATATTTTCAGGAATTTATTCCCTGAAAATCTGGTAAGTAAAAGACTGAAAATAATTGATTTTGGAAAACCAGGTTCAAATCCCAACTTAGCTCTTTACTTGGTCATTTTCTCATTTCTTAAAGTGGAGAAAACTCCTACTTTCTAAGGTTATTATAAGAATTAAACGTAAATTCTGTGAAAATTCCAAACATAGTCCAGAATATAAAGATAAATGCTTATTTCTTTGCTTCTGAAAGTTCTATGTTTAGTATTGTCTTTGCTGTGATCCTCAGCTACATAACCTTAGTGTTTTGAGCTACATAACCTCAGTTTCCTGATGCTGATACCTTGTCTTAGCTACTAGGGGTATTCACAGAGGCATTCTGAAATTCAAGTGACTTGATAGAAAAAAAAAAAAGACTCAATGGAGTTTATCAAACTTTTCATACTTAGTTGAAATTTTAAGTACACATACATACTAGTAAGTTTAACTTGTTAGGTTCATAGTGTTCATAGTATTGGAACAACACAAACTCAACTCTGATCATGGCATGTGCTCTGCATCGTTTTAAAATTTTATTATTAATGAATCATTAACAAATAATCCTTAAATGTTTTTTGCTAAAATAATCCTATTCTAAGTAACTTACATAACTGCAACATTTAATTACATATAGAAATATTCCTCTCTTGTTCTTTTAAAATAAGCCCCAAACATATAATCTCAATCTATTTTTAAGATGCTGTGATATCATAGTGGTCAATGTAATTGTCCTGTGGTGAATGAAAAATGATACCGGGGATGATGTAAATTGCTGAATTATCGCATTATCTAAATATTTTAGAGTCAGACCTGGATCCAAATCCAACCTCTCCATGGATGAGCAATGGAACCTTAGAAAAGTTGTTCATAATCTCTTTATTTCTTCACATCTCACTTAAGTCTCTCGCAACATCTGTTTGAGAATTAAGTGAAATATTTTCTATGGAACTCATAACAAGATTAAGTACTCAGTAAAGATTTTTTTCCATTTCCAGCAACAGGTTTGAGTCTTAGGATGAGAAAGACCATTTCCTCCTTATTAGTCTAACTCCTGATTATCTTCTGAAAATTGGCCCTGGTGGAAAATTGGCCCAGACAGCTCGTCACCACACTGATTACCAGAATAGCGAGGCATCTCTTCCTGCGTTTCGTGGACAAGGAGTATTTACCTGTCTCATGTCAGCAACCAGGCAAATTTGTCACCATGCTTTACCTGCCACTAGTGCCTCTGCCACTAGACTGGAAGAGCTGAGAAGGGTCCAGACACTGGCTCTCCTCTGCACACTCTCATTCCCCACCTGTAGTGAGTTTTAAACAGGGACTTGAGATTTGAAAGTTAAATGAAATAAAGACTGAAAGTTAAATGAAATAAAGGCACACACCAAGTTCTATAAAACCACAATCTGAAGAGGTTGGAATCTTTTCCTTCCCCACCGTCTCAGCAGCCAAGCAAACGGCAATCTTGTCACTAAAGCACAGAACTTTGAAGTCAGTTGATAATGACGATGCCAAAAAGGAAAATCAAGACCATCGCTAATGGGATGTTTTTCTCTTGAATTTGAAAGCCAGTATCCAAACTCTAAGATCTGTGGCAAGAAACGATCATCCCCTTCTGTGGCACTCTGAGGCCATTCCTCCCCCACAGTGACTATGAAAGATAAAAGCATGGCGTAGTATATATGAGATCATTATTTATTTGAGACCCTCATGAAGTGACATGAGCTTTGACTAATTCTGCCTGAACCTGCCATCTGTTGGTTACTTATCTCAGCAGACCCTGCTTGGTTTCCTCTCTCCTCAGGGAAGCCAGATAGGCCTCTGAGGACAGTCTGTTGTCTTCATGGAATAGGTGGTGGAGAAAAGAAAGTATCTATTACTAACTTATTCTGCCAGCCTTTATGTATTTTGCATACATTATTTCATTTAATCCTCTCCAAAGCCCTGTGAGGTCGTTAAGCAGTTCATTATCTTAATTTTACAGATGTAAGCCCAAAGGCTCAGAGATATTGGCTGTTTCGCCCAAGGTCAAATAGGCTGTAAGACACTCTTAGTATCAGATGGACCTCCCACAGGAGGGGATTTTTCTCCAAGAGAAGTCGCCAAGTTGCACAGAGAATGCAAGCTGGTTTTTCCATTCACTGCCCAGCCTCAGAGTCCCACAGAAGATGGAGTCCCAGACCCAGCACACACTGCGTAGAGACACTCTGCGTGCAGCTTACCTACTTCATATTTTAAAGCTCAATTTTCTTATCGGAAAATGAAGATTATAAAAATGCCTTCCTCGCAGGATTATTTAGAAGGTAACATGAAATAATGCTTGTGCTAACCACATGCAACATTGCCAGCATGACACGTTTAAATACATTTCTAATGGCAAAGCAGTCCAAATCAACAGCAGAGCCTCTAAGAAATGGTGAGCCCTGTTTTAAACATGATCTAAGTTAAGTTCCATAGGAATACTCATGAGGAAGGAAGTGATGAATTCTGTCTGAGAGAATATAAAACGTTCCCTAAAGGTGGTGAGAACAAACCTTAAGGGACCTGTCAAATTGCCCTGGTTTGGAAGTGGGAAGAGTTGTGTTATAGGCACAGGAAACTCTACAAGCCGGATCTGAGATGTGACAACATGTATCCAGATAGCGATGAGTGGTAGGATGTGTGGAAGGTAGTGGCATGAAACCCGGCTAGAGCTGCAGGTCAGTATTGAGGGTGAAGACGCTAGCATGCCAGCTACAGAGTGTGGGCATTTGTCTGTGGGCAGTGAGGACTTCCTAAGCAGGGAGCCACATGTTCTCATTCGCAAATTGGAATGAGATTTGGGGAGGCCATCTGTCCATGGATTAGAGGGGAGAGACCTAGAGGCAGGAAGAGCACAGTGGCTTCCAGAACATAAGGGATGAACAAGAGCTTGGGAAGGGAATGGAGAGTGGGGCGCCTGTCTGTCAGGATTCATTTCAAGATATCAGAGATGCAGGCCCGTTACCTATTTGTCTTGGACAGTGCTGGCTAGTGTTCCATCCTCTTCTTCAGAAACAAAGTGATATAGGTTTAAGGTGGTACTCAGGAATTTGAGAAATGAGAGGACTCTAAATACAAGAAACAAAAAACAAGGGTAGTTTTGGGAACTTCTCTATGTAATGTTACATGAGCTGATTGGGCTTCTGGTTTACTCTAAAAATACCTTCAATGAAACTTCAAAACATAAGCAGTTACTGCACTTTCTTGGTAAATGAAATGTGAATATCATATTCCTATTTTCCCATAGCTTGGCATTCTAACATTCTCCTGCAGGTGTATTGGTCAAAATCAAGTCATTAACAAAAAAAATCATTGACTAAGAGAGGTTACCATTAGGAGTTATTTTACCAACTTTGCCCCAAAAATACAAATGGCAGGATTTGCATGAACATCCCAGTGCCTGGCACGACCAAATCCTCCCATACACTTGGGTTTTAAAGATAGAAGACATTTGTTTTCAAAGTTTTATTGTATACCAAGAGATAGAAAGTTAAGAGTGCAGAAACTTAAAAAGACTGTGAAGTGAAAATTTTAGTGCAAGCCTTGAGTAGAAGCTAAAATGTTGATGCATAATAAATAAACAGTCAAAGGGCAACTTACATATTTCAAAACACAAGGAAACAGTGGACTACTTGGTGAACGGCGTTGGGACATGAAGCAGGACATGTATAAACAAAAATCCTAATTCTTACATACTCATCAATCCAAAACAGTCTAGACAGAAAATAAAGACTAAATTGAAACCATTTTTAATGCCTTTACTTTAAAAATTTGTTAGGATTTTGGAGTAAGGAAAACATTCTTAAGTATAAAATATAATAGCCATAAAGGAAGAAGATGGCTAAATTTGAAAATATAAAAAAATTTAAATATTTATAAACATATATTAATACATGAGATATATATTAATAAAGTCAAAAACAAACACTCTGAAAGGGGGAAAAAGCATTTGCGACAAGTGACTTCTACATCTGTGTTACTGGAATTAAAAGCTGCCCTGAAACTCTACATGTTCATGACAAAGCCTCCTTCTTCCACCACATTTAATTCCCCAGTCCCCCACTTCATAGCCCCATTTGTATAACCTCTTTGAGATCATCATGAATCTCTAAGTGACCTTCATCCCTGTTTTATCAGTCACCTATGGAAGCCCAGATTATCCTCATTAGCTGAATCCTTACTCCTATTTGGCCCTTATACCCCATTTCCAAACTCATTCCTCACCTTTTCCTCATTCCTGAAACCATTTGATCATGCAGCCAGCCAAAAGTAGAGCTCCTATCTGCTTACCTCACATTCTCCTCTGAACAGCCCCATCAACTTCTTACTCTAACCAATCCCAGTATGTCCTTGAGCACAGTGCTTCCCCACAGCTGTGTCAGGGATATCTGTTTTCTGCTCCCAGCCCCATTCTCCAGATCTGCCAATCAGGAAGACTGATCTCAAGTTAGACTCAAGATTAATAATATCAAGGGGTCCTTGGTATTTCAGAGTAATCATTCCACACGTCACTATTCAACTTTCCCACTCTCATACCTTCTCCCTCTCTCCTCAAACCTGCGGTGTTCTCTCCCTAAGCATCAGTGAATGATGTTACTTCCTTTCTTGCTGAGACAATGGAAGCACTCAAGAGACATGTTTTTTACGTTCTCACCATATCTCCCCACCTAGTCTACATACTATTTTGGTTTTTTATCTTGCTTACTTATTGTAATAAATATAAGTGGCCATAGAGCAAGGAGCAGTCTATTTTATTCATGCCATTTCTGATGCCTGCAACATAAAAGCCACTCGATAAATATTTTTGAGTAATGAACAATGAATATGACACTGAGAAAATGTCTTATTTATACACAGAACTCTTACAAATCAATATGAAGACAAAAAATTTAGGTGAACAAAAAATAATAACAGAGACCTCATGGATCAAAAAATATATAAATGAACAGTACACATACAAAGTGTGTTCAATTATTCATATTAAATAAAGACATCTCGAAAATGATAAACACCAAATTCTTCCCATCAGATTGAGAAAATTTTTATTTTTGTAAGGACTAAAGTGTTTGTAAAAATTCAAGGAAACAGACACTTTCATACACGGTTGGTGGAATGTAAATAACATTCTCTTGTGACAATATCTACCAAGATTTAAAACAAACATACCTTACACAATTGTGCCACGATTTATGTATAACAGAATGTCCACTCACATTTCACTTATAAAGCAAATATAGATTTAAATTAATATTAATATGAGACTGTTTAAATACATTTGGTACATTCATTCCAGAGAAAACTTTGCAGCCATTTAAATGAAAAGATAAAACTATATTTGGTGATATGAAAAGAGTATCATTATAACCAGCAATCAAAAATGAATGAAACAGTTTGTAGAATTTGTGTGTGTGTGTGTCTGTGTATTAAATATCCCTGGATATACAAGAAGCAGTTAATAATTATTGTTTCAGGAGACTATTGCCATGGTGTTGATAAAAGGGAGATTTTTGTTGTTATTTTGTTATTTAGTATTTACTTTTTATAATATGTATGGCTTTTTTTTTCCAAAATGGAGAGAAACACCTTAAAAGACAATAGGCACACTTATTTTTCCTTTTATAATTTCAACGTTGTGTTTATGAGTAGATGCACACACAAACACAAACACACACACCACCACACATTTTATGTAGTGTATGAGGTTAAAGCAATTTCATATCAGTTAATGGATCCATTGTTTTGGTGGTTGTTATTTTTCAAAGGCTCTGTTTTCACAAGGCAAAAATAGCCTGTCAGGATAGTTGATTAAGTATTTCCCATATACACATCCCTCCATATACACACACATAAATTCAAAAATGAAAAAAAAATCATTCAGGCCATTTGTTTTCCTTTTGAAGACAAACCAAATAATCAATAAACCACTTTTCATCTGTGTGTGTGTTTCTTTAGACCAGTACTATGTTTAATCTGCCATATGCCTGTCAGTTATCCAGCACAGGATTAGGAGCTAGAAGTAAAGATAGTTCCTCCCTCAAGAAGGTCATACTCTTTACAAAGCGGCAAGAACAATACAAACACAGAGGCAATTGTCAGGTAAGATCCATAAGATTCCATTCTTATGGAAGAATGGAGCTGGAGAGGCCACAAGCAGAAATGAAGCCACATAAGCAACCACAAATGCCTTTCTTGTAAAAGCTGGCCTTTGAAATCACTATTTTAATAGAACATGTACCCTAGTAAATTATGACAGATCAGAAATAGTGCTACTGAAATAGATCCCTGGGGCAAAATTCCTTACTAAACCAATTTGAATTCAAATTGACAGCAGAATATACAAAAAGGAAAGTAGCTGACATCATTTCTAACCCTTCTTTATAAAGATAATTAACTTTTGTATACTCAGATGTAAGAAGATACTGCGTAGTGGAAATACTGTTTAGGAATGTTGCTAGGGATCAAGGCTTTCAAGAGATTCCCTCTCTTCACTTCACCCTTCTTGATTTATTATGCCTGTTACCAATAGCATATCTAAATCAGAAAATTACTGAAATGCAAATTGAACAGAGCAATTTATCTGTAACTGAAAATATCTCAGAGTTATTAGAGCTCCACTGATGAGATCTAAACAAGATCAGGGAATAGAAGTACCTAATTTACAACAGTATTATTTAGCAACATAAATTTAACCAACAAGTAATATATATAGTAAAAGTTATAAATAAACCCCTGAGCAAAAATGGAGGGAAAATGGGGAATTACACAGAATGTGCTTTGTTCAAAGAAAATAGGATCGTAAGATACCGCATTAATGTTGATACACAATCAAAATTTCAAATGGGTGCATGTAAGTAAGCCAAAAAATTTTAAAATTGTGTTTTTTTTTCTTTTCCCACCCCAGAATTACACATAAGTAAATTAACTTGTTTGAGTGATTTACGGTCTCTTGGAGGATTTCCACAGTAAAATATTTTTTCTATCAACTTGTGAAAAACTCTCATCACTAAAAATTAAAGATTTAAAAATCTTTTGGTTTCTAAGTTTTCTCTATTAAATCTTGAAGAAAGAATGACTCTTCATCAGTTGATATGCTGGTGGGAATGATGTATCCTAAAATTATTAAAATTTATAGACAAAAGATATCTTATTAATGCAATGATTCATTTTCCTCTAAATTTATAGATGTATCCTAAAGTTATTAAAATTTATAGACAAAAGATATCTTATTAATGCAATGACTCATTTTCCTCTAAATTTATAGATGAATAAAGACCCCAAGATGCCATCCAAGATCAGAGACATGAATGTTGTGTAAACTATACAAATGCTGTGAAACTATAACCCTGTGTTTTTCATTCCCAATCTAGTGCCCTTTTGTAATACAGTGTCTCAGATTCTTTACAAAGCTCTACCAGAATGAGACCTGGGAGGGATGCTGGGTCAAGAAACTAGGAATTGTATAAGCATGTCCCCAGAAAGAAAAGGAAAAGTGCCAGAAAGCAACATCACTAACTTCACAATTTTGTCTGGATGGATTCTGTTAAGGACTGAGGTTTTGTTTATTTATTTTTTCCACCAAATTCATAGCTGACCAAAGTAGTCTGGAATTGAAGTTTGGCACTGAAAGTGTTATTTTTAAGACCCAGTGTTCATTTTTAAACCATGTCATTAATTTTTGATGATTTTAGCTGAAAGTCCCTACATAGGGTAAAACCCAAAAAATTATCAGTATTTATTAGCCGCGTGGCTAAATTGACCATCTACCAATGCAAGACTTGGTATACACTTTCTTGGTCCAGTCAACCCCAGTTCACCAGGGTCAAACCTACAACCCCCAAAAAATCATATATTGGCATGTTGCAATGAGAGAGACAGCATTCCCAGAGAAACTGTTTGTATCTCACCCAAGAGAAAACAGATTTAGTATAAGATAGGAGGAGTTTAGGTGCAATTTTAATGATCAGGGTTTTTTTTCTTTAAGCCATCTTAACCATTTTTAGGAGTTTAATAGAATTAAGAACATTCATTGTTATGCTAACATCACTATCATCCATCCACAGAACTCTTCATTTTGCATAACTGAATCCTGTACCCAATTAAATATGAACTCCTTCCTCCCTCAGCCCCTTCTGTCTCTATGATTTTGACTATTCTAAGTATCTAAGTAAAATTTTGTAGTATCCCTACTTTTGTGATTGCCTTATTTCACTTACATAATGTCTTCAAGTTTCATCCATATGTATTGGATTTCCTTCCTTTTTAAGGCTGAGTAGTAGTCTCTTGAATATATATGTCACATTTTGTTCATCCATTCTGGGGTCAAAGGGACATTAGGGTTATGTCTATCTTTTGACTATAGGGAATAATATTGCTATGAACATTGAGATAGTAATATCTGTTTGAATCCTTTCTTTTAATGCTTTTGGATATATTTTCAGAAAAAGAATTTCAATGTTTTGCTTCATGAGAAGCAACTTGTTTTCCAAAAAACTACTGTTTTCCAGTAGTTGCACCATTTTATGTTTCTACTAGAAACATCTGAGAATTATAACATCTTCATATTTTCACCCGCACTTATTACTTCATGTTTATGATAATAGCCATCCTTGTAGGAATGAAGTGGTACCTCACTGTACTGTAATAGGCGCAATGCTAAGCAAGGCGTTTTATAAAAGGGTCAACATCAAGTCAGCTCTATGAAATGGACTCAGGGCCTTATTTCCCCAGAAAGTGCAAAGCTTATGTGAAATGTTGTGTTCAAAAATCCACATAACTTCTGTGCCTGGATTGATAATTGAGGCTGCTGCTCAAAATGATTTAGATCTTCCAGATAAATGTGGAAAATTCACTCTCATTTATAGAATTTCAAACCACAAAATTTCAGACAATCTACCATTTTAGAAAACAGTTTCCTGGTGTATTAGTAAAAGAAAGACCACTTTATTTATTTTTTTAAAGGTTTATTTATTTATGCATACAAGAGCTGGGGCACAGGCCAGAGTCCAGGGAGGTGAAAGGATTCACCAGAGACAGTGTGGGGAGCAGAACAGGCAGACTGACTGAAACACACTGCCGAGGGGAGCAGCGGGCAAGGCAGGAGAGGTCTGCTGCACCATGTGGGTCCCCTCCCTGGCCAGCAGCAGGGATTGAACTTGTGCTGTAGTGACTGAGTTTTCTTCATAGTGTGTTGCTTAACCCGCTGCGCCACCAGGGAGGCCCAAAAGACCATTTTAAAAATGGGTCATTGTGATACTTTACAATGCCAGAGTCTCCTTTAGAGAAACACTCATTTCTGTTATCTTTGCAACTGACTCTGTTACCTGTTACCCTAGAGTGATGAGCAGCAGATCAGATATTTTACCTTCTTAGTCTGAGTTAATTTTTACTTTCTCAACATCAAAACTACAATAGGGAAAAATGGAAAAGAATGTCATAAATAAAAACCTTTCTATTCAAAATGAACCTACAAACCAGCATCCCAAATCACGTAAAATAATGCTAAGAAAGACAGCTATGCAGCCGTGGCCACAGCAGCATGAGATTGATAGCAAGTGTGATGCTGTGGTTTGTCTCCAGGACCATTAATTAGCAGAGTGGCTTAACTGAGTCACTAATTGTTGTTGGGTTTTTAATTTTATCATTTACAAAATGGAATTAACAATATGACCCGTCCAATAATCTTATTAGATGATTCCAGTGGTAGTCCATGAGAAAAGCATCAAGTTTCAATGTGACTTTCAAAGGCAAGGTATTACTTAGTTCATTCATTTGTCTCCGAAGAAAGCATTTGGAGCGCAGGGGATGGCTTCTTCTGTAACTCCAACTCTGAATGTTTTCTTCATAAGCATCTGTTGTAAAATAAGGGTAGACTCTGGCTTGTGACTCTGATGTACCCAAAACTTCTTCAACTCTTCTGAAAGAGTATTTCACTTATTTAGACTTTATTTTCATGGATAAAGATATGGTTGATAATCTCAATAGTTCAGCCTTTATCCATCAAGTAGAAGAAATAGATAGTGAGCCTGTGAGCCTGAAATGCCAACTGTGCAATTTACATCCATCACTACATAATTAGCAATTAGCTGAGCACAACAAAGGGAGATCCTGCTATGAATACCTCTCCTCACTACCAGACAGGGAGATCATGTTTATTTCTTCCTTGCAAAGTGCAAATTAGGAACCATCCAGGTATTTAGCATGAATAAAGTACAACATTTAAATGAACTGTTTAGAAATGATGATGAGGAGATTTTATGAATATAGTCAGGGCTTCTTTTGGGAACTCATTTTCTTTGAGATCAAGCTTCCTAAGCCCAGGTTGACTTCTCAAAGAAGGATTTAAGTTAGTTGTTTTTTTAATGAAGATGAGTATTATTCTGGGTAATGACTTCAGACCCTAGGCTATAGTTAGTAGCTGACATGTAGACTTTCAAGCTGAAAGATAGTATCTGGGAGGGGAATGGATCAGCCTTTTTTCACTCTGTCTTCAATGCTGAAAGCCAAGTACAGTGGCCCTTTGCAGGTGTGATGGGTATGACCAAATGCGTCCTTCAACATTGCGATTAGAGTAATAATCACTCTGCCCCCTAATTTTCCTGCCACTGTAGACTCTATAAATGGCTTTCTGTGAGGCCACAAATTGCTATGGAACACTTTGTGCATGAGGGAAATTCTCTCATTGTGTAAATGGATCAGTTCCCACCCTAAAATTACTGGCCTTTCTCTGACAAAATGATGTGGGAGCCTTGTTATTGTCTGCTGGGTTGTGTAAAATCTGACTAATTTTATAGGAAAAAGCTTTTTCTCTTTTATTACCCCCTAAAATGGGGGTTGGCAATTTTTGGTTGAACTAGTGAGCTGAAGCAGTGTTCGTTTTCCTCTTTTTCTTTTAGAAATGGTCATCACCAGAAATGCCATGGTCCTCGGGGAATAGTTCCCTCAAAGAAGTCAACTGAGAGTCTATTTTTGTATTTTTTTATTTCCCCCATGAATCTAGATGTGAACTCTCTAAAACACCCTTCTCCCCCATTCCCCAGCCCCGTCAAAGAGTCACTGTTAATAGTTTGCTAAAATCTCACACTCTCTCTAGGCCTTCTTTCCTAGAATATACAGGGGATGTAAACACAGCCTTCTTTGCTCCCAGATTGCCTTGCTCATTCTTGTAAATGTAGCTCAGCTTTTCCCTTCTGATTATTTACATCTTCCACCTCCTCCCCACCATGAAACTGTATACACTGGAGGCCAGAACAAAAATCTATTCAAGTTGCATTCTCTATCAGAGCACATTCTGGCACATAGTTCATTCTTAAATGTTAACAGTTAAAGGTATGTTCTAAATCATATTTACCTATTATTCTATAAGAGATAGTTTAAGCCTAGTTTTAAGATACTGTTTTTTTTTTAAATGGGTAGATCTGCTTCATAAGTCACATATTGTGTGTGTCCTCTGGGCTGGGGGCTAGCAAAGAGAACAAAGAGAGCTATGTCCCAAGGAGCTCAGAAGCCCACAGGAGACAGACTTGAAGACATATCATTGTAAGACTAACACAGGAAGTTCAACCGAGGGCTCTGGGAGTACGTCAGGAGTGACCACTATGGCCAGGGACAATGGGAGAAGACTCCACCGCAGAGATGACTTTTAAAAGTGGTTTTGAAGTATGGGTTAAATTTGCCAGATATAAGAGAGTTTAAGCTATCCTGGAGGAAAGGAACAACTGAAGTGGGCTGGAAGAACACACTCTCAGGGCTCTGTCCTGGCCTGGTCACCACAAGTGCACTTCTGCAAGCCCCATCCCAGCAATTTGGTGGGCTTTTAAGGGACCTCTCCACAGAACCTCATTTGTCTTTCCTGTTCTATATTTGGGGATGGTGGGTCACAGGGAACAGGGGCAGAAAATCTTTAGTGGGTCAGTTTACTTAAAGCACTATTCTCAAAAGGGAAGGAAAACACTCCCCACTTTGTTAAAAATGGTATCCCCAAGTAATTCCAGTTTCTTGTTGCTTATTGGTAGAGTAAGAGGTTGTTCTTACCAAAGACACCTTCAGAGGTCACCACCTCTGCTCCCTCATACCCTTGTAGGAAAATCTTAACCCAGTCCCTCCACAAATTCTCCCCTCTCTGGGTACAACTAACCCCTGAGAACCAGGAAAACGGGTCCCTTGGGAAAAGTTCTGGAGGTAGGCACTCACTAGAGAGAATCTCTACTATAACTGAAATGATGTCCCATAAGGCTCTAGGATGAGACTAGGTACAGGATAATTGTGTGGTAGCATTGCATACTTAAAACTCCTGGCTAGGTTATTCTTTAAAGTCAAGGCCAATTTTTAATGTTTCCGAATTACACCTTTAACTAGAGTCATCCTGGTGTAAGTGGCCTGGAGGGATGACATTAAGCTGACTTGCACTGTCGACTAAGATCCAGTGGTTAACTACACATCATCAACTTTAAGAAACATTGACCTATTGAAAGTCATGAATCAACTCCTATTTTTCATGTCTCTCTTGCCTTCTTTGGTTCCCTCCTGTCAAGCCTCATAGTTTTTCAGCTTTCTCATCTACTCCCTTTGCTGTCCTAGCCTTACAGATCATCTCACCTGGAGTTGACCATTTTTTTCTCTAGATCAGTGATTTTCAAACCTGGATGTATTGTAGAATTACAAAGAATTTTGTTTTGTTTTCTATTTTCTCAATTCCAGGGTAGAGTCTTAATATTTTTTAAATTTCCCAGATTTCTCTAGTGCCGTCAACTTGAGAATCACTGTTTTAGAAAGTGCTCTTTTCTTTAAAAAGCTGTAGACCTCTGCTCAAGTGAACACTTATCCAGAAACCCAAAGCATGAGAAGTTTTGGAGGAAGTTAGGAAATGGATATAGGCAATTGGTTAGGAAGAGGGTACCCAAAGACCGTCAGTTCACTTAGTAGCCTGATTGAGAAATGCTCAATTGGAACAAGGTGACCTAGGTCTATTTATCCATTTGATTGGAGAGCAACCACAGACTAGGAGGGTGCCCCTCTATAACCCAATAAAGAGTAGAATGTTCAGAATACCAATATAATATCACAATGCTAAAGCAAGAGACCAAAGTTAGTTTTAAAAAGGTAGGTCAGGTAATACGGGCGATCTCAGTGGGCCTTGGTAGCTTAAGAGAATCCCAAAAACTTAGTAGTCCTGGAAACCCCACAAACTCAGTAACCTAGGAGACCCCCCACACCTCCTGCCTGCACCCAACTAATTAGCAAGAGACACCCAAAAAACCAAATGTCCACTCCTTTCCCACTATACTGATATAAGCACCTCTCTCTCACCACCTCGGGTGGCTATCCAATCAGGACCGCTCTCTGTTCAGAAAGCTTCCCTGTTCTTCTTCTTACCTGTCAATAAATCCTTTGCTTTTCTATATCATTGGTGTCAATGTTGAATTCTTTCCTCGCCAAAGACAAGAACTGAGAAAGAGCCCTCCTGGTGTCCTCAGATTCCAAGCCTGATCCAAAAACCCCCATTCCATTTAGTTAATGAAGCATGTGAGTGTAGAAAATTTCACAGGGAACTGTCTGAAAACTAGTGCTATCTCATAGACACTTCCCAGCTTCATCAAAATGTACCTACCCGGAAAGTCACTCCATTAAACCACCAGTCTGCAAACTTTCTGTGAAGGGTTAGTAAGTAAATATACCAGGCTTTGCAAGCTGTGACACCTCTGTTACAACTACTCAGCACTGTTGTTGAGATTGAAAGCTGTCATAGACCCTCAGAAAACTAAGAGCATGACTATTCCAACAAAACTTTATTAACAAAAGCAGGGTGTGGACTGGATTTGATCTGCCAAGTGAAGTTTGTTGGCTCCTACTTTGTTACTGCCCCCTTCTAAATGATTGATTGCTACTTAATATTTATATTTTGCTTCCGTTCCAGCTATATCTCCACTTGTTAAGTCTCATGGGCAGCTGTAACAATCTCATTCTGTTAACAGGTAATCATGATGTTGTGCTGGGGTTAAAAAAAAAAATGCTTTTCCAGTCTCATGTTCCCTTGTAAGTCTTGTGCTCAGACTTCACCCACTCACCCAGTATCTTGTAGTTTAGTTCAGAACAAAAGCTGAACAGTAATGTCTAAAGAGGCTGTAAGAACTCCCTATGTTGAGGCCACATAAACTGACATGAGGGTGATTCAGAGTTGGAGGATTTATTTTTTGTCTCTCAACAGTTCTACAGATACATTTTCACTATGGGGTTCTGGATTGGATTCTCTTGGGTATATTCAGTATTAATTGGTCCTCTGCTCTGGTAGATTCTGTCCTGGTCATGCTGCTCCTCAGATGTTGGGGTTCACTTCATGAAGAACATTTTTTTACAACACATCCTGCTGTTTTAACTTTCAAATATACTTACCACTCAATTTTCTTTTTCACTGAAGAAGCTTCTTGATTTTTTTTTCATTTATGAGTCCTCTGTAAATCAGAAATGAAAATAAATGTTAGAATTAGTTAGAAACATGAATGCTAAAGAATTTAGGAAAAAATGAACTGGTACTTTAAAACACAGCCCCAAACTAACATGGATCGATAGATAGAAGGATGGGTGAATAGGTGACAAAAATAGAACAAAATGTTAATGATAGAATCTAGGTACTAAGTGTATGAATGCTGGCTGTAAAGTTCTTTCAACATGATTCAGTTTTGAAATGTTCATAATAAAACACTGGAAAAAAATGTTAGTGTCTAGGGGGAAAAGTAACTTCTTTATGAGAATTGTATCAGTGTTTGGTTCAAGATTCAAAAAGTTGGACTAGCATATAAGAGATACTCTGCTTAGAGCAGTAATTATGAGTAACACTACTGCCAAGGAGTCAGATTAGACTGAAATATTTTATTTCATTATCATGGCTATGAAATGCCATTAAGCGCCAAGTAGTTAATGGAGCCTTCTGTGGCTTGAATAACTTGTTCCTTATTCTCCCCTTTGTTCTCAGATGACCAGAATTGGATTCATCATATTAATCCTTGGTCACACTCTTGAGTGTTCTCAGGTCTATTTACTTATTATTCAATCATTTGTATTAGGCAATGGCAAAACCACCACTCACATCTACCCACAACCACCTGGATTACCCACGTCCAACAACATGATTTTCTAGTCCATCCCAAATCATTCTGAATTCTGAAATTATCATTCTCATGCTGATAGCTTAGTAGGTACATAGGTAGATAGATAGGTAGATGTCCCTTTGTGTGTATATGTGTGTATGTACACATATATGTATATAAAGTGTTTAATTTTATAAAAAGGATATATTCACTGTGATTGGTCTAGTTTCTTCCTTCTAAATATTACAGTGCAAAGATTTAGCCAAACTGTTGGTTATTTATGAAGCAAAGTAGTGCTTCATGTGTTTGATTACTATAGAATATTGTATCTTGTGAATCTACCATTTTTTTGTTCAGTTACAGACATACAGTTCTAGGACTATGAACATTACTGTACATCTTTAGCTTACACATATGCAAGAGTTTATCATGACTATGTGTCTTGTACTGTCATTGCTAGTTTAGGTTATATTAAGGTCCAACATTAAGAGATAAAGTCTGTTTTCCAAAGTGTTTGTGTCAATTTGTACTCCACCCAGTAATATGGACTTTATGCTGAAACAAAATTCAATTCAGTGGAATGAAAGAGAAATCAATGAAATAATTTAATATTACACATACATAAATAAGGTGGATAATGGAATGGAAGCTTCAAGATATGCCTCTTAGCGAGAAAGTGGTAAATGGATTTGTCTGCCCTCTTGATTGATATTCATTGGAGTTACATCTAGATAGATGTTTATGTTTCTCTCCTTCCACTTCTGTTTTCTGAGCTTTGAAATTGTTTGTACTATGTTATTCTCTTGGGTTTCTTTCTATCTTAGAGGCTGTGGAAATGTTTTTAACCTTTATTCCTGGATAAAACAGAAAGTCCCTCTCTGCAATAATAATTCTTCCATTAAAAAAGAAAAAACACTAGCCCCCTGTGCACCTCTACCAAATAGTCTTTCGTCTTTCCCTCTCTGTCCTGTGAGTAAATGGCTTTATGGCTGGAGGACAGAGGTGCCAAATTAATTTACTTTGTTATTCACATCCAGATATCTTACAAAGGTCTCCGTTTTTAAAACTTCCTTAAGAAATCGGTATGATTCATTTTATAACTGGCAGGATGTTAGCCCCTGACTCATATCTATTTGTCTAATATCTGGATGGTAGACCGTGAAAATGGATGGTCCCATGCAGTGTAACTGATAGGCCCACCTCCCCGCACCCCCACTCCCACCAAGAGCTTTCAAAGATTTGCTCTGCACCAGGTCACCCAGAAGACAGAAGTCTGCCTCGTTGCTGCAGGCATGAGGGTCACTTCAGGTTTCCTAAGAGCCGGGTATTCAGTATGCTGCTCCTGCCTGCCTGTGAGCATCAACACCAAGGCGGTCCTTATCAGATAGAGAGTTTCATTATGCGCTGTCCACTGGGGATGCTACTAAAAGCAATAAATTCATTTCACTGTGCTAGTCTCTGGACTATTAAAGCACTTTAGTTCTATTTCTCCTTTAACCTCCCATGAGCCAAATATTCACTCTGACAAAGTGCTATTCATTACAAAGTTAAGATGACTTTGACTCTGCTTCTCTCCCACATAATACAATGAAGATGCTTTGTTCTGGACTCATCTGCAGCCTGATGGTATTATGGATAAAAACACACCGGGGCAGGCAGTCTTTTCTCCAAAATGGATTGAAATTACCTCTAGCTAGCTATGCCTTGCCTAGATAAAGAGTAGTTGGGAAAAAAAATTGTTTTTCTGCTCATATGTAATATCCTGACCAATATATTGCATAAAGGAGGATGATTGAGGGAAAAAAGAATAAAGTAGAAAAATGAAACATCGCTGGCATATAAAACAGATCAAATTCCATTCACTTCTCTGTTATCCATAGATTTTTTTTCCCCCTGCTCTGCTGAGGGTTAGCAAAGAGTGGAGAAGCTTGGTGGAATTATGGAACATCTCCAGGGCAGGGCACAAGATAGATCTTAAAAAGATCTTGCTGATTGGTAGATCAAAGCAGAAAGTATAGCTTTATTTGATTTACTATCTAAGTCAGCTTCAGATCTGAACCTTGTCCCCTGAGACATACTGGCACTGAACAAATTTATTAACCACTGGGGCCCTCTTTAACCTATAAAATGGGAGAAATAGTATCTTTCTAGTAGCTTCTCTGTGAGAACTAAATGAAATAACATACAAATCTCCCAACCCAGCACTTAACAAACAGTAAAAAAAAGACGAATATTTATTTCTGTTCTTCATCCTCCCTTCTGTGTTGAAAGCTATAGAGGGAGGCAGGAGAGAAGACAAGAATACAGAGCCAAATTGTGAATGGCAGAGGAAAAGCTTTGTCCCACCAATTTGACTTCAGAGAATATGGCCTCTCTCCTACCCACATTGAAGGAATTAAACCAAAGAAACACAGAAAACCTGATCACTGTGTTTGATGTAGGAATGAGGTTGCTAATGTTCCAGATAAAGACTGAAAGTTTGGAGGTGGTTGGAGGTGAAGGATATGAGGTCTGCTCTTAAGTCTAAGTGTAAGCATCCTGTTCCCTTGATGTGTCCTGGGTCTTAAAGTTGTGTTTTAGGTACCAACTTTCCCTCTCATTTCATCTTAATCCTTCCCTTGATTTCCTTTCTCCTTCATCCACCACTCTTCTTGATTTCTTTACTTAGTTTCTACATGTTGTATGCTATGTACATTTAAAGTCACCTTCTCTCCTAATCTAATTACTTGGTTGATTAAGTAAAACTCATATCTCCTGTTTTTCTCCCTACAGACCTGCATAAGACTTTCCCTTTGTGTGCCTGATGGGAACACTGGAGGTTTGTCAGCTCTTACAGCAAATGAACGTCCTGCCTCAGGAACAAAGGGAGCCTCTGTTGGTTCCACAGCTGTGGCCAGTTACATCTCAGAATAAGAAGAGATTTGAACTGAACTTTCCAGAACATTGGAAAAAAACCCTGTATGGCAAGAATAGGAGCTGTTCCATTCATTCTCTTACTTGCATGTCCAATTAGAGACATAACTTTATAAATAATTATTTTCTGAAAATATTCCCATCCATTCTCTTTCAAAGAATAATTTTGAAATAGCTGATATTGTCTATACTGGGAAGTTCAATGGATAGAGTGTAGGATCCATCAATATACTAAAAACTATCTTTGAATACCTCTTACATTCTGGAATTACTTTTGAAGATGCCACTAGGAGACTATGATTGGGGCCAAATGGTGGGTGAATAAGGACAAATAAAAGTTGTGTTTTTTTTTTACTTGTACATTTGTGCCTCAATATGTTCAAATAGCTCAATTATTAACCAACTGGGACAATGTCAAAATATTCATCAGAACATACAACACCAGAAGGCATTCACTGAAACAGGTTCTATTTATCGAATGCTATTTACAATTTCTTGGCAGCTTTGTCTTTTCAGAAGTTGTTTGGAAGTCTCCCTGATGTATACATGTCATGTGGGGGATCTCTGTGAATTTCTCGCATAAAAGGCTGACAGAAACCCACAGGCAAGTATGTCAACTTTAGTTGTGTGAGAGATCAAAGAAAGCTGTTCATCGACAAATCCACCTATGTGGAGTTCCCTCAATTTGTTGAAACAGTTTAGGAATAGGATTTCATGGTGTAGGGTCAGAGAACTATCAGGTCTTTCCACCCACCCACCACTGGTGTAATGATGGACATCTGCGGTGCTGTGAGCATTCCAGGGTGGGCATGCACAGGTGGGCGCAACTGAGTTTGACACAGGCCAAATTGGGTGGCGTCAGGAGGACGCCAGGACCGACCAACAGAACCAACAGGACCGACCAACAGCGAGAGCACCAACGCAAGCAGCAGCAATAGAAAACAGCCAAGAGGGTGAGATGCGCCAGGGGCTGGGAGGCCTGCCAGCCTACCGGACCCTCATGTACCTGGCCACCTCTACTAATAAAAGCATGAAAAGCAACCAAGGGTTTCAACACTCCCTCCCTTGACCCGTCTACCCAGAACCATCCCGAACTTGCTCTGTACACCCTTCCTGTCGCTACATATGGTAAGGATAATGCTGTAGAAAAATATGCTGAGATTCAGATCTTAAAATGTAGTGACTGTGAACAGGAAATGAATTATGAGAGAAGAAAATTCATAGTATTTAAAATGTCCAATCTTGGCAGCATTAAACATTTATTTTTATCCTAAAATTTTTGTCTTGTTATTCTCGAAAGGGGAATTTATATACGTCTGATTTTTTTTGACATATGCAAATATAAAAACCTAGCTTTCAAAAACATATACAATTGAGTAGCTTAGATTAAAAATTGTGAACTGGTTAGGTTTGGTCATTGATTTCTTTTTGAGATGAGCATTTTGTTAAGTCTCACTTCCAAAGAATAAAGAATGAAAGGAGAAAGAAGAAAAGAGTTTGGAAAAACAAATTAACCAAGATTTCCCTGTCAAGGTCCCGATTTGCATGTCTCAGAAATGCCCACAAATCTTGTGTTAAAGGTACAGAGCAAAGCAGCCCATGCACCTGCCCAGGGTACAGCAATTAAATGCCTGAGTCTACAGTGTCTATTTGCAGCAAAGTAAATAAGACACCATCATTCTACTCCTGTCCCAAGCTAGAGAGCATGGAAAGTCATCTGGAGTAACTTCTGTGCAGATACAGAAAGCCAGGAGTTTTTTTCAGGTCCACTGTTCAGGGGGCAACAGCACCATTTTCATATAATAAGGAATAGGGAGGAGAGCATGATGTTGTATTACATTTATCTCCATGTTGTCATTCTAAATTAGGGATAGCAGAGGGTGAGTACACCTGAGCGTTATTATAGGTGGCTACTAGAGTTGTTCTTTGTGAACTATAACTCTTCAAGTGACACAGAGAAGATAATTCCAGATTCCTTTGGATTGTTCCAAAGGAAAGTAGAAGCCCATTTTCTCAACTGTTCTAGACAGAGTCAAGACCTTGTGCCTCTTTCAAGTACAGAACGACACTTTTTAGAAATATGAAGGATGAATGGTAAGATAATTATCTATATTTGTTTGTATTTTTTATATTAAGTAATTTAAGATGTCTTCATGTGTTTATTCTCTTTTAAGTCTCCCCCAACTCCAGAGATCTTTTCCACATATTTTTCTATATGTAAGAATAGAAATTGTTTGGATTTTATTGACTCTACATTGTGGGATTATTCACTCTGAGATACTCGCTTGTGGATGTTTAACCAGGAATCATAAATCATGGGTCTTAATAAATTCCCAGCACTGCCTTGCTTCAGGTCGATTTAGGTAAGCACTTTCACCTGCCTGGGCTTCCCTTTGTCTTTACCACAATGAGGGTTAAGAAAGAAAAGCCACCCATTTGCCTGAATTGCACTGTGTAGGGTAAAGGTTGATCAGGTGTTTCCACCCTCCCACCACTGATGATGGACACCTGAGGTGCTGCGAGCATTCCAGGGTGGGCATGCGCAAGTGGGCGCACCTGTGTTGGACACGGGCATAAATGGGTGGCGTCATGAGGACGCCAGAACTGTGAGGACCGACCGACCGGCCTACCGAACCGAGAGAACCAACAGCAGCAGTAGCAGCAGCAGAGAGAGAAGCAGCAGCCGAGAGGGTGAGATGCACAGGCCTCCCAGCCCCCTGACACCCCTGCCTGCCAAGTACCTGGCCACCTCTACTAAATAAAGTATGAAAAGCCACCGAGGGCTCCAAGACTCTCCTTCCCTGACCCATCTTCCCAGAACCATCCCGATCCTTGCTCCTGTGCCATCTTTCCTGCCACTACACACTGTGACGTGTGCAAAGCGGCATCTGGTCCCAAGGGTTCTACATGGGGCTACTCCTGGTTGTGAGGGTGGCTGGTGATGAGGGAAGGCAAAAGATGCTGGTGGACACCTCCACGAAGACTCCCCCACTCTAGTAATCACCTTCTATAATAATGCTCAAGTGCACTCACCCTCTACTATCCCTAATTTAGAATGACAACATGGAGCTAAATGTAATACAACATCATGCTCCCCTCCCTGTTCCTCATTACATGAAAGTGGTGCTGTTGCCCCCTGAACAATGGGCCTAATAAAGACATATTTTTTTCTTCTTTCTCTTAGGAGCAAATTTCACGGGAAACAGAGCTACCTTAACGGAAAGCAATTTGTATACCTGAAGTATTCAGAAATATTCAGCGAGCAGAACCATCATTAGCATTCAATGGCACACTTTGTTCCTTGCAAGCACTCCTTGGCCCTACAAAGCGTAATCATGGCCGTTCTTCACTCACTCTAAATTAATTTGTCCTCCTGGACCACAGAACTGCCAGGTTAGCAGCCCTGGAATATAACCTAATTGTACTAAGCCAAGCCTTGCAAACATCCCTTTGCAAACTCTTTTTGTAAAACATTAGGCTTCTCTTAAAATTGGAGGTTAGGAGATAGGCAGTGAGGGACACAGCTGATCGAGACCTGGAGGTTGATTTTTAAATTATGCAGGTAAGGAGAGCCACCTACATTTTCAGAGGTTAACAGATATTCACAAAGTACTATTTACTGACACTTTTTCTGAGTGATGTGAATTTAAGGAAATATATATAATCACACCCTTGAGTATGCTAATCTTGGTTGAACCTAACCCTTTGTCTCTTTTTCCCCTGCATCTAGTACGGACATGTATTTAATTATGATAACAAGGCACAACTAAGCAAACAAAGGCCAAACCTTATGGAAATTTGTGATCAAGTTGATGCCATAGATTTGAAGGAGCAGCTCTCAACATTAGAACTCCACTGACATTTTTGCACACCTACTATGTACCAGACTTTGTGCTAGTACTTAACATGTATTATCTTTGTAGTGGCAGGAAACGGGTGTCACAGGAGGCAGGGTTTGGGATGGTTCTGGGCAGACAGGATAGGGAAGGAGAGTCTTGGAGCCCTAGGTGGCTTTTCATACTTTATTTAGTAGAGGTGGCCAGGTACATGGCAGGCAGGGGTGCCGGGGGGCTCGGAGGCTGGCAGGCCTCCCAGCCCCCAACGCATCTCACTCTCTCGGCTGCTTCTTCTATCTCTCGCTGCTGCTGCTGCTGCTCATCCTGTCGGTTCTGTTGGTCCTCACAGCTCTGTCTGTTAGTCCTCACAGTTCTGGCATCCTCATGATGCCGCCCATTTATGCCCGTGTCCAACACAGGTGCGCCCACTTGCGCATGCCCACCCTGGAATGCTCGCAGCACCGCAGGTGTCCATCATCAGTGGTGGGAGGGTGGAAATACCTGATCAACCTTTACCCTACAATCTTATTTAATATTCAACAATCTGCTGGAGCTGACTTTATCTCCCATATTACAGAATAGAATTTGAGGTTCATAGCTGTTAATTGCCCCAGACCACACAGCTAGTAGGTGGCGGAGACAGATTCCAAACTGAGAGCTTGTCCTTTCCACAACTTGATGCAAGTTTCAACCAAAACAGCATTGTGCCCTCCCCTTCCTGGTAACAGCATGCTCTTCTGGGAATGGGAGAATGGGTCCAACTGATAAAACCGGTTCAGAGTCCAGGTGGTAAGGGCTGAATCAATGGGTGCTGGGATCCGCACATGCGATTAAACTCCTAAAACTTTGACCCAACATATCAAGTCCAAGAAATTGTAAAGTACTTCTTTATAAGGCTTGGGGAAAAACAAGCTGTAGGGTAAAGGTTGATCAGGTTTTTCCACCCTTGGTGTGATGATGGAGACCTGTGCACATGCCTGGGTGGGCATGCGCAAGTGGATGCACCTGGGCTGATGCACCAGGTGTATAAAGCTAGCGTCTTGGGGACGCTGGTGTGGTGCGGTGGTGTGTGAGGGATAGCATGACGGCAGCGAAGACAAAGAAACTGCTTGAACCGGTGATGAACCTCCTACCCTGTCTGGGATGGCTGCAAGACTCAAGCCCACAAAAATATATTCATGGTTACAATCAAAGCCCATTGCAAAGTCCAGGAACAACTACAGGTATTGCAGACATATTGAGCAGAAAGAACATTGGGTCAGACTGTGCTCAGAGGATCAAGACAAGAGCTGAGCAAAGCTGAGAGGAAGTTGAGTCCAGAGTCAGAACAGAGAGACCCATGCTACCAGAGCCAGGGGACAGCTGCTTGGGTAGGTGCCCAGGGAGCAGTCACATTTTGAAGCAATATTTCAAGCCCTGGCATTACCTGACCTTATTTTAACATCTATCTCACCCTAGTTGGGTGAGAAGCTGTGGGGTCCTCCCAGGGATCAGGCCAGCTTTTGGTGATTATAGAAAGAACTTTAGAGGGAATTCACAAAATTAGTTTTTAGCCTTTGGGTCCCCAGGGTCAAGCTCTGTGCTGAGATCAGAGGAGGATCAATAGATATTTGTGGAAGGCTGGAAGGAAAGGAAATCCTGAATAGGCCAGATTCAATTACCATTAACAAGCCATTCAAAACAACTCTGGAATCCAGGGCAGGGACAGAAAAAAACACAGCCCAACTGCTGACTATGGCATGGCAACCATCAAAAAAGGGATTATGACTGAGGACCCAGTCACCCAGATAAGAGTTGAGCGACTCTTTAATTCCAAAAAAGGACTCGGTGTGCAAGATGAAAAATGTGGTCATTCATAACTTCAGCGAGAAGAAGAAACACATTCTGTCTCTGAGGACTGGAAAATGAATTAGTACCTTACCAAGCCACAGGAAGGAGGAGGGGCCAGGATATTAGGACACAGAAACACTGAAGATAGCAGGACTGAGAACCTAAAGCCCTGATGGGGAGATTATCTGGTGTGAGCCATTGTTCATCTTAGGATAAAATAGAAGCTGCAGGAAGTGTTCCATACTCTTGATAGAGAATGTTCAAGGTCCAACTGACCTGGAAAGCAAACAGATGAGCACACATTTTCTGTTGGCTAATTACTAATTTATTCATTCTATCCCCTGCTAGCTGAAGATTTAGGGCACATTCTCCTGCTTCTTATAAAAGATCCACCTCTCATGTTCAGTTTTTGAAAGAGAAGAAGGAAAAAGGACATTGAGGACCCAGGGGAATAAGAGAGCAGGGCAGTTTACACAGAGAGACTGTTCTTTTAGGAAAGTGTGCGAGATCTACAAATCCCTACCAAAAGGAGCCCCTGCAGAATACCTGCTCAAAACATGTGACTATTAGCCCCAGAGAGTTAATGAACGAGTGTCAAGATACATCTCGAATTTCAATTACAGGGAAGAAAGAATATTTTAGAGACCAAATTTAAGGAATGGTTTTGCTTCTAAGTTTCTCCTTAGACTGCTCCTGAGAGCTGTGGTATAGTAATACGTGAAGTTCAGAACTTGGGGTTGGAAGTCGAAAACTTGTAAGGGAAGAATGGATGACAAGACATATGCTATAACTCACCGGTAATTTCTAGGTCAGTTGCAAATGATTACCGTTAGTAATTGCAAGCCTTTATTGGGCCTGTTCTATTTTCAGAATGCTTTACCATCATTAATTTGTTATTTCTCACAACATAGCCATGAGGTAGATCATCATTATTATCACATTACAGATGCACTAAGGATGTCAAGTTGAATTTAATTGACCCAGGAATGTAGCTATTCTTAGTAGTTCATTTACCCCTCTGCTCTTTGGTCGTAAAAATCTATTGATGCTGCCTGGAGGGAGATACTGCTAAAGTACAATTTACAAAGAAACATAGCAGACAACCAGCGAGAATTATAGGAGCAGAGTATGTACTAAATTTCCGAAAGGTAAGAAGTACCGCAGAGGAGCCTCCATGTATTCTAGAAGTAGCTTGAATTAGCTTCTCACCATTTTCATCAAAATTCTTTTCTCCTAAGGTTACCGACAACTTGAAAGTATGGAGTTAGCTCAATATACATAGGCTGAAACAATTTCTATGACCTGAGCTTCACGATGTTCAGCCTCGTTTCCCATCAGTGATATAGCCCAAGACCAAATTATTTTGCTCCTGTGGGAGCTGTGTGGGATTTGATGTTCCCTACAAGAATGAAACAAATATGATCACCTACCAGCAACTGTGCTGCTGGAAGGTGGAGAAGCTGCCCAGCAGCACTTCGTGACTGGAGCCGCCCATCTCCATGGCGCAGGAGAAAGCTTTAGCTATCTGTCTATGGCATGTTTTTATTTCGCTTTTTTGTTTGACTTTCCACTTGTCCACTCTTCCCAACCAGCACTGAGATTGTCCTTGTTAGTGTCAGTCCCTCAAAAAAGACAGGTTGGTGTCTTGTTGTAGGGTAAAGGTTTATCAGGTATTTCCACCCTCCCACCACTGATGATGGACACCTGCGGTGCTGCGAGCATTCCAGGGTGGGCATGCGCAAGTGGGCACACCTGTGTTGGACACGGGCATAAATGGGCGGCGTCATGAGGACGCCAGAACAGACAGAACTGCGAGGATCAACAGACAGAACGGTGAGGACCGACCTAGAGAACCGACAGCAGCAGCAGCAGAGAGAGAAGCAGTCAAGAGGGTGAGATGTGCTGGGGGCTGGGAGGCCTGCCAGCCTCCCGGCCCCCCGGCACCCCTGCCTGCTATGTACCCTGACCACCTCTACTAAATAAAGCATAAAAGCCACCAAGGGCTACAAGACTCTCCTTCCTTGACCCGTCTGCCCAGAACCATCATGAACCTTGCCTACAGTGCCGCCCCCATCCTGCCGCTACACTTGTCATGCCAGGAGGGCACAGAGCAGGTTCTCAATGTTTCCGGCAGATGGGTAAAGGAGTCCTGGAGCCCTAGGTGGCTTTTTCAGGCTTTTATTACTCTTCACAACAGAGGCAACCAGGTACACAGCAGGCAGGGGGCTGAGGGGGCCAGGAGGCTGGCAGGCCTATTAGCCCCCAACAAATCTGGGCTCTCTGGTCTCTGCTTTCTCTGCTTCTATATCCGGCCCCTCCTCTCTCCTTCCTTCTCCCCCTTCCCCTCCCCATCTTCTCTGCTGGCATCCTCCTGACACTAACACTCCGTCCTTATACCCATGTTTCTCATCCCAGCACGCCCATGTACGCATGCCCACACCCTACTTGAGGTGCCCACCATCAGGCATGCGTGTAGGACCGCAGTGTCCATCATCAATACCAATGACAGAAGGGCAGAAAAGCCTGATTACTCTCCATTTACCTTACAAGTCTTAACCTTTAGTACCTCAGAATAAGAGTTTATTCAATAGAAATGTAAATCAAAGTAGAAATAAGGTCTTTGCAGAGGTAATCAAGTAAAACTGAGGTTACTAGGTTAGACCCTAATTCTTTAAAACTGACAAGCTTTCATAAAGAGGAAATTTGAATACAGGGATAGATCTGCAGAGAAGGTGGTCACGCAAATACAGGAGATTGAATTATGCATTGTAAGGTAAGTGGAAAGTGATCAGGCTTTTCCGCCCTCCCACCATTATGTTGATAATGAACACCTGTGGTCCTGTGCGCATGCCTAATGGCGGGCACCTCAAGTAGGGTGTGGGCATGCCCAAGTGGGCGCATATGGGCTGAGACATGGGGCAGTTAAGGGCGGTCTCACAGGGATGCCAGAAGCAGAGCGAGAGAAGACACAAAAAAGAGATGTAGAAGCAGAGAAAGCAGAGCCCAGAAAGAGATTTGCCAGGGGCTAGGAGGCCTGCCAACCTCCTGACCCCTGGCCCCCCTGCCTGCCGTGTACCTGGTCACCTCTGATGTAAAGATCAATAAAAGCCTGAAAAGCCACCAAGGGCTCCAGGAGTCTCCCTTGACCCTTCTTCTCTGATCATGGAGAACTTGCTCTGTGCCTTGCTGGTACTACATGCATCTGTGCACCAGGGAACACCAAAGATGGCTGGCAAGCAACCAGATGCTAGGAAGACAGAAGGCAGGATCCTTCTGCTATGAGTTTCAGAGAGAACAAGATCCCACAGATGATTGTAGACTTCGAGCCTCCTGCACTGTGACATCATAAATTTAGTTCTTCTAAGCCACATAGTTGGGGGAAAGAATTGAGAAAATATTTATTAAAATAGAATTACTAAAATAAAAAAGAATTTTTAAAAATATTTATAACATTACTCTCCCAATAACCCAAAAGTACAAACAATGCAATATCCTTCAAAAGAAGATGGATGATTTGAAAACTACAGCAATAAGACTAAACCTTCTCTTGTTTTAGTCTCATCCCAGTCTCTCACTAACACAGATCACCCTCACAAATGTGACTTTGAACAAAAGACACCAGAACAGAGCAGCATATGCAGTATGATTTCCTTTATGTCTAGCTGAAAAACTAAATGTAAGTGAAAAAACTAGGGGAGGGAGTAAGGAGTGATGTGAGAGAAGTGAAGTAAGGAGTGAAGAGACTTATGGGGGTGCTGGTGACAGTCTATTTCTGGATCTGTATGATAGCTATGTAAGTATGCCGATTTTGAAAATTAATCAAGCTATATACTTAAGGTTTGTGAGTTTTTTCGTTTCAGTGGAAAAAATGCCTATCTTACTGATAGTGAATCTTACAAAACCATAGAACTTTAAAATCTGGTGGATTTTCAGAATTGGGGATCAAAGTGTAACAGGGTGGTCCCCAGGGAAAGGGGAGTTGCCAGGCTCCCTGCCCCACTCACAGAGCGGTAGAGCTGAGCATGGAGGAGGAGATGCTGGAGATGAGACTGGAGGAAGGAAGAAAGCATGGAGCGCCAGAAAGAGACCTGGAGGAAGCGTAGGGAGCATATGCAGTATGATATCCTTTATATCTAGTTGAAAAACTAATGTGAAGAAGCTGTTTTTGCTTCTCAGGCTTGGACTAGTACTAAGGACTTGGAGGAAATGTGTTGGAGACCCCTAAGGCGTGGAGCTAAGACAAGGAAAATATCTGGGTCATGGATGGGAGACTGGTCATGGCTAAAAGACTGATCAGCATGGGCTGGAAGACTGGTCCATGTACTGATCAGGATATTCTTTCTTGTGCCAGTGAAACCATTGCCGAGGGAGTAACTAGAAGGGAGAGCTTTGCAGCCTGATAATGCAGAACCTTGATGGTGAATGTGCACCTATACAAGGACAAATACTGAAAGAATGATTGTCTAATAACTAACAAGGAAGGGTGGGGACTTTTGTATAAATAAAAATGAGTTGCTCCTGGCACTTGGGATGCTTGAGCCCAGAGTAGGAGTCCTTGCGTCCCCTGGGGCCTGCTTTTCTTAAACTATTTTGTGTCTGTCATTTATCTCTTGATTAATTCAGCACCTCTCCTCAACCCTGCTCACCAGAGCTGAACTTCAGCAAGAGGCGCCCAAACAGGGGCCTGAGGAATCATATAGTCCCTCCTGAGTGGAGGAAAACATGGAAGAGACACGTCCACTGATGGAAAGGCCGTAGGTAAGCCTCCCTGGGAAGAAGGGGAAAGCTTTGGCATGCCTAGGGAAACAAATGAGACAAAATAAATGTAAAATGTCTGAGTATGTCAAGCTTCTTAAATTTTTGCTGTAAGGTTTGGGTGTGAAAGTGCACACATAGCCCTTTCAAGAGCTCTTTTGCTTTGTAGAAACTCATAGTCCTTAGTCCTGCAGCAGGGAACATTAGATATAAAACACTGGAAGGAAATGGTTAAAAGTTTGAGCATTGCTCACTGTCAAGTTTCTGCATTATCAGGCTGCAAAGCTCTCCCTTCTAATCTAGTTACTCCCTCGGCAATGGTTTCACTGGCACAAGAAAGAATATCCTGACCTGAACATGGGCCAGTCTTCAGCCCATGCTGATCAGTCTTTTATCCATGACCAGTCTTCCAGCTATGACCCACATATTTTCCTTGTCTCAGCACTTTATGTCTTAGGGGTCTCCAACAGAAATGGAGGGAAGCAGTTGAAACTGATGTGGATGAGAGACCTGCGGGGAGGTTAATGTTAGCTTTTATCTTGATTTTGATTTTGCTCCTCCCATACCACACTTGCCTGGCCCTTCTGACCCTTTCCTCTGGGTCCCTTCCAGAAGGTACCTTAGACTTGTGGCTGTGTAGTGCCAGCAAGGCATGGAGCAGCTTCTCCACGAGTCTAGCAGATTGGCAAAGGAGGAGTCCTGGAGTCCTCAGTGGCTTCTTCAGGCTTTTATTACTCTTCAAATCAGAGGCAACCAGGTACACAGCAGGCTGGGGGCTCGGGGGTGGGAGAGAGGCAGGAGGCTGGCAGGCCTCCTAGCCCCTCTCTCTGGGCTCTCTGGTCTCTGCTTCTACATCTTTCTTCTGTGCTCTCGCTCTCCCTCTCTTTTGTTCTCTCTGCTGGCATCCTCGTGATGCTGCCTTTATATGCCCCATGTCTCAGCCTAGGTGTGCCCACTTGCGCATGCTCACATCATCCCTGAGGTGCCCACCATTAGGCATGCGTGCAGGACCACAAGTGTCCGTCATCGACACCAATGGCAGGAGGGCGGAAAAGCCTGACAATTTTCTTTGACCCTACAATCCACCCCCTCAGGGTTCCGCCACACAAACTATACATAAGTTACCCATAGAAAATATGAACACTGCAGCCATGACCCATAAAAGTAAACAATACAATTGCATACAGCAATGTAACAAAATACAACAGAATATAAATAAACCCAGGCAGGGCACCAACCTAGGGGTAAAAGACAAGATTATTGGCACCAGCAGATAATCCACCACATCTACTGCTGAAGGAACTGATCATGCAAGGGAGGAACCACGCACAGCATCTGCAATCACATGCCCAGAGCCGTCATATGCCCAGAGCCGTCAGGCTTCCTGGCCTTCTCTGGCTATGGTCTCAGCCACAAGCCACACACCACACCCACCCCCAGGATGCACTCACTCTTGGGATTGGTGATTCTATACTCTTTGGGGGTAACTGCCCAATCCCCAAGGTACACTCTGCTGTCACTCCAACACTCGGCTTTCATAACTACCAACGTGACACGCAGACCCTGCACTCAGGCCAACCCTGTGCACATGCACATGGGTCGGGGATCCGTGGATACAAGCTCCACGTGCGGCCTCTTTTGGTTCTCCTCTTTGGCTGTGGGCTCCACCACAAGCCACGTTCCCCTCCCATCCCCCAAGGATGGTTCCTCAGCTCCTCACCCTCAACAACAAAGAGGGCATCACCCACAGGTGATTTTAAGAGACTCTGGCCTTCCTAAACAGAATGAGGCTGATTACCAGCCATTTAGGGCTTCAAAATCTTAGCACCAGCTTTTTCCTTCTCTAGTTGGCTTTTTGTTTTTTGTTTTTTTTTTAAAGATTTATTTATTTATGCATACAAGCACTGGGGTACAGGCCAGAGGCATGGGGGTGGTGAGAGAATCCACCAGACAGAGCAGGATGCAGAACAGGCAGATTGACAGAAACACACTGCTGAGGGGAGCAGTGGGCGAGGCAGGAGAGGTCTGCTACACCATGTGGGTCACCTCCCTGGCCGGCAGCAGGGATCGAACTCGTGCTGCAGTGGCTGCGATTTGCTTCATAGTGCGTTGCTTAACCCACTGCGCCACCAGGGCGGACCCTCTAATTGGCTTTTTGATATCTCTCCTCTGCCTGACTGCAAAGAACTTGGTGAGGGCTCATTCCTCAGCCAATCTTGGGCTTTTCTCATGCCTGCCCCTTCCTTTCCTACTCTGGCCATTGCTTCTATGGATTGTGGTCCTGGGAGTACCAGCCAGTGCACAGGCTGCTTTTGGCCACTAAGGCACCCCTTGATTTTCATCTCCTGGGGTGTACAACGATACCATCCACCCCCAGGGTCCCATGAACATATCAACTTGCCAAAGTTACCCAGCCCAAGTCCATCAGTCCTTCCTTGCATCAGCAGTGGGCAAGCTCCGAATCGTGGTCCTCTTTACCAACAAGTGTGCTGCCTCATGGGTCATGGGCTGGTCCTCATGGGTGTCTCCTCCACTCAAGGTCCTGTCCTGCAGCTCCCAGACTTTGTCCACCTCCTGTGCTCCTGCAGCGTCTTGGGCTCTTGCCGAAGCTCCCGGACTTTGACCACCTCCTGAGCTGCCACAGCACCTCCAGCATTGTCACATGTTCATGGTCTGCCACCACTCAGTCCCTTCCGAGGTCTTTGGGAGCTCCATACCTGTCTGCATTGAGTCATCTGCCACCTACACCAGTTGCAGTGCCTGGAAGGCACGGAGCAGGTTCTAAATGATCCTGGCAAACAGGTAAAAGAGGAGTCCTGGTGCCCTCGGTGACTTTTTCAGCTTTTATTACTTTTTACATCAGAGGCAACCAGGTACACAGCAGACAGGGGGCCCAGGAGGAGAGGAGGTTGGCAGGCCTTCTAACCCCCAGTGAATCTTCACTCTCTCTGGGTGCTCTGGTGTAGCAGCAGGAAGGGAGCACAGGAGGCAGGTTCGGGATGGTTCTGGGCAGACGGGTCAAGGAAAGGGAGTCTTGGAGCCCTCGGTGGCTTTTCATGCTTTTATTAGTAGAGGTGGCCAGGTACATGGCAGGCATGGGTGCTGGGAGGCCGGGAGTCGGGCAGGCCTCCCAGCCCCCTCGGCGCATCTCACCCTCTCGGCTGCTATGCTGCTGCTTTCTCTTTGCTGGTCAGTCCTGTTGGTCCTGGTGTCCTCATGACACCGCCCATTTAAGCCCATGTCCAACTCAGGTGTGCCCACTTGCGCATGTCCACCCTGGAATGCTCGCAGCACCACAGGTGTCCATCATCACAGTGGTGGGGGGGTGGAAAGACCTGATCATTCTCTGACCCTACATCTGGTCTCTGCTTTCTCTACTTCTACATCTTTCTTTTCTTTTGTTCTCTTGCTCTCTCATTCTATCTGCTAGTATCCTTGTGACGCCACCCTTATATGCCCACTTGCGCATGCCCACACCATCCTTGAGGGGCCCAACATTAGGCCTGCGTGCAGGAGTGCAGGTGTCCATCATCTACACCAATGGTGGGAGGACAGAAAAGCCTGACAATTTTCTCTGACCCTACAGGCAGGTTTTTTTGGCCTCAGTGGCCTGGCTTTGGGCCAACTCTGTTTGCCTAAGCATTTACTCAAGAGAGGATGGGTAAATTTGGGTACTTGATTTGGAAACTATCTTATCTATTCTTTCCTTTTTCTTGTCTTTGTTGCACACTAATTGTATTAAAGTTCCTTTCCATTAAAGGTTTTATCCATTAGAATATGATTTGTCTTGATGTGGTAGATGACAGAACCTATTAGAGCAGTCAGGTTTGGGGGTTCTGGGATGTCCTTCACCTTCCCCTGTAATAAAAATAAACTACTGACCCATCCTTGACAGGGGGTGGCTAGATTGTGGCTGGTAGGGTAAACTCAAGCCACGCCCTGCAGTTGTCTCATAACATACCAAGGACTTGTAGATTTATTTAGATGACCACCAAGACTTAGTGGGGAATGAGGGAGGCAATGTGATCAAATTCACATTATACAATAAATGAACATGTGGAGAAAATAAATGGGGAGACTACCCAAGACACTGTCAAGTGAAAGAGAAAAAAAACAAAACACTTAACAAGAATTAAAACATGTATTTGCCCTTTATCTGACCTAATGAGTAAGTCAGTATGGACTCTAAAACAATGGTTATACCCAAAAGCTTCCCCCTCTCTTTAGAGGAGCATATTCACAGTGGGTGGCTGGCAGGAGAGGGGAAGCCCTGGAGAAGGCATTGTCAAACCACTTTCTTCCTGCAAGTACCTGGATGCTAGTCCCTGCCATGCTTCATGTCTCAGGTCACACCAAGTCTACAATTTCTTGTAAAGTTAAAAGAAAAAGTTATGTTATGTGTTGGAAAAATTACAGTACAGAAACTGCAAGCAGCACAGATCTGAGATATAAACAGACAAGTTAACAGTTGTTGACAGTAATTTCTTTATAGTCTATTGTTAAAATACATGCAAAATACTAAACAGCAACAAGGGAAAATGGCATAGGGAATGCTATAGCTGGTGCATGGTTCCATTTATATGAAACAAGAGCATTTCTCCAGCTCTATGGATGTAAGAAATCCACTTTTGCTTTATAAAGAAGGTGTACATGTACAAGAGTCCAGCAAAGGGACAAGAACATCTTTCCCCTCCTTTTCTTTTTTGTGACTTTCCTAGTGAATATTGAAGTGAGGGTATATGGGATGAAGGTCTACATAAAACAACACAGAGGTCTGAACTGCTCTTCTTGGAAATACCTTTCACTAGTAACTAGGAATTTAGATTTCAAGAATGTTCCCTTGTGTCTGAAAACTACAGTATGGTTTATGCTTACATTATGCTATGGAGAAATAGAAACAAAAGGTATATTACATATATATGGATATGTGGAGAGAGAGGTATGTCAGTATACTAGAGATCCAAGAAAAGCCAGTGTCACAGTTCAAGACCAAAGGCCAATAGTCGGCACAATTCCTTGCTTGAAAGAATTCAGTCTTTTGTTCTGAACTTCAAATAATTAAACAAGGTTAACCCATTTTATACAGAATAATGTGCCTTATCAAAACCCACCAATTCTATGTAAATCTCATCCAAAACACATTCATAGGCACATGCAGAATGTTTGACCAACATGGGTTCTGTGGACTATTCATTTTGACATATAAAATGAAATATTACAGTGCTGAACATTGCTTTTGTGAGCCTAGAAATAAAGTGTATGGCAGGTAGAAGCTGCCTGTGTGATCAGCTCCCAGTAAAAAATTGGGCACTAAGTTGCTAGGCAACTTCCCTAGCAGAGAACATTTCACAAGTGTTATCAGAACTCACTGGGGAGATGAAGCATGCCCCATGCAAGTTTACTGGGAGAGGACCCTTGGAATCAGTCTGGCTCCCGCCATATGCCCGTGCCCTTTGCTAATTGTGCTTTGCATTCTTCTACTGTAATGAATCATAGTTTGAATGAGACTAGTTATCGAGTCCTGTGAATTCTCCTAGTGAATCATCAAACCTGGGGGTGATCTGGGAGCCCCTCAACACAAAAGCCCATCTTTTCCCCTTCTTTAGTTGAAATATATTGAAAGGCATAATCCAAGAATTTGGATATTATATCAAAAGGTCATTATAATGAGTAACATAAAAATAGCTCAAGAGGAACTAGGGACTATGTAGTACTTTGGAAATATGAAGTGCTACATAAATACTAAGTTATAATAATAAGACAAATTATAATTTTCCATTAATTTCAAAGGACATTTCCACAGATTTCCACAGAAAACAAATTTAATTATGCATGTCCAGCAAGAACTGTTGTAAACCATTTAAATAGACCTAGGATATTTTTAGCGAGAATAAGTACCAAGATCCATTAGGCAAAGGGAAAAATGTTTGGGGACTACTGAATAAAATTTCAAGCTAATAGCTTTTAAAATCAGTTTATTAGAACTATAAGGAAATATTTCATGTACAATGGTCTCTGGATTTTGCTTAATAGTGATAATAATTAACTTCTCAAATTCAATAAAATGTAGGAAATTAAGCTATTTCAATAGCACTTGACAAATAAATCATGGTAATTACATGTTCACATGGCCAATAATGTCTTCTAATTCTGTCTAGTAAGCAAGAACTCTTTAAGATAATTAGTCTTTTTTTCTTAAAAGTCACTTGCATAAAATGACTCCCACTGGTCAGGAGTTTTGAGGTCCCATGATAAATAGAAACAAGAGCTTCCTATATCTTCAGGTCAGTGTTAGTATTCTTTCAGGTAAAATGTTAGTACAATGTGTATTTTTGGGATACTATAACACATCCAGATACAACCTCTGGGGGTGGGGAAGATGAGTTGAAGGTGTTGGGTGGCATAGTACTGGAATTTTTCAATTTCAGGGCTGCCTTAAGTTCCACTGTGCTACATGGGGAACAGGTAATATATCAAAATCCCAGAGCCACAGAAAATGCATTATCAAAGTCTGATACTAAGAAGTGATTAAAGGCATACACTAAGCAGATTTTATCCAACATTTATACCACAAATAAGGCTGGCATTCAATTACTTGACATATATGATCTAAAGCAGAGATTCTCAGTGTTAGTTTAGATCATCAGCCCATGGGAGCCTATTAAGAATGCAAATTATTCAGCAGCAACAACAAAAAGCAACCCGATTCGAAAATGGGTGTAGGGTCAGAGAATGATCAGGTCTTTCCACCCCCCCACCACTGTGATGATAGACACCTGCGGTGCTGCGAGCATTCCAGGGTGAGCATGCGCAAGTGGGCACACCTGACTGAGTTGGACATGGGCTTAAATGGGCGGTGTCATGAGGACGCTAGTACCAACAGGACCGACCAACAGTGAGAGCACCAACGAGCAGCAGTGAGAGCAGTGGGAGAACAGAAGAGCAGCAAAGCAGCCTGCCAGCCTCCCAGCCTCCCAGCACCCATGCCTGCCATGTACCTGGCCACCTCTACTAATAAAAGCATGAAAAGCCACCGAGGGCTCCAAGACTCCCTTCATTTACCCCCCATCTGCTAAGAACCATCCCGAACTTGCTCCATACGCCTTCTTGCCACCACAATTGGCGTTAGTCGGCAGGATGGTTCGATGCAGACAGGTGCAGAGCCCTAAGAAGACTGCAGGAGGGACTGAGAGGTGGCAGTCCACGAACATGAAACGTTGGCGGAGCAATGGCTGCACAGGAGGTGGCTGAAGACCAGGATGCTGTGGGAAGAGCCAAAGACGCCACAGGAGTGCAGGAGGTGGACAGGTCCGGGAGCTGCGGGACAGGACCTCGAGTGGAGGAGGAGAAGCCCGTGAGGACCAGCCCACAACCCCTGAGGCAGCAGACTGAAAGAGGACCACGATTCAGAGCTCGCCCACCGCTGACACGAGGAAAAGACTAATGGACTTAGACTGACAATCCCACCAGAAGGCTGGGAAAATGGCAGGTTATGTTTATGGGGCCCCAGGGGTGGATGATTGTACATCCCAGGAGATGAGAATAGAGGCATGGCCCATGGGACTTGGTGGTCGAAAGCAGCTTGAAAAAGCCTAGAGAAGGCAAAATCTGGCACTAGTTGGGGAAACCTAAAGTGGCTGGTGCAGCCTGTTTGTTAAAGAAGGCCGGTGTGTGTCTTAAAATCACCTGTAGGTGATGCCCCGCTTGTTAAGTGAGGGTGAGGAGCTGAGGAACCATCCTTGGGGGATGGGAGGGGAACGTGGCTTGTGGTGGAGCCCACAGCCAAAGAGAGGGACCCAAGAGAGGCCGCACGTGGAGCTTGTATCCACGGATCCCCGACCCATGTGCATGTGCACAGGGTTGGCCTGAGTGCAGGGTCTGCGCGTCACGTTGGTAGTTATGAAAGCCAAGTGTTGGAGTGACAGCAGAGTGTACCTTGGGGATTGGGCAGTTACCCCCAAAGAGTATAGAATCACCAATCCCAAGAGTGAGTGCATCCTGGGGGTGGGTGTGGTGTGTGGCTTGTGGCTGAGACCACAGCCAGAGAAGGTCAGGGAGCCTGATGGCTCCTGGTGTGTGACAGCAGATGCCGTGAGTGGTTCCCGCCTCATATAACCAGTGCCTTCGGCAGCATATATGTTGGATCATCTGCTGGTGCCAATAATCTTGTCTTTTGCCCTTAGGTTGGTGTTCTGCCTAGACATATTTGTACTCATTTGTATTATATTTTGCTGCATTGCTGCATTGTACAATTTGTATGGTAGAAAAACTTGAGGGAGTGGACTGTAGAGTCAGAGAACAATCAGGTCTTTCCACCCTCCCACCACTGTGATGATGGACACCTGCGGTGCTGTGAGCATTCCAGGGTGGGCATGCACAAGTGGGCGCACCTGAGTTGGACACGGGCTTACATGGGCGGTGTCATGAGGATGCCAGGACCAACAGGACTGACCAACAGCGAGAGCAGCGGGAGAAAAGAGCAGCAAAGCAGCTGAGAGAGTGAGATGCACTGGGGGCTGGGAGGGCTGCCAGCCTCCTGGCCCCCCGGCACCCATGCCTGCCATGTACCTGGCCACCTCTACTAATAAAAGCATGAAAAGCCACCGAGGGCTCCAAGACTCTCTTTCCTTGACCCATCTGCCCAGAACCATCCTGAACCTGCCCAGTGTGCCACCTTCCTGCCACCACAGGGAGTCTAGGGACTGTCCCATGAAATACCATGCCGAACAAGAGAAGAGGCTGACCTGAGATCACACCAGCAGTGGATGGGCGAATATGCCATGATGAGGAAGATGGTCCTCTTTCTACTGGGAAGAATACCACAGCAGTAACCAGAACATTCAGGCTGGAGGCCAACTCTATCATCTGTTACCTGTAGCAATGTGAGTAAGTCTGGTATCTTAATGTCTGAACTTAAGAGGTGGGTCACCAAGGAAGGCTGACTCTAATTTCTCAGATACAAAATTAGGAATTTAGGCATTATTAAGTCTAAAAGTACTTCCAGTTCTAACATTTTGGTTCTTCATAGTGAGTATTGTAATTTCTATCTGGAACAAAGCCACCAAGACTGTAAAATGAAAATCCCCCATGGACTTTACCTCTTGTCACTTTAATGACTGCTTTCGAAATATTAGTTTACAAATATTTTAAGAAAGGGTCCTTCCTGGTGGCATAGGACGTTAAGTCTCAGTGACATCACCACTACAGCCTGAGTTCTGTCCCAAGCCAGGGAGCTGACCCACATATGGTCCAGCAGACCTCTCCTGTCTCACCCACTGCCCCCCTCAGCAGTGTATTTCAGTATTTCTCGCTGTTCTGCTCCCCTCTCTGTCTCTGGTGAATCCTCTTACCTCTGGCCTACATCCCGGTTCTTCTATGCAAAACAAATAAAATCTTTTAAATCTTTAAAAATTTATTTATGCATATAAAGCTGGGATGTAGGCCAGAGGTGCAGGGGTGGTGAGAGGAGTCACCAGAGATGGAATGGGGGGCAGAACGGGCAGATCCATTGAAATACAATGCTGAGGGGAGCAGTGGGTATGACAGAAGAGGTCTGCTGTGCCATGTGGATCGTCCCCCAGCCAGGAATAGAACTCCTGCCACAGTGGCTGCAGATAGCGCTGAGACTTAAGCCATTGTACCAACAGGGAGGCCCTAAATCTTTAAAATATTTTTTTAGAAAGGATGTAGTCTCTATAATCATCTTCATAGATCTTCCCACTTTATTTTCCAAGTTGAATATATAGGTAGGCCCATCAACATATGGCAATTCCTAATCAGTTTCCATCTTCGTAGAACTGCCAGACAGTTAATTCATTGACTACAACAAGGTCACACATCTGGAGACACACAAGGCAAACAGACCAGGTCTCTTCAAGGTCAAACAGCAGTGGAGTCTGACCTAAAACATTTATGAGTTCTCATTCTTCCAGCAGGCACTACAGTCAGGAAGAACTGATTTATTAATAGGCAAAAGCAACCCTGGGAGTCTGAAATAACATTTGGAGAGGAGAAAGCTAGGGAAAGTCTAGACTTCTTAATCACTTGACAAGTGAAAGGATATAAATTTGGGTAAGTAGGGACCATATTTCATTGTCACAGATAATGGCAATAAAGTCAAAGTCAAGACCCCTGTATTAAAAAGAGAAATAATAGTGATATGTGGTGGCCAGCAAGGTTTTAACTGTCCTCTCACACACACTTGTTTCCTATGGTACTTGCTTATCATAAATCATAATAGGAAAAGAGTGTCCATAGCTGATTCAGTAATATCTAAAATTTCCTGGCAATCTAGAAGTCAGACCTTCTAAGGAAAAATAGGAAATAACATAGGGAGAGCTCAGACTTATAAGACTCCATATTCTAAGGTTGGTAAGTTTTAAGGAGGTTTGGGAAGGGGGGTTTCCATAGGCAACATTTGTTAGGAATACTTGAAGCATCCTAGTGTATACTTGAGAAAAGGGTGCTATTGCTATCATTCTTATTATTGCAGAACCAAAAGAAGTTCTTTTAGTAAACTCTTGCCTTCTGGTTATTTACATCTGTTTCAATTTCACATGATCAATAAGTACCCTGAATATTCTCAATACCTACCATGAGCCACCATTTTCCCATCTTAATCCATGTCTCTGTCACTTTGGAGCACATTCTTCCTCTTATAATCACCCCCGCCCCTCCCCCGGGTATCTATCTCTTTCTGGGTCTCCTCCATCTTTACAAGCTTGAATACTGATGATTGTAAGTTCTCCAATGTTAATCAAGGTTATACTATTAAGTCAGCCAACTCAATAAAGCTTGGTGTAATTAAAGTTGAGCATCTCTTTTTGTGTTGAGAAAAGTCATAATGATGCTCTCACTTTTTAGAAAGTGCTAGCTGAAGTCTAAAGATTTTCAATAAAGTTAAAATTTCCAAAGAGATTTGTTTCTCAGAGGGCCCAAAGAAAAGCGATAAAAAGAATTTGAGAGTAATATATTGGCGAGAATTGTAAGGATAATTACCCACATTAGTCACATTTTATCCATTTTCTTTCTCTGCTTTTTAAAAAAACTAGAAAGGAAATTCAATAAAAAAAATCTGTGATGAAAGTGAAACAAATCCCTTTATGAAGTGTAAGTACACTTGAGATGTAAATTCAGATGACAATGCTATAACTGTCAATTGATGTTCAAATATTCTGCCTAAATTAAGTGCTGAGATGACACTCTATGAAGAGGTAAATCACTGTTGTTTGTAAGAACTTCTTGGCTGCTCTTGGGTTGGTGTGGAACTTCCCCCAAGGGGGTTTGTGGAATGATTCTGGGCACTCTCCTTACAGAATGCAACCAAGTATACTGCATACTGTCCTTCCCTAGAAGCGTGGGGTGCTGGCGGGTGGTTCCACCAACGTTATAATGCCATTAATACCATTAAACCTTTGCAATGAATATGGGTAACCATTGGTGACACTTCCTAAACACATGCTGCATGTATTGGTTTAAAAAATTTATACAATATCATAATAACACTTGGTTATTTTTTCATAAAAAAACGGTACTCGAGTTTACCCAAGTTGTAGTTATCACGGTCTACCTTCTGTCAAGCTGGCACCCTCACCCATCTCCTTAAACCAGACTTAAACTTCAAACACAAAGAAAGTTAGACATCAGCTGATATGTCTGAAATTGTGTTAATCCTTTCCCCAGAGAAGAAAGCAAAATCTTTGGAAGAATCATTTCTCTCTTTCCTTGATAACTTAAACTGTAACTTCAATACTGTGATATAAATTTAGCTATTAATAATCTTATATTGTATGATAATTGTATAAAAGCATGAAGAAGACACCAAGAGTGGGACTGCATTTATGTCATTGATAAGTTCTTGAAAACATTATCTTAAAGCAAAATGATACAAAAGAAAACCTGTTTCACCATGACTAATTGCTATAAATGAGAGTAAAGATCCTATGATGTATTCTGGTAAAAAAAAAAAAAACACCAAACTTCCTAGGTGAAGACTCAAGACACTTGTAATATTAAGCAATCATTTGTATTTATTCACTCATTTTCTAACTACTTATGCCAATTCAGGGCCTTAGATGGCCAGAGCCTGTACCAGAAACTCAGGGATCCAGGAGGGACCCAAGATAAATGTATGCATGCACATACACACCCACACACTCAGACTGGGACAGCTGAGATGCATTAATGAGCCTAATGTGCAAAATACCTTTAGAATGTTGGAGGAAATAACCCACAGAAAATGGGGAGGATGTGCAAACTTCACACAGACAGTGGTCTCAGTTGGGAATCAATTATTTTTCTCCATCAATATTATAATGAAATGATATTGAAAAACATGACATTATTGGAAGAGCTGCTCATATTATGTATTTATGCTCATAGTAAAATAAGGAAGAACTACTAATAATTACAACCCTAATTTCTACAACTGGTCAAGTGGTTGTAGCTGGTACAGCAGGCACTCCAATAATGATGTTTTGCTCAAACTCATTTTGTTATAATGTTGAAAAAAAAAAATCCCTGGGGGATTACTTTATTTTAAATTTTCTGAAAGTTGTTTTTATTTTAATTTTTTAAAAATTTATATCTATTTGGCACCAATTGTAATCCCCATGCATTACACATCACCATCTCACCAGTGCACCATCACCTCCGTCCCCCGTGCTCCCGTCTGCCCTCCACCCTTTCCCTCTTCCCTCCCCACCAAGTGACCCAATTTGTCCTTGTCTTTTCATTTATGGTTTTTGTGTCTTTATTGTTATTGTTATTTTATTGTTGTTCTTATTCCTTTCCCTGATCCTTATTTGGTTCCCTTATGGTCCCTGGGGGATTATTTAGGGACCTGGCTTTGTTAAATGTCATTTACTGCTTAGTCACAGTTTCCATGCACTACAACATTAAGGACTTAGATTATAACTACTTTTTTCTATTACCTAGTCCACATTTCTATTACCTTGACCTCAGCTGGTCAAGGTTTAGTTTCCCTGGTAGGGTGACCCAAATTTTAATTACTGAAAGTTGTGATCCATTAGTAACCTTTTGTAAACTGAGCCATTGTCCTTTCCCATTGACTTTAGACAGAGACCATAATAGTACTAAGAGACTCTACAAGGCATCTTACTCTAGACATAATCTCTTTATCTCTACTTATAGCAACAGCCTAACTTGCCCTTGGTTATCAGGGTCAGTCACTCCAGCCAGAAGAGTAACTCCTTTCTATTCCTGTCAATTTAGTGGTAGGAGGAGCCCAAATTGGCCAGGTGGCAATCTTAGCAGTTGGTTCGATGAAATTAATCTGTCTTTGGTGGAAGCATTGTTTGCTTTGGAACTAAGGCTTTTAGAGAAGATTACAGGGACAGAAGGACTAGGATTAATAGTGAGTTGACCACTTACTGTGCTAAAATCATCATACTGGCCGACAGTACTCTTTTCTAAAGGTCCTAAGGGAGTTTTGTTTTCTTTCTTTGTTCACCTCATCAAGGTACCCACACACATTGGTTTGTGGCTCCACTCCTTTTCAAAGGCAGCAGCCTGGCCACGTCCTTCTCACGTTGCACCCCCCTGCTTCCTTTTGGCACCTTTAAGAACTCTTTTGACTGCAATAGGTTTACCCACATAATCCAGAAAAATCTTAATTTAAGGTCAGTTGATTAGCAAACTGAATTCTATCTGCAACTTTCACTTTGTCATGTAACTTAATATATTCACAGATTCCAGAGATTAGGACAAGGATATTTTTGGGGTGCCTTCACTTAGCCTGTCTTAAGTTCCAAATACAGCTATAAAAATAAAAAAAAATATTATGTCTTCTGTTGAAGGTCTTTCATTTGTTGGATTTGCTTTACTTTCTCTTGTCATCAGCTGACTGCACATACTTGGTGTTTCATAGTGGTAAAGCCTTCTCTTGGGGAGATTCTTTTTGTAAACATTGTTTTGTTTTGTTTTTTAAAGTATTTTTTTTTTGCTGATTTTATGTACATGTACAGATTTTCTTTACTTTTTTTTTAAGTTTTTATTTTTATTTATGCATATAAAAGCTAGGTACAGGCCTGAGGCATGGTGGGTGAGACACATCGTGACTCTCAGGGGCTTCGGGAACCATGACTGTTGTTTTCGCTTGAGGTGGTCTGGGAAGCTGGTTTCTCAGGGACTATGGGACAGAATCTTTTGAGGGAGAAAGTTGCATTATTCCAGGCTGTGGTGCCCTCTTATTCAGTCTTTCCCCAAACAGCCAGAAAGGACTTTTATATTTCTCGGAACTTAAGAGATTCTTTTAGTTCCCAGTGTACTAGACTTTAAGAGACTGGGTAGTAAAAGAAGCAAGCATGAAAGACCAAGTGTCAACATTATTGGGCAAAAAGGAAGTTGCTTGTTACTTGACAGGAAGGATTAGTCATGTCTCCTAGGTAATCCTTTTACATTCTATAACTATGGCCTTCTTAGTTTCTGAAAATATTAACAGCTGACATTTACATAGCACTTATCATGTGCCAGAAGTGTTCTAAGTACTTGGCATATATTTTTTGATTGTTTTTCACATTATGTTTATTGAGGTAAATAATTTATCTTTGTTTATCTTCTTTCAGGTTTATAAGTTTAAAACTCAACCAATGTATATTTTCATACCCATACTTAGCATATATTAACTAATTTTCCACAACTCTTAATACCTCCAACTTACAGATGGATTTACAGAGAGGTTAAATAACATTTCCTGGATTACTCAGTGTTTTATTCTGAATAACAAAATCAAAACCAAAACAAAATATGAAGGCAATACCAAGAGAAATTTCATACATCTACCACTGAATTTGACCAGAGCTTTCATTCATTATTTCCTTCAACAAGCCAAGTGACAACCACAAACAAGCAAGAGGAGAGAGTAGGTAAGGACCTGTGCCACCAGTCTGAGATTGAGGAATGCCTCTCACTACCACTGATTCCCAGTCAGTAGGTCTGGTGATGTTTCCTCACAGGTGTCTTTGTTCCAGGCCTCACAAGGGTAGGAATTGCCTCATGCCAAAACTAGCAGGATGCCATAGTTCTCAATCTCTCAGGAAGTCACAGGATCAATGTTCAAGGCTTGGCTTGGTGGGCTGACTCTATGTTCTGTATGGAGAGGCTGAGCACTTTGTGTGCTTCACAATCTATTGGTTTGCAGTGGTATCTGCCTTATTCTTATTGGTTATAGCCATAGTTACATAAGTCATTATATTGTTACATCGTTGACTAGTCATGTCATTCTTATCAATATGTTTCAGAACTTTTGACTTTGTGGAATAACAGGTGTTTATTTCTTTTGAGTTAGGAAGTCATATGCTAATCCTTAATGGGATATATACGTATGATTTTAATTGCATTTGAAAAAAGTTTACAAGGAAAGAAAGGTGTTTGGTGGTGTCCTTTATCGCACATTGCTAGTTAGGATTCATATGCAGTCTAACTGCAGAATCTACATTCTCTCTTTTTTTTTTTCTCAGAATATACATTCTTAACTATTAACTCTCTGCCTAAAATTCATACTTTACACTTAACTACTTCCAACTGTAGAGATGATGCCAGGAGAAAGAGTTAAGCATTCAGAGGACCCTGCTAGGTAAGATATAGCTTATAAAGCGACTGAAAATTTCAGTGGGGAAATTCTAATAAGCAATGTATCAGAGATCCTTAAATTACTGGAAGTTTCCTCCCTTGTAATTAGTTTTTTGCTTTTTCTAATAAAAGTTCCTCTGTTACAATATGGTTAGTGTGATTGAAACTGAATTACTACCTATCATGCATTATATGAAAAGATTCTCTTTGGTTTCTGGGTGGAATGCCAATTAAAATTGCTCTTAGCTTAGTAGTATCTTCACAGAGAAGTCTGGGCCCATGACACCATGGCACTTTTGACATAGCATAACACTATCTTCTCTTAAAGCCAAGGAGAGGAAATGACATTACCTTGTGCTTGTGGATTTGCTTGTGTATTGCATAGAGCATTGAGCATAAGTGGATTTAGTATATTAAGAAATTCTGCCAGTGAACTTGAGTCTGGGGTAGATCAATTAGGAGTATATAGCTAGAATATCCACATCAAACTAATTGAGAAACAGAGATTATGAGTTTATGATTGTATAACATGTAGAGTGTCTCTAGGATCCTTTGTGGCAGGCAAGAAGGGGGGTTTGAGGTAGAGGGGATGGAACAAACATCACAACAGTCTAGAAGGTGAACACCCTTTGAGTTGGTGGCTCATTTTGTCAACAATATACTTGTAAATGTCTTCGTATCACTTAGACATGATTTTTGTGAAATCTGTTTTGAAAATGCTATGTTATGTAGCTATGATCAACAATAATTGTTGGAGATAGTCAGGATTTATATAGAAACCTGAACATTCAGATGAGAAATTAATTAGACCTATTCTTTCTTTGCCTAAGATTCTTGGTACATGTAAAATGGTATATATTTTCTTCCAGTCACTATCATTGTCAAAAGTCATGAGGAGATCGCTATCAAAAGTAGTTTGAGTGACTGTTATACTTTATGTATGCTTCTTAAAAGAATGAAACTAACACAGAGGGCTTAAATAACATATCATTTAATCTTCAGGACAATGTTACAATAAAAGAGAATCTTAGAGTGTGCATTGCTCTCAAGATTAGTCAAAGAGAAATTGTTACTGATGTGATTCAAGCCCAGCTTTGTTTGACTCCAAGTTCTGGTCTTTTTACTACATCCTTTAGGGCATTGTGTATAGTTGCAGATTAGGTAGTGTGATGTGGCTTTTCTGTTTAGAGCTCAACCTGAGTCCATATGAATGTAAAACTTATAGTTAATATAGTTACTACTTTCCACTGGAGGCAGAAAAAGCAATTTCTAATTGATTCAATGCATTTTAAGACTGGTTTAACAGCAACATAGTTTCAGTTCTTTATGTCAACTGGAGGTAGGCTGTAGTATTCAGTTTGAGGCAGTTGAATCTTTTTATCTCTATTAGGCAGAAATTTACTTGTTTTGTATTGATAAACAGACACAATAGGTGGATTTTTGAATTAGGTTGAAGATTACTTCAACTACTTCCTGTGATCTATGAGTAACTGGCCATCAGGAGATTGAGTAAAGCATTTATGTCTCAAATTCAGGGAGAAGGCCATAGTCAAGGAAGCAAAAGGTGAGTTATGGACATTTATTGATTCACCTTTCTTCCTCAAAGCTATCTATGCTATGCATAGGGTTAGTGTTCCAAACCAGGAGAATGTGTACTGTGGACACATGGAGTTTTACTATCCAGGCACACATTTATCATGTGACACATGATAAATAGCACACATATTTATGAGAAAGATAATGTTAAGAGTTTTCACCTGTCACTACAGATTAGACTACAATAGATGTCACTCATGTTTCTGACCTCATTGTATTGAGGTTGTAGACCTAAATGAACTTACCTACTTATTTAGGTAGGAATATTAATACCATGCTAATTATATTAAACAGCGGATATGTGAAATGACAATTCATCATGTTTTAATATTCCACAATGTGAAATTTCTACTTGACCCATCTACATAATTTTTTTCCTCTTAGGACACAATCTCCATCTCCGTTCACTCTATGGAATAATACTTTTTGCGTAAACTTTCATAATGCCCAATTTACTACTGAACAGGAAGTAGGAAATGGAGATATCACTGAGATTGTTCCATGTCCCACTGATACATCTCTTTTGATGGTGAACAAAAAAGTAGGCATAGGCAGAGAATAGAGAATAAATAGTTGCTGAAGAATGGGATCTGAAGGTAAGTGATGGAGAGCATTTAGGTTTTTATCTTAATTTAGTAGGTGTAGGAAGAAGGATAGGAGGATTGGAGAAGAAAATAATTCAAATTAAGTCAAAAATAATTCAAAAGAAAGGAACTTATTCATAATTATTAGATTCAAGCTTAGGGTAAGAAATAAAAAATAGAAATAATAAAATAGAAACATAACACTTTTAAAGTTAATTGAATTTTAAATTCGATTTTAGAGAGGAAACAGAGTGGTTAGTTTGCCCATATTTACACAACTAGTAACTGGTAGAATTTGAATTCCAATCCTGGCAATTTGATCTTGATTTAACAATGAAACATTAAAAAGTACATAAAGCAAGAAAACTCACAGAGATGGAACCCAGGAATCAAGGGAATAAAGGGAAGAGTGGGAAAGATTGCATTACAAGAAAATTGTCAATGGTTAATTAGAGTTCACTAACATCAGAGCATTTTGTATATGTTAGCATATTTAATCTCCCTAATAGTTCTGTGAGGTAGGTACTGTAAACACCACCTTCTCTTGCACTGTTACACCTCAAAGGCAGGCTCTAGAGAAAGATAGGAGGGAAGACTGAAGGAGACTTGGCAACAGAACGAAGCAGAGCAAAGTAAAGCAGGATGAGCGAAAAGCAGGAAGCTTCCCACTTAAGCAGAACCTGTTTGCAGCTTTCAAAACTTCTCAGCTCGCCCGCCTAGCGTCACAAAGCCCGCCCCTCGGTCACAAAGCCACACCCCCTTTCGTGGCTGTTCTCAGAGCTCTCAATACGTCCCTCCTTTTTGACCCCGCCTACTCCGCCCAGCATCATTTCCTGTGCGCTGGATGCTAATTGGTCCAGCGGTCGGAAGTGAGGGCGGGCGGTGGGGCCGTTGCCGCAGTGACAGTGCTGGGGGAGTCCGAAGATGGCGGCGTCGCGTCGCTCTCAGCATCATCACCACCATCATCAACAACAGCTCCAGCCCGCCCCAGGGGCTTCGGCGCCGCCGCCGCCACCTCCCCCTCCACTCAGCCCCGGTTTGGCCCCGGGGACCACCCCAGCCTCCCCGACGGCGGGTGGCCTGGCCCCTTTCGCCTCCCCGCGGCACGGCCTAGCGCTGCCGGAGGGGGATGGCAGTCGGGATCCGCTCGACAGGCCCCGATCCCCGGACCCGGTTGACAGTACCAGCTGTTGCAATACCACCAGCACGATCTGTACCGTCACCGCCACCCCCGTGGTCCCGGCGGTTTCTACTTCGTCTGCTGTCGGGGTCACTCCAAACCCAGGCTGCGGTGGCAGTAACAATTCACCGTCGTCCTCCTCTTCCCCGACTTCTTCCTCGTCTTCCTCACCATCCTCCCCTGGATCGAGCTTGGCGGAGAGCCCCGAGGCCGCCGGAGTTAGCAGCACAGCAACATTGGGGCCTGGAACAGCGGGACCTGGGCCAGGGGTCCCAGCAGTGAGCGGGGCCCTCCGGGAACTATTGGAGGCCTGTCGCAATGGGGACGTGTCCCGGGTAAAAAGGCTGGTGGACGCGGCAAACGTGAATGCTAAGGACATGGCCGGCCGGAAGTCTTCACCCCTGCACTTCGCTGCAGGTTAGAAACTTTTGAACTATTTATTAGGATTTTAGTATTGAGAACAGGGGTCCGGGTAGGGAAAGAAGACAAGTTGTGTTTGAACAAAATGGGGGGCGTGGTTATTACTCCTGGGCTCCTCACCGTAGTCGGGAAGTTACTTTATTTACCTAGCTCCTGGGTGACGGGGGCGTGGTGGTGGAGGGAGGATGTGAGTTCGTTCTTGTTAATGGTTGCACGGTGATACTTGCACTCATCTCCATCCCTCCCGTAGAGGTCCGCCCTAGATATGGGTACACTAACTTTTTCAGTTCCGAGTGTGTGAGGAGTAAAGTTAGATTTGGGCAGGCTTAGAGTAGTTTTGTTTGCATGTTTAGTTCGGTTTCGAGAATATGTTTCTTGGGCGCAGTCTAGACCAAAAGTTGTTTAATGTAACTCAGCTAGATCTAGATGTAAATGAAGTTTGTGAAACTTTTTTCCTTTCACAAGGAATCTACAATCTAATTGGGTAGATAATAATATGCTTGTATGAAACAACTGGAGAAGAATATTTGGGTGCACAGTGTGGTGGTAGAAGAAATATAGGCTTTGAAGTTTTGGACACTGCTAATTGTCTGTTAGTTTACTTTGTCTTGTTTGCCTCAGTTTTCTCACAGGCAAAAATGGTATTCTAATGTTGGATAAAGATTTAGTGAGAAGCATCTTGCAGATACGTTCTCCCAAAAGAGAGTTAACATCTTTTCTCTTTTTTTGAGCAAGTAATGAACTCTCTTCTTTAAAAAAAAAAAAGGTCAAAAAACCTCATATTTTTCTTTTTTTAAAATTACGTTTGATTTGACACATGGCATTAAAGAAACAGTGTATTTTTGTAAAGTATTGAGAAATATAAAACGAAAAGAGAGACCCATAATTTCACTGCCTGGACACCTACTATTGATATTTTAAAAATAAAGGTAATAATGTTATATACATTAGAAACATTACATTAGACATGTATGTATTATATGTACATTATAAAATTCAAATAGAACAGAAAAGCACAAAATGAAAAAGCACTAACACAAACATGAAAGATAAAATTGCCAAAGGTATTGATTGAAGTTTCTGCTGTGATATATGTGTGATGTATATTTGTAGTATATATATACTCCTTCAGTTCTGTAAAATTAAAGCATTTCAAGAACTTGTCTATGCATTGTTTCATCAGAACTTGGAAAATACTGTTATCCTCATTTTACAGCTGACAAAATTTAAGTCTAAATTCACACAGAAACCTGCATTTGTTCTCAAGACAGTTTGATGTTAGAACTGGTAACATCCAACTGTCATAATCTACACCTTGGTTAAAGTTACTTTTCATTTTTGTGTGTAGTTATGGTGGAGGATTTCTACATCCATAGTGTTTTGGGGGAAACAGTAATTAGGAGTATAGGCTCCAAGAATAAAATTTGCACATTTTCTATTGTAATCTATACTTAGATCTATACTTAGAGTTTCTCTCTCTTGTGTGCTCTCTCTCTCTCTCTCTCTCTCACACACACACACACACACACACACAAACACATACAAACACAACCGAATCAAAAGTTTTTAGGAAACAGTCCTTCCCTTACTACATGTTTGTACTCTATTTTACTCATTTCATTTTTACAAATGCATTTTGGGACCCGTTAGTGGTCGTGACTAACAGTATTAAAACACTGGATCCATTCTTGATATATAGACCACTATATATATAGTGAATTGAATTATAAACAGCCTTCCATCTAACTAGATGTTTGCTGAAGGGACTTGCTTATTTTAGATGACATGATCCTTTTCTCTAGTCAAAATGAAAGATCTACATCAGATCAACCAGAATTGTTACTTTTACATACTTTATTTCAAACTTGACTATTTTAACATCATTTCATAAATCTTGTCTTTTACTGCATTAAATTACTAATAGATGATAGTTATATTTGTGTAATAAAGAATTATTTAGGATTAGTCATTTTATAAAATAGTGCTTGCTTTCAAATCACTTCTCTCTGTCACAATATTTTACATTCTAATTTAGAGTTTTATGTGTACTCAGATACACCAGGATACAAACAGTAAAACAGTCCTCTACTTATGTTCTAGTTATGTGAACTTAATCTTGATCTGGTAATTTTAGAAAAAACTTTTTTGGTTCTGTTGTGGATAAAAGACAAAAAAATAACAAACTCTCCATGGTATAAAAACAGAACTTGTAGTTAGTTTACCATACTTTCATATTTTTATATATAGTTTAAAGCATTGTTACTCTAGTTTTCTCATTTTATATAGGTTGAGTACTTAAAGTCATTCTCAGTTGACTATTAGTTGATTAGAATGCTAGTCATTGAATTGTCATGAAGTAGCTGTTTTCAAAATAGAAAATTGATTCCATCCTTTGGCTGGAAAATTTTTTTAATTGATACTCATTTTTTCCACAAGTATTTTATTACTTATCATGGTCAGATATTAAATAGTTACACAGTTTTGAATGGCATCTAGTATTTACCCTTATGGAGTTTACAGGTTAGCGGTGAAGATTAAACAACAATAACAAAACTTCACAAAGTATGTAGACTAGAGTATAATAAAAATACTGTCTATTGGAGCATTATACTGTCTGTTGGGGCTTTTGTTTTTTAGACTAGATTCAAAGGATGAGTCTAGCCAAACAAACATTAGAAGGAAGAATGTGTCTTTATTTCCATTTAAAATTTTAAAAAATTTGTTGTTTGCAGTTCTGTCGAAAGAAATGAAACAATTTTTAAAGATCTCAGAAGTGGTATGAAGCAATATATAAGTCCTTTTGACTTTTTAAATATTACCATGAGTAACCATAATTCTTCCCAGCGGCAGAATTAAGAATTTTTTGTATCCCATATTGGGCATTTGTTTAAATTATGGCTTAGAAATTGAATTAACAATGCAATCATCCTATCCACAATTTGAAACAATCTTCAGTTTCCATTGTTGATACAGCTTTGCAAAATAATATTTCTGATGACTTCTTAAGATAGTCATATCAACGTTTTTTCCAGTCATGATACAGTTAATTGTTCACTAGAGTTTAATAAGACTTTTTCTTTTACAGATAAGATCCTCGAACCTGGTTTTCTATTGTTGAAAGGACAGCAATCAAATAATAGAGATAATATTAATTTAGAGTGGTGTTATCTCCTTAGTATAGTTCCTAACAGTGACATGTTTTTATTGAAGCACTAGTGTAATGAGATTTATTTTTTATGTTCAGATGAGGTTTTTTCACAAAAGACTTTATTTAACAAAGCATTGAATTCTGAGATTTTGTTTAGTATCTACTTTTGAGGAAATTTTTTTTAAAAGATTTACTTATTTATGCATACAGTAACTGGGGTACAGGCCAGAGGTGCGGCAGTGGAGGGTATGAGAAGAGTCACCAGAGATAGAGTGGGGAGCAGAGCAGGCAGATTTACTGAAATACACTGCTGAGGGGAGCAGCAGGTGAGACAGGAAAGGTCTGCTGTGCCATGTGGTAAACACCTCCCTGTTCCCGGGATTGAACTCTTACTGCAGTTGCCTGTAGGTAGCTTCAATAGTGCTGCACCTTAACCCCTTGTGCCACCAGGGAGGGCCCTATTGAGGAGATTTTGAAATAGGCTTCCTAGTAATTGATTAGTATGTGTCTCGAATCAAGATTTATAAAATGAAGTATTTCCATATTAAAACTAGCAAAATACGAGCTCTGAAACACACATTTAGCCATATAGAAGCCCTACTTGTTCTTGTTTCTCTTGATTTTTTAGCATGACTGACCATACTTGTCTTTTTTTTTTTTTTTTTTTTGCCACACCACTGTACAAATGTAGTTTCTGTGAAAAATGCTGTCTTCCAAACTGTTGCCCACCAGCATAAGCTGTTCTTACACTTCATTGTTCTTGTTTCATTGTCAGAGGAGTTAGTCATTATATACTCTCTCTCATAAACTTCATTTAGTTTTAATTATATGTATGGGATAGATAGTTCTCAAATGGCTTTCAAATATTCCTCCCTACCATGTGTATGTAGAGTACACCACTTATCAAAAGGTGGAGTCTCCTTCTCCTTGTTTTTAAGTTGGTCTTGTGATTTGCTACAATGAATGGATTGTGGCAGAAGTTATGCTGTGTAACACTGGAGTCTTCAGAGATCTGAAATTTTCACTTTTGTGTGTTGAGAACTTTTCCTTTTGGAACCCAGCACCATGCTTTTGAGAAAGACCATGAAGAAGGGAAGGCTGACCCAACAGTCCTCAGTGAAACTCTCAGCCAATACCTATTTAAGCTGAGTGAATGAACTTTGGGTATTCTAGCCTCATGAGGCCTCCAGGAGACTAAGTTTAGTTAATGCTCAGTATCACCAGAAATAAGTGGTCATTGTTACTTGAAGCTATTACATTTTGGGATAGTTTACAGTGATAGATAACCCGAAATCATTATGTATAGTCACAACTTTGTCTTTCTGTTGTAAATGCTCGGCACTAGTCCTTATATTACTGTCTCTCTAGGTGATTTTGGTGGTCACTTAATCTCTAGATTTTACTGAGGTAGGTATCTTGGAAACATATTCCCTGAACTTTTCCTAATGTTGTCATGTTAGAATTATTCTTATTCTTGGAAGTCAGTTTGTCTGCATGTAAAAATCTTTGGTTCTCATATTCTTTCTTGAGTATTTAAAAAGTTATTTCATTTTCTTCTGGTGAAAACTGAATATTGAAAGTTTGGAATAGTATTTTGATTTTCCTTCCCTTGATTCTTTTTTTTCTTGGATGTCAAAAAGATTTTTTCTCTTTCAGTAAAGTCCACCGTGTTGAGGTATTAGTCTCTCTAAGTTAATTGTCTTAGATATATGTTGTGCCTTTACTTATTTTAAGATATTTGAGGAGAGTTTTCTGGAATTATGAGTTTCATTATTTGTTGTTGTTTTTTTTTATACAGTGCAGCGTTGTCTATTTCCTACATATGTCACTTGCTCACCCCTTTGTTGGTGGTGAAATATATATGACAAAATTTAACATTAGAAACCATTTTTTAGTGTACAATTCAGTGGCATTAAGTACATTCACAGTGTTGTGCAACCATTACCACTGTCCTTTTCTAGAGCTTTTTCATCATCCTAAAGAGAAATTCCACCTATTTAAGCAATAACTGCACATTTTCACATTCCCCCAGACTCTGATAACTGCCACTTATATTTGAATTCATCTTTAAAAGTATGACTTCTTTTTGTTTAATTTGGTTTTTTTTTTTTTGGTTAAAAAAAAAAACTTTCACCTTCCATTTTTTTTTAAGGCAGTATTGGGAAACTTTTTCTGTAAATATCCAGACAGTAAATATTTTAGGCTGTGTGCTTTATATGATCTCTGTTTCAACAATTCAGCTTTACTTTTGTGTCAAAGTATTTATAGACAATACATAAATGAGTGTGGTTGTGTACCAATAAAACTTTATTTATTAATGGAGAGTGACCCAGATTAGGTGCATGGGTCATAGTTTATGTTTAATTCCTGTTATAAGGTATTGTCTGTAAGATTTTTTTTTTCACTTTTGATTTCCTTCACATTTAGTCTTTTGAATGATTTTTTTCTCTTATTGTAAATTATTCCTGTGGTCTGTCTTATTTCTAATTCGAATATATGCTACTTGTTCATATTTTTTTAATCATCGTGTCTTTTAGGTGGTATTAAAATAGTCGATCATAATTTTATCTGTTTCATGTATATCTTCTTTAGGTATGTGTTGTCTGTAGCGATGCTGTCCTGCTGAAATTCTTATAGGAACTTTGCAAAGAATTTAACTTTAATTTTTTCCCCATTATTCCCTTTTACTAAATTAATTACTAAATAATCCCTAAGGATAAGAATAGAGATGTGAGATGTTTAGGATAATTCCTCTTGTCCTTTCTTCTCATTTTGAGCATGCAACTCTGACCTAGAATAGAAGTCATTCGTTAACTTTTCAGGATGATCTCTTACAGTAAGTACTAGCTTTTACAGTACGAAAATCACCTTTTCTATCTCAGCTTATATATTTATTCTATGTGAAAGACTACAGGTAACTAAAGTCTAGAAATGTTCTGCTAAGGGTCTTTTATAGGTAAGATCTCTTTCTTGTAGTCTATTTACACAGAAGTTTTTTGACGACTTTAGTTACCTGTGGTCTTTTTCTCTCCTGAAGCATCTGCTTCCACCCAAGGAACTAAGAGATCATCAGGTCATTGTTCCTTCTGTCCTTCTGTCCAGTGATTTTTGGCAATTAGGAGGCCAAAGAAATGTATCTGAGGGATAGAAGGCATATCTCAAGTTGTGAGTGTAGATATGTTAAAAAAAAAATGGAATATTGGTTTAGGAGTCCTTTTAAAGAAAAGTAATCAAAGAATGTAAATGATGCTAAGAAAATTTATTTTATTGTAGTCTTAGGTTCTGAAAAGGAAAAAAATGTCATGAGTGTGAGAAAATGAGAGTGAACAGTTATTTTGTGTGTTTGTTTGTAAAATGTGTGTAGTAGGTACAAACTGAAGAGATGAATATTCTTAAATTCTTTTTTTCCTGCCCTATGTCAGGGTCCTTAAAGTTACCTTAGCTTATGCTTGTTGTTCTAATAAAAACGATTAGGAAAGTGGGATGTAGTCCTCATCTTGGGAGACCTAAAATGAGGTATCATCAAGATGGGCTGATAATACAAATTGATTAAAGTGGGGAGTTTTATTGTTTATTGTTGTTGTTACTAAAACCTTAGTACTTAGGTTAACTTTGAGGATTTGAGAATACTTTAATTTTCTAAAAGTCATTTTGATTTCAAGTAATTGAGGAAGATTTTGTTTTGTTTTGCTTTGTGCCCACTTGGTTTTCTTAATAAGGTTTTAACAGATGTCAAAAATTGCTTTTCCCCCACAGTGAACTGTTGTATTCTTTGGCAAATGGAAACTTGTTTTGCCTGTTTATTCAGGTATCTGTTGATAGAATAAAAGTGTGAACTTTTATTAACTTTTTAAATGACCGGTTTTTACTTTTTGGCATGTGTCAGCTCCAATTTAGACTAGTGAATTTCTTTTAAAGGGGCAAATAACATGTTGTAAAATTTCATCTTCCTTTTGCCTTTTTGATGTAATGTAAAATAATGGTTGGTGGTAGCTATTATTTTGCTTGCTTGTTTAGACTTCCAACCTTTTTCTTCAGTGGTGGATTAAAAATACATGAAAAGACATTTGGTTGTTAGCAGGTGATTTTTTAACTACAAACTCAAAAGTTTCAAATTTACTGACTAGCCAAAAACCTTCAAAGCTAAAGTCCCTGTATTATTAGTTTTGTTTAAAAATAATTTAAACCTGTGATGTCCAGTTAATTCTCTGGTGGCAGATGTCTTTTGAAAAATTAGGGTATACATATAACTAGACTGAAAAGTTCAGATGCTATCATTCTAATATATTCACCAATCATGGAAACCATTCTGGCATTCTCATTCATCTTTTTAATAAGATATGAGGTTCTTAATTTACAAAAGCTCAGGTTACTTTCATGTTGACTATGAGAATTTTCTTTTTTTAGAAATAGATGACATGGGATTACGATAATGAATGCATTTCAGCTGTTTTTTTCTATTGCCTTAGAAGAGATGCTAAACTACCCCTTCTTTGCAGGAAAATATGCCCACTAGGGGACAAAATTTTGGATCTAATTTTAAAACTCACAGCAAGCTATCAAAAACTTGATTTTGTCCTTCCCCAAAAAAGTACCCACCATAATTTATTGGTAGAAAAATGTAACTGTGGACCCTCTTGGAATTTTATGGAAGCAGATAAATTTAAGGTATGGAAAAAGAGAAGTTCAGTATTTAATTCAGCCCATGCTCTATAAGTGTCTGAGCAAGTGAACTTTGTAAATTATTCTGATATCTGGCCTTTTGATTTTCTCAAATGTGTAAATAATAATCCTTATATATTATTAGTCCATTCCTTTGTCATCAAAATGTAAAACTCAGTATTAACAAAATATTTATGGAAATGTTTAAGAACTTAATGAAACTTGTATAGTTAATAGTCTTGGGACAGTTCCATAGTGTGTTTACCCCTTCAGGAATCTGGCATGAGTCCTAAGATTTGATAGTAATTCAGTAACAAATTATCAAAAATAAGTGCTATAAGGAGCAAGATAATGAGAATGGCATTATTTCCGGCCCTTTTTAATCACAGTGCAATGGTTCTCAAACTTTTTAGTCTCAGAACTCTTTTATGGTTTTAAAAGTGATTTCTATCTGTGGCAATAGTAGGAATTAAAACATGTTTAAAATGACAATAATAAACTCTATTATATGTTAGGTTAAAAAATGAAAAGTATTTTCCAAAATAAAGAATAATGAGAAGAAATTCATTATATTTTTATATTTAGCAAGTCACTTTAATGTCTGAGCTAATAGAAGATAAGTGAGTTCTCATGTGCTATGTTACTTGTTGTGGTATTTATTTAATTGAAGTATATGACGAAGATTCTACTTTAAACAGATATGTAGTTGGAAAATGAAAGGATATTTTAATAGCATTTTCAGATAACCTTAGAATTTTTTTACTTGGCTACTACCCCCAAGTTGATTAAATCATATTTTCCTAAACATTAGTTGTAATGTGGAATCTGAAGCCATACTAATAATACTTTCATACTTTATTATGTTAAAATCTATTGGAATATATTGCATGAATGGGCCTTATACATATTTTGATCATTTGAAAAATTAGTTCACTGAACTATGCAGATTTTTGAAAGGTTGACACTTTATATAAACAGCAAACATGTTAGTTAATGTTACCACCAGTAGCATCAGAGAAGTATTTAAATATTTAGAAACTGTTAGGCTTTTGGTGGCAAGGTTTACAAAAGTCTTAGTTTTGCATGAAAGCTCAAATTTTATCATCAAGAACAAATAATTTGTCTGTGGTTTTCTTTGAAGTGACAGGCTCATTTTGTTTTTAAGAAAATATCAGTCAAATACACAGGTCAAATTGAGCTTAAACAGCTGTGTAAGTGTTCCTGAAGACAAAGATAATTTGGTGCGAAGTAGAAGTACTTATGTATTTCTCATTTTGTCACAAGAACCTTAAATCATGTTGAAATTTAATAAAAATTAATGACAGTTACATGAAGGATATTAAGTGAATTTCCTAACTGAAATTCCTAAGTGGCTACTTACAAAAAAAAAAAAGGGACCTGATGGTGAAGAATACAGTAACCGATAGTGTAGTTAGGTGCCTCTACTTTGATTCATGCCCCAAATTCAGAGGTTCTATCTACCATTACTTTTGTGTCATGTCATCCAGAGTACCAAGAGTACATTTGCAAAATGACCGACACTATATACTGTGAAATCATGCACTATTAATGTCTTTACAGTGAAAAAGGCAGTCATCTTAGTATTATTTTGAAAATAATTTGGGTTTCCCAGATTCAGTGGGATTTCAGGGACCACCAGGGGTCTTCATGCTACACTTTAAAAGCTGCTGAGCTAATAGAAGTAGTTCTTAATTTTGTCTTTTGAGAATCTGATGAAAGATATGAACATTCTCCCCAGAAAGAGATAGTTAAACACCAAAACTTACTTGTAATTTTCGGAGAATCATAAATTTCCAGAAGTACTAGAGTTACAGTTATCAAACTTTGCATCAGAATCACTTGGAGGACCTGTTAAAGTTTGCTACTCACCCCATATTTCTTATTCTGTTGGGCTAAAGTCCTAGAATTTGAAATTTTAACAAGTTCCAGATAATGCTGTTGCTGATACTAGCTATTATGGAAGTGATTCTTAACCTTTCACCATTTAAAACAAATTGCAGAGGTTAGGTCGTAGGGCTTTTTTTAAAAAAAATCTTCTGGTGGTTCTCACATGCAGACAGTTAAGTATCATTGCTTGAGGGGGCACATAGAGCCCAAGTTGACTCCCAAATCCTGTGAGATTAAGAACACCTAATATTTATACAGTGTTTTATGCCTTGGAAGGTATTTTGACAATTATTACTTACTACTAATAAGTCTGTTAAGGTAGTTATTATCTTTTGAGGAAAAATTGATTGGTATTCATGAAATTGTGTAGTTGTAGGAGTGAGTCTATCAAATAAGTAAATTGCTGATTTATTGAGTGCAAAATCTATATTCCTAGAGTTTTTGCATGTGTTGCTAAACTTGCTTTCCTAAAAAGTTCACATATTTATATTCTTAGCACACTTTTGGCAACACCAGCCATTATCATGCTTTGTTTTTGGAAAACTCAGAAGCACGCACAAATTGTGTGTTACTAGCACCCAGATTGAGAATCAGATATAGAAGCTCCTGTTTTTGTGTTATATGAGCCACTCCTTCTGTGCTACACGTAAATTACTTTTGTCTGTTTTTGAAATAAATGATATTAGTGTATATACTATTATGTATAAGATTCATCTGTCTTGTAGAGTTTAAATTGTCCATTTCATTATTATATAGACTGTGTGTGAATATGCTACTACTTATCCATCCTGCTGTTTGTGAACATTTGGGTAGTTTCCAATTTGGGTCTATTACAGTGCTCTTGTGAGCATTTTGTCTATGTCTCCATGTCATTATTTGAAATATATTTCTTAGTTCTTTGATTAAAAAAGAAAAGTAGCATTCTTGTTTTAATATGCATTTCTTTGATTACATCTGGGTAATTGATTTTAGTTTTAAAATTAATTGGTTTTTTGAATTATCTTTTTTATATATACACTTTGCATGTTGATGTTTTTCTTATTGGAAAGATTATGCTTTTTAAAATTTTTAATCTATACACTTTTCAGTCTATAAATTTTGCCTTTTTTTCCAGCTTAAGTTTTTCTTTCCATCCTGAGATCATACAATTGTCAACCTAATGTTGGCATTTTTGTTACATTTTGATATTTTGCACCTTAAATTATGTTGATGTTGAATTTATTTTGTTATACACTGAGAAGGATTTAAAAATTGTGTTTTTTGGGGCCTCCCCGGTGGCGCAGTGGGTTAAGCAACACACTACGAAGCAAACAGCAGCCACTGCAGCACGAGTTAGATCCCTGCTGCCGGCCAGGGAGGGGACCCACATGGCGCGGCAGACCTCTCCTGCTGTGCCCGCTGCTCCCCTCAGC
>JAGFMF010011929.1:1406035-1425366 GCA_019455555.1 Galemys pyrenaicus | reverse complement strand
TGCTCCCCTCAGCAGTGTACTTCCGTTGATCTGCCTGTTCTGCTCCCTGCTCTCTGTGGTGAATCCTCTCACCCCCCACACCTCTGGCCTGTACCCCTGGCTTGTACGCATAAATAAATAAATCTTTTAAAAAAAATAAAATAAAATAAAAATTGTGTTTTTTTTCCCCTGAACAGATGGTTTTCTTGAATCATTTTGAAATACAACCACTAATATGAAAATGAATAGCTGAAAGCAAAATTATTAGAGGACATTGTGTTTTTATTTTCCTGTCTTAGTTATTGTGGTTAATTCATTGTTCCATGTTTAAGCTTTCTATACTATTGCAGTAAAAGTAATTTCTACAGTAGGCTGTATAGACTGAAATAGATTGAAAACTGTCAGTGGAATTTTATTACAGGCTCTGACCCAAAAGAGTGGGTCCTTTACTCTCTAGGGAAATAATTCATTAGAAAATACTAAGTGCAATTGGGCCAGACAAGGCTTTATTAGAGATTAATGCAAGAGGGGACCAGTGCCAAAAAGGAGAAATTAGCCTGACTCCTTGAAGATAGTGAGGAAGAAATAGGGTGAATGGGAGCAACATCATAGCTTGCTCTATCTTGGTCTATGAGTGGGCATATACAGATGGGTTACATTCCGACTGCACAGGAAGGCTGTTAGCTTTCTCCCTCCAGGAAATTGCGAGATAATAATCATTAGTCAGGTTCTAATGTGTTTTGTCTAATATGGCTCCTCTTTGTCAATTTGGTGGGCCCAAGTGTTTGGACAGGACTCACCAGTCTGTGATTTAGTCCACCTATTTAAACTGGGCTTGGGGCAACTCATCTATAGCTTGTAATTTCTTTTATCTATGCTGTCTCAATTTCAAGAGTTTAGCCTTTTCTCTCTAGTTTCTAAGCTTGATGTATAAGTATATATATTCTTATATCTTACAGTTTCTTTGCTGATATTCTAAGTTCATATAACAGAAAATTTGAATTATGCCACTTGGTAAGGAATAGTCATAGTCTCCATAGTGATATTTACATTGGTTTTGAAGGATAAACTTGTTTTTATTCAAAACGTTTGTGGCAGAAAGTTAGTTGATTTGAAATGGGGGGCAGGGAAGGAGGCTCTGACTGAGACAGGGGCCAGAGGAGGACCCGAGGCCAGAGAGCCCCAAAAAGCCCCTAAAGTCCAAAAGGCCACAAGCCAGAATCCAGGGCTATTGCAACAGGGGCAATAGCCTATCAGAGGACAGTGCCTGATACTGTATATGGGTTTTCACCTGCACACACAATTGCAAGGGACCTCAGGCTACAGGAACAACAGTCATGGGGTTTATTTACAAACAGGGGGAAATGAGAGCGCTTACGTATCCACAAGAGGCTGGCTGCTTCATCCAGACAGCATCAGCATTGGCAGTCACCGGTCACCAGTTCTAGGCAGCATTGCCCAGTAGCAATGGTCTACTATGGGCCTGCAGAGGCGGTGTTCCAGTGAACACCCAGTGTTACAGCTCTTGTGAATTGTTGGTTTATACCACCAATAAACAGCTCTTTGAGACACCAGGCCTTGGTGCTCCTTCTAGTCAGTGTCACAGCCAGGACTGAGTCCCAGTCCCTATAAAGTCCTTCAGTCTCTCTCTCTCCCCTCCTCAGAGGGCAGCTGCTGGAGGCTTCCCTCCTTTTTTCAAAGGCTGGAATCATCTTCTCTTCCTCTGCAGGAGCTCTTCTTCCTCTGCTGCTTCTTCGGATCCCTTCTTCCTCTGGGCTGCTGCTTCTCTGTCTGTTCTTCCAGGTCGCTCCAAATCCCAGTCAGCTGTTTCTCCAAAATGCCTCCTAAGCTCCCTTCAACCTGGTCTTATATTCACTTTCAAGCTCCCCCCCCCCCCCCCCCGCCCACAGCCTGATTGGTCCATTTTGGCCTGTTCCAGAATTCAGGAAGTGTAATTTACAAGAGGGGCTCTGCTATCACTAACTTGTGCTGATAGAAGGAGTCCTGGTGTCAAGCAACCTAAGGCTCACACCTGATTGGTCCATTCCACGATCCAGGTAGCACACTGCTACATAAAAGGTTTCTGAGGAAGGACTGCCACACTAACTTGCAGGGGAGCCAGAGACCACTCCTGCCGGCTGCAGCCCAGTAACAGATTCATGTTGTTGCCTCTTCAGTACCTTTCTTATTGCCTCTGAACCATTCTGAACTTCTTTTAGGTACTTAAATATATAGGGGTTTCCACCTCTTTACCATTTTACGTATTGTATCTTATTCTTAGCACATTTGTCCCTGTTCTTTTATCTGCTTAACTACTTATTCTTTAGATCTTAGCTCAAAAAGTGTCACTTTATTAAGGAGACTTTCCTCTCCCAGGCTCAGTTGTTTTCTTGTTGCGTAGTTTTTGTAATCCACACATTGTAATTATTTGTTTGAGTATTTATTGCCAGTGGTCCAGTAAAGATAATAGAATTTTACCAAGTGTAGTGGCAGGAAGGGTGGCACACTGGGCAAGTTCAGGATGGTTCTGGGCAGACGGGTCAAGGAAAGAGAGTCTAGGAGCCTGTAGCGGCAGGATGGAGGTGGCACTGGAGCAGGGTTCAGGATGAGACGGGTGAAGGAAGGAGAGTCTTGGAGCCCTTAGTGGTTTTGAATACTTTATTTAGTAGAGGTGGCCAGGTACATGGGTGCCGGGGGGCCGGGAGGCTGGCAGGCCTCCCAGCCCCTGGCGCATCTCACCCTCTCGGCTGCTGCTTCTCTCTCTGCTGCTGCTGTTGGTTCTCTCGGTTGGTCTTCGCAGTTCTGTCTGTTGGTTCTCACAGTTCTCTGTCGGTCCTGGCGTCCTCATGATGCCGCCCATTTAAGCCCGTGTCCAACTCAGGTGCGCCCACTTGCGCATGCCCACCCTGGAATGCTCGCAGCACCACAGGTGTCCATCATCACAGTGGTGGGAGAGTGGAAAGACCTGATTTCTCTAACCCTACACCAAGTTAATTCATGAAAACACCCAGACACATGCTCATAAACATATGTACAATTTCAAAATTCATTTTCATCATGTTGAAGCATTTTTACAAGAGTACTTTCAATTAGAATCTTGCAGGTACCTTTGAAGTTTTTATCTGAGATTATTTTAGTTTCATTCTTCCTTGTAAGTAAAAAGTTAACTAGATAGGAAATTCAGCTTAATAATGCTGTTCCCTCTGAAATAATCAGTTGTATGAAGTCATTTGCTTCTTTTTTAGATGACCTTTGGTTTTTTTCCTGAAGAACTTAGTGATCTCATAGTCCTTAGTATTGTTAGACTTTACTGTAATATGTCTATTCTGTTTGGTACTTCATCACCTCTTATTAATCTGAAATTTTCCATTTTCCGTCAGTTCTGAAAAAAACCTGTCATTTTTACATTTCTTTTCTTCCTGTCTTCTGTCTCTTCCCTCATTCTCTTCCTCTATTCCTTGTAGATACTTATTGGAAGAGTTCTTCAAGCTGATTTTCTCAGAAATTTACTCCTTTTATTCTATTACTAGCCATTTAATTAATTATTTCTCCTAATTATACTTTTCCTGCCAATAGTTCCAATAGGTTTTACTTGATAGATTTTTGTTCCCAAGCCATGTTTTTTCAATAGTCTCTATTTTTTCCCTTTACTGACATTTAATTTGACAATTTTAAATATATATATTTTTATTTTGACTTAATTTTATTGCTCTTCCATGGTGCCTGCATTCTTCAGAAATCTTGTCTACTTGAGGTTATACTTCTTCAAGCTAACAGCAATCTGTGACAAGATTGTGTTTGTTATGGGAAGATAGGTTATGATGGAAGTTGGACTTTAGGGGTGATAAAAGCTTTTGTCCTAAGTTTTGATCTTCCAGGTTTTTTTGGGGGGAATAAGACATGTTTTAGGACTTGGAGTCTCTGGGTAATGATTTCTTTACAACCATACCCTGTTTGTCAGGTTTCTCCTATTCTCTTTTCTAAGTGTTGTCATCTTTGCTGTAATTGCTTAATTGGGAGCTCACTGGACTTTAACGAAATTCCAGTATTTTTATTTTGATGTTTTCTCTCTTGGCTAGAGCTGGGCAGAGACACTGCATAGTATTTCACAATAGTATAGGAGATATGTGACAATGTTGAGAATGGAAAAGATACAGTTATAACAGTTTCCTCTGGTTTATCCTCTGGTTTATCAGGTACAGGATCTGTTCCTAAGCTGCTCTTCCTTCTGAAATGGCACTCAACCATTTTTTTTAATTTGTCAAGCAATGACTTCTTACAATACCTTTCTGTGTGTTTTTTTTTTTTTTTTTGGTTAGTTGGAATCTGGGAGTCATTTTTTACCCTTTTGCTTCTGCTGATTCTCCAGTTGGGTTTGGAGAATGCCTACATTCTTAACTACCTGCTAATTAAATACTTCTTTTATATAAGCTTCAGTGTTTTCTAAATCAGGTTCTGTAAGTGGAAATTAATGGGCCAGAGTTTGCCTTTGACAAATGAAAACCATGCAACTTCATTGACTTTACAGAGTAATTTTGTAGTTTGTTTTCTAAACTGTTATTTTAAAAACAGCAGGGAGCAAACTCCCTGTTGCTTAGCAGTGACTTTTGATCTAAGGCAGCGTAAAATATTTCTGTGCTTAAAGGCTACTATAGTTAGAAGTGAAATTAGCAGCAGCAGCAGCAATAATGATTGAATATTAAATAGTATATGCATATTTCTTTGTTATAGAACATTTATCATTAAGTGAGAATCTATTTCTGATTACTGTTTTGTGTATATTGGACTGAATAAATTTAATTCATTGTATTAAATACCCTTGTCATTTTTTAAAGAATATGTAACTAAACTTTCCTAATCTCTAGACTAGGGAATAACACTGCAACATTTAATTTCCTCCAGAAAATGTACTGAAACTGAAAACTTTAATACTTTAGAGGGCATCTCAACATAAGAAAGTGTGTAGAATTAGAAGAGAATGTTGAAATGGGGCTACTCTGCTAGCATCTAATTCTGAGGCTGCCTCCTGTATATCAGCCAAGAGCCACCTGTGAATCAAACTTTCATTTCAGCAAAATTGTAAACTACTATTTAATGGTCTTTTAGAAATATTCACAAATATCTGGAACTACATGTATTACGTTAAATTAGTGAATGTTGAGTCCTTTGACCAGGAAAGAAATGTCATCTCAAAATGTATCAAGATGAATTTTGTTTCATTGAGAATAATTTTTTTTTTGTCATTGGTAGTTAGGAGTTTTTGTTTTATTTTTTGAGTGGAAATAGATTAATAATGTTCAACAAAGTAGGTCAATCTAATATTGTAGATGCTAGCCTTTTCTTGTTTTCAGAGACACTAATGATAGCAAGTCACTTTTGTTACCTTTTTCTTTTCCAACTCAGCCTCTGTGACTTCCTTTGTCAGGAAAATAGATATATGTGAGAGAGTGGTCAATATTTTCAAACATATTGTACTGTTGTTGTTTTCAGCTAGTGTCTTTTCAGTGTAATTGGACATTTTAACTTAAGGGGGAAAAGGGAAAAATAAATTGAGTACAGGATATGTAATATAAATTTTAGGTGTCGGTCAATGGAATTAGTAGTTCAACTGAAATACAGTAGTTGTGGCTTTGTTGACAGTCTAAATAAGAACAAATGTCATTAAGCTGTGACTTTGCTACCATTTATATAACAACATCCCTTTAAAATACTCCAGACACGTAAGTTTTTCTCCTTTTATTAAATTTTAAAGTTGTGGTTAGTTTCAAGATTTAATAGTGGCAAGGGTTGTTCCTTTGTAGTTTTAATTTTAGGCAGTTTAAAATGCTATATACATCAATAAAAAAGTTTTTCTGTCTCTAAAGTCAGACCTTGTGAATACATAACAAGAACTTTACATTTCACATACCTGAATGATAATGCAAGAGTACAAAGGGTAGAGGCAAAATACCAACATTGGTGAGTCCTCAGCCGTGTGCTTATAACTGTAAGACACAGCTCAGACTCGTGGTGCAACAACAATCGGGCTTATTAACAAAAGGGAAACTGGGAAAAAAAGGTTTCTAAGGCCACAGTGGGCTGGTTGTCCTATCCTAGGTAGTATCTGCAGGGTCTAATACAAAGCAAAGGCTGTTTGAGCAAGATGTTGTTCCTTCAATGAGAGTCAGGAGTTGGTGACATACTGTTAAGTTGTGGGCCACAGAGTGGTGCCTGGAGGTGATCACTGGTGGTACTGCTGAGATGGCACTGCCACCCAGACTAGGTAGTGTTGGATACCAGACTAGACAGTGCCAGAGGTAACAGCATCAGAAGGTGGTCCTGGAGAATCAGCAAGTAGACAGCTCTCAGAGGTCAGCACTGCCTCTGGTTGGTTAGCACTGGTCAGCAGGCAGCAATGCCAGAGGCATTGCAGCCCTTAGAGATGTACCATGGATAAGTCAACAGCAGATAGCTCTTTTGAAGACACTGGACATAGGCCAGTGGTGCCAGTCAGCAGACAATGTGGAAGCAGAGCCAGAGGTCTGACACAAAGGTCTGACACAGAGATCTACCAAGATATGTGAAGGTCTCAGGGTGAGTGTGTCTGAAGCCATCTGTCTGATGAATGGAATCAAGCTGACTGCTACCCTGGCTTATATCCCCTTCAGGGTCCCTACCTTTCAAGCCTGATTGGTCCATTTACAATTACAGTTGTTTGATTGGTGCTGGTCAAGTATGGATCTGACTTCTCTGTTTACAATCCTGAACGGTCTCAAAAACCTTGAATGGCACCAGTGGGAGCTCAAACTTGATTGATAAGTATTCAGTTCCATAGTGATAATCAAAAGTGAAACTCCTGCCAGTCCATGGAAACCTGGCCAATGCTGAGGGTCTGGTGGTCAGCCCTTCAGTGAGGTCTGCATGCTGGTGCCCTCAGAGCAATGGGAGCATGAGCTGTTGTTCGGAGCTCACCAGGCTGGCACAGTGGTGCTATGGACCTGTCTTCCTGTGCCTAGCAATTGGGCAGGTTAAGTTTCTCCCATATTACTGGAACGGCATGGCTGACTTACTGGCTGCATGCTACATGGGCCTCTGTCAGCAGCTCCCACTGGGGTGGAGCTGGGCAAATATCACCGTGATGGGTCTACCATCTAGCCTGGCTGCTGAAGAGGGCCTCTGCAAAACCATTATATGTCCCAATGGTATAAGAGGCATGACTACTGTTACAGCAGTCCTTTTAAGACTACTACTGTGAATTAGAAGTAAGCAATTTCCCTTATGAATGGATTCCCAAGTACTTATAATAAAATCTAAACTTCTTACTTATGACTTAAAAAATTTCAGCAAATACAGGTGGCTATGTGATATGTATCCGTGGAAATCAATCATTGAGACACCTATTTTAAAGCCTGCTGTCCTGAAATGAATGGATTTCTATAGGTAGTGTGGAGGATGTATATTGAAATTTTCCCCCCTATTTTCCATATAGTTCTCATTTATAGAGTTTAAATATGCCATATTGGAGGAAGGTAGCACTATGTTACTTTTTAGTTTTTATTAGAGATGCCATTTTGAATTAATATTACATAGTAAATAATAGCATGGAGGTACTGATACCTATTCAGTAAGACTTAAAATTTGAAAAGCAGGGAAGAATTATTATTTTATAATGATAAAATTGCCAATATTTGCAGTTACTTTTCTTTTAATGCATTCTAATGTAACTTTTTAATTTCATTACTCCACTACAATTACTTTCAAATTTTTCCTTTTCTGCATTGGTCTTGCTAATCATGCTGGACTCTGCATAATATTGTTATCTTTTGTTTCTATTTCTTGTATGATCTTGGTATTGCTTATTTTTCTGAGTGTTCCACCTAGTCCTTATAAGGCTTCATATCCTTTTTCATCCCTCCACCTCCTTTTTTGTCTATTTTGATACTTGTTATTCATGTTCTGGTTCTGTGTTTCCAAATACCTTACTCTCATTTTGAGGGGCAGCGGTATCTTATTTCTTCACACTCAATAAATTCAAGCTAGAGTTGTATCTCTTAACTACCCATTTCACTTAGTTTAAACTGACCACAGAAAGTAGCTAATTTGGCATCTGTCTTTTGTGAATTTTTTTGTACCAAACTATTACCACATATTTCTCATATCTATATACATTCCTCTCCAGTACCATAGTGTATGGTTGAGTGTTGTGATTTGTATTAGGTTTGGTTGTCAGCAGTATTTAGGTAGCCTTTATCTCTTAAAGAGATGAGTTTTACACCTGTAGTTTTGTCTTGTGAAACATGAGAGTGAGTGACTGGGACAGGAGTCTTGTCTCATTCATTTTGTGTATCTAGCACAGCTGCTAAGCACATAGTAAGTGTTATGATATGCCCAAAGACTAAGTGAAGAACTTTAAACATTCTGTGAGATCTGAGGATTATTTTGAATAACTATTTTTTCTTTTTGATATGAAATATAAATTTTAGCTCATGTTTATTGATATCAATAAAAGAATTTTAATGGTTCTTTACAAAATTGATACATGTTTTTTCTTTCTTTTTAGGTTTTGGGAGGAAGGATGTCGTTGAACACTTATTACAAATGGGTGCTAATGTCCATGCTCGTGATGATGGAGGTCTTATACCACTTCATAATGCCTGCTCTTTTGGCCATGCTGAGGTTGTGAGTCTGTTACTATGCCAAGGAGCTGATCCAAATGCTAGGGATAACTGGAACTACACCCCTCTGCATGAAGCTGCTATTAAGGGGAAGATTGATGTGTGCATTGGTAAGTGTTATTTGATGATACTTATAAGGTATTTATAAGACTAATGTACTTTATAAGGTATACCATTTTAAATATATAAAAAATTTGTATACCTCAAATACTTATAAGGTATCTAAATTTTAAATTTGTTTTCTTTTTTTTTTTTTAACGTGGTGGAAATGATGCTCCCTCAGTAGAGAAGTAGAGAAGGTTTTAGTGCTTCTTACTTCTTTAGAAGTGTTTCTTTTCGATCAAGAGACGTAGAGAGAAGGTAATCTAAAGTTGGTTAAGAAAAGATTCACAACATTAATTCTTCAAATGCAAGTCAAATGCCACCTTGTGTGGAAATAAATTTTGATGAATTACTGTTATAAAATTTAGCCAGTTTATAGTCTCTTTAAAAGACTGCAGATTCTCCATCCGAACATCAGTGAGTCATTGTAAAGTACTAGTTCTTACAGAATTGGAATGACATATTTGGATGCTTTAGTTTGACTCAAAGAAATACATCTAGTATTAAGGCAAAGACTTTGTTACTAAAATTGAACTTTAGTTATTTTGTTAGTATTGAAACATTTTGAGTAATTCAAATAAAATAATTCAAAGTTTAATATTTTCAACATAAGCCATTGTCTAGAGAAAAAGCAATTTCAAAAGATTGAACTTTTCAACCATTTTAAGTATTGAGATTATATCAAATTATACTAAATTAGCATTTTTCTCATATATGGATTTTAGAGTTTGCTTTATTATATAAAATATTTTATTTTGAAATCAAAAGCAGGCTTCTGGAGTACAAGCATAATTTCCCCCTAGTGTATTACTTATTTTTGCATACTCAGTATGGTAGGTGTTTGTTTAGCTTGTGGCAAATTGATTTGCATTAATCAGTTATTTTTATGATAAAACTCAAATACATGTCATTTAAAAAGATATAGTGATGTTGCCATCATTAAGATTTTTCTCCTTCATAATCATCTGTTCTAGCCTCCAATATATTTAGCTTTCCACAAACTATTGCAATGCCAGACATCTAACTTTTTATCACATTCTGTCATTATGTGTCACTTCACTGACCCTTTGGATACCATGCCCTTTTTGTCCTTTGACTCTTTTTATTTTCAGTTGATTCTTCCATTTCCTCTTATATCTTTCTCTCTCACTAATGCCACCACATCCTAGACCAAGTCATTATATAAAATGACATTGAAAACCTTGAAATTGGGCCTCCCTTGTGGCACAAGGAGTTAAGTTTCAGCACTATGAAGGTATTGGCAGCCATGCCAGCATGAGTTCGATACCCAGCCAGGGAGCTAACCCACATGGCACAGCAGACCTCTCCTGTCTCGCCTGCTGCTCCCCTCAGTGGTATATTTCAGTCATTCTGCTTGTTCTGCTCCCCACTCTGTCTCTGGTGAATCCTCTCAACCCCCACCTCCGGCCTACACCCCAACTCTTGTATGTATAAACAAATAAATATTTAAAAAAAAATAAAAACCTTGAAATTATAGCGTATTCTTTCTGATTATGAAACCTCTTTAATTATTGGTAAGTTACTAGGAGATAAGTATTATGAACTTGGTATATGTTCTTACCTAATCATCTCAGTGTTTAGCTTCCCTTCATTTTTTCTTGTTTAATTTCTGTTGTCACTGCCAGTAGACTTTTTAATCCTTAACCATCAATTTTATCGTTTTCACCTTCTTGAAATATCCATATTAGTATTTTGTTTTCCTACTTGGTCCTCTTTGAGTTTTTCATTCTATCAGTGGTTGCATTATTTTACTAAAACTAATATTCCTTCTGTCCTCGTAATCCTGCTTCACAAGTACATATTGAAAACATTCCTTTTATCAACGTTCTGTCAAATAAAGAGCTAGATACAAAAATTGAATTTTTAAAGACTGGATCCCACAGTCCCATAATCCTCAGTGGAATTTGGCACATAGTGCTTTTATATTGTTTAAGTTCCTGTGCCTTATAAAAGTTGCAGGAAGGGAAAGGGCACTATAATTGAGGATACAGCTGTTATTAAAATATGGAACATAGTTATGGGAAACAAAATTGGTTACAGACCGTCCTGTACACATTTAGGAAAAATTCTTCTTAGGTTTACTGAAATTGCTGATAGCTTACGTACCATAACTTCAGAACTTGACTATAGTTAGGGAATTGTGGAATGTTTTTTTGTGTTGGTATTCCAAGACCAATTTCCAGTGGAGGTATGGCATTTTCTCCACACCAACAAACATTTCTCATATACCAGCACTGTCTGAGAATTGAGCTCAGTTCTGATACTATTTACGTGGGAATAGTGTCTGTTTCCAGTCTAAGAGTTCAGTCTCCCAAGACCACCTTTCACTTTAGATACCAGCCTCAAGCACTGGGCAAAACCCAACCTGGGCATCTGGGCAACTAGCTACAAATGAGAAGTTCCAATGATCCTCTCCTGAGACTTAGGTCCCTCTCTCAAGCCCAGGTTTATTATCAGTGCTTCTGATCAGTTGATAAAAATTAGAGATCTCCAGGACTCCCTCCTCTCAAGCTTAATTAATTTGCTAGAGGGGCACAGAGAATTCAGGAAACCCATTTACGTGCTAGATCACTAATTTATTACACAGGCTTTTATTTAGGAATAGTCAAATGGAAAGAATTATAGGTCAAGGAATGAGGGAAAGGTGCAGGAATTTCATACTGTCTCTAAGCACAGTGTTCTTCCTACGTCTTAACACGTTAACCAACCTGGAAACTCTCAGAATCCCAATCTTACGAGCTTTTATAGAGGTTTCAATACATTGGCATAACAGATTAAGTCATTAGCTATTGGTAATTTGACTGAACCTCCAGTGTTTCTCCTTTGTCAGGAGTTGGGGATGAGGGTAGTATTGGAAGTTCTATTCATGTTGGTTTCCCTGGTAACTGGCCCCCATTCTCAGGTGCTTTCCAAAAGTTACCTTCATTAACAGTCAGAGACACCTTTAACACTTAGGAAATCTTTTGGAAGAGTTGTGAAACAGAAACTGTGGATAAAGTACCAAATATGTATGAGAAGTATATTTTGGTCAGGTAAATATACATACTTCCTATAAATCACTGCATTGCATTCTGTTAGGTAAATTTCCACTTTGGGACAATAGTATGAAGGAATTGAAATTGGAAGCTTTGTTTTTTCTCTTTTGCTTCATTCTGATGATTTTGAGAAACTAGCATATATAATTCTTAAAAGGTTTTTGCCAAGATGATAAAATGCTGAACTTTTTGTTTTAAGATTAATCATATACTCATGTATTATATAAAATAGCAGATACATTTGATATTTATGAAGTGGAACCATACCATTTTACCACTGTTTAAAAGAGGCAATAGGTAGATTGCTACGTAGTATATATTCTGGCTTTATATGCTGACTCTAGTTAGAAACTGTAAGACCTGGGTCTAGTTACTTAACTTCTGTGAAAAGGGAATACTATCCATACTTCAGAGGGCTTTGGAAGGATTACCATAGTATATGTAAAGTAATTAGAGTATCAGGTATTCTGAACATTAAATACAGATTGCTGGTTTTTTTTAATGCTAGTTTAAAAGTCTAACCCTTGTGTTTCTTCCAGATATGTTATTTAACTGCCAACAAAAAATTTTAAAAATACAGAGTGAGATTATAAAGCACATCAACTTTAAATATTTGTAATTAAACCAACTATAATACTTAAGGCACCGGTGATAGATTTCAATAATGTTGATGACATAATTTTTGTATTGTACTGAACAAAGCTAATTTACTTTGGAAGTCAATACCTTTTATGACTTTAGAATTTACTAATTTCTTTCAACTTATATCAACTCCCAGATACAAAGTCTCCAAAAATTCAAAAGATTTCTTCTTTTCAGAATATATGTCATATGATATTTCAGGCTATGCAAGTGTTTAATTTGAAAATTTAAATTGCTTTGAAATTCCATTTTAAGAGCAAATTGCAGGAACACCTTTCAGTTTAGCTGATATAAGATCCAGGAATCATTATAAACATTTGTAATTTTTTTCTTTTTTGCTAACTAGTATCCAGCTCCTTTTCTGATTTTGAAGATTTAAAACTGTGGGTGTGTTACTGAACGCAGTGAGCTGCCATTGACATATGCTAGCCAATTGACTAGACCAGGTAAAAGATTCATGGCATAGAGAATTTTGATTACTTGAATCTAATAAGAAGGCAGACAGGGATTGCTCCCAAAGTACTGTCTGGTCCTTTTAAAGGAAGTTAAGATTTTTATAGGATTACTGGCATTTTGATAGGGGGGAAATGTCTGGAATCTTGGTTGACAGGCACAGTGTAGCTTCATGACTAGATCAGGCCTCGGCATGTTCAGAAAATGGCAATTATGTGCCCTCCTTCTTGGGTAGGGATTTTAGTGTGCAAGTGAGTAATAGTAAACCTAAGGTAATGGTAGGTCACTGAGAATACTCTTTTGTGCATGTTGTTTTAGTCTTTAACCAGTTTGAGCTAGGAGGAATACCTGAATCTTAAACAGCTCTAAATATCTCTAAGGGTTTTCCCCCATTACTCTCTTTGCTTTTAAGCCTTCTGCTTTCCAGGTAATAGGTAGTTATTATGGGGAGAAATGCAGAAACTGGTAGAGTCAGACTAGAGTCAGACTTTCTTTCCACCCCCTGGCAGTCATGGAGGACCTCAGTTTGCATAGCCCTTTCTGTAATCTGTGGAATTTTGAGTACAGAATTTTCGAGAAATTAAGTAATCATTTACAGCAGCTGAATTTTGCTACTGTGTTGGCAGTGGCTCAGCAGTAATGTTCCTACTAAAGGACAATTCTGCCCCTTTTACTGCTCTATAGCTTTTGATTTGCTTTCTAAGATGATTGATTCCCCCTTCCTCATGTCAGTTCACATTAAGGTAGATAGTTTTCTGTTACTTCCAAATGAATAGAACCGATAGAAGTCATCTTGAAAAGTCAGAAGTTCTAATATAGAGCCTCTAACAAGGAAAGAAAACTTGAATTTTATAATTCCCACTGCTTTCACACAGCTTACTTGTTTACGACATTCCATCTTTCCTCATACTCTGTGATTCTCAAAGGAAAAATGGATGTCATGTTCTCTTTCGAGATGACTTCTGGTTTCTTCATCATGGATGGAGCATCTTGCCAGCTTCTAGAACAAAAAATTCCAGAGATAATAGAGATGCATGGACTTCTAACACCTGAGGGACTCTCACTTTTCAGAATACCCCAACATCAAGACCTGAATCCTAGTAAGCCAAGTGAAAAATCTTTTTTCATTCAAAGAAGGGAAGACTGAATAATCAGAATATATGAGAAACATTCCTTAAAACAGAGCAAAATGATAGCAAATAGAGTCATGAACAAAAGAAAAATAAACCTAGGAAGTCAATCTTACTTTAAAATCTTACATTTGGTAGGTGTGTCAGAAGAAAAAAAAGTGACTGATGGAAAAATGATAAGCAGAAAGAAAAACACAAATCTTCAGATTGAAAAGGTTCATGGAGTAGTGACATGTACTGGTGAAGAAAGACACACTGAGGAAGATAGATGTTGAAGGTTTCCAGGCAGAAAAAATATATTGCCTTAAAAAGGAAAATGAAAATTAGGCCAAATTTTCACTTACAACACTGAAAGCTTGAAGACTATTGGATGAAAAGGATTGCATTATAATTCCCCCATAAAGAGCTGTTCCTCAGCATTTTGGGAGTAAGAAAGGATGAATTGAGCAAGTGATGTTTTAGAGAAACAAAGACTCTATCATTTGCTTTCTCTTTCTCTGTGCTTTTAAGTAATTATTGGTTTCATTTGTCTTCTAGATAGAAACTAAGGGCATCCTTACTGTATATCTTATTGAAAACTCCAAATTCATTAATGAGCATTTAAAAAAAAAACAGCTTTTTCCCCCAAGCTCAGTAACATTATTTCATATTGATTAGAATCAAATCTGTTGTTGAGCAAGTTACTTATTCTCTTCTTCTTATTAAAATGGAGGTAATAACTATTTTAATTTTAATTTGGATAATGAGAGGATACAAATGAAGCACCTTGGTTTAGTATCTATATAGTATATGCTTATTAACTGACAACTACTCTTATTACTAATACAGAAATGACATAATTAGAAATGATATTCTAACTATCACATGATGTTGTTCACATATCTTTATATTTATTGAAAATATAAGAGAAAATAGATATTTGATATTTTTTCTAAAAAGTTTTTAAATAAATTGGCTTATTAAGAGAGATTATGCTAGTTACATGAAGATAGTATCATTTAATACCATAATTAAAACAAAGTTGACTATTGGGATGAATTAAAACTCCTAGCTATAATGGTCATATTTCTCATCCCAATTTAGAACTTCAATTATTTATTTAATATGATAGGCTTTATGCTATATTTCTCATTATTTACCACTTAGGGGTTCTTTATTATAAAATTGTTTTAGCTCTTCTTCCCTTTACTTTGCCATATAAAAGTGAAGGGCATGTCTTAGTTTGTGATCATTCAGTAAAACAAAATTTGAAGTTGATTCATTCAAATGCATTATGTTAACCTGAAAAAGCTTATGTGCAATCTATATGTTTTGTATATAAACACATGCCCATGGGTGTATTTGTGTGCATGTATATGAAAGAGAGAATGCGAGACAGGGAAATTACATGGTAAGTAACCTAACTGAATGACTAGTTGAATTGTGGGCTGATAGGGATGAACAAATAGCAATAGGGGAGACTTTGTTTTTATAGAGGAATTGAAGGTCATTGGGTCTGCTACAAGGGACAATGAAATAGGAATCAATGGATCTGGTGGAGCTCTCTTTAGCAAGTACTTTGATTTGGGACAGATTACTCTCTGTGTGTAGTTACTTTGTTTATCAGTTGGAAATAATAAAACTGTACCATTTATTTTTACCTTGCTGCAGTTTTTGGGAAATAATAAAAGATGTTAAGAGTGTCATATAAATAAAATGTGTGATAGTTGTATCTTTAACATTTTTAAAAGAAGTACCCATATGCAGAAGGTATAATAATGGCCCAGAGATGTCCGTCCACATCTTCATTTGTGGAACTTGAGAATTTTTTTTTTTTTGTTTACATAGCAAACAGGAATTAAGGTTACACATGGAATTGAAGTTGCCAATCAACCTTGAGATGATGAAATTACTTTGGATTATCTCAGTGGTCCCCAAGTATCACAAGGTTTCTTAAATATTGATGTGGGAGATGTAAAAGTGTAAGACATAAGAGTGATTCATGGAAGCAGCCAGTCACTGCTTGCTTTGAAAATGGAGAAAGGACACCAGGAGATAAGGATTGCAGGCAGCCCAAAAGATTGAAAAGGCAAGGAAATGGATTCTCTCTGAAAGTCTCCAGTAAGGAATATAACCTGATAATAATTTGATTTTAGCTTAGTAAGATAGGTGTTAAAGTTCAGCCTTCAAAACTGTACCATAATAGATTTGTTTTGTTTTTGTATTGTTGTGGTTTATCAGTAACAGACAAGTAATGCACTGTCGGACATCTTACATCAATTTCTCAAAATTTACTTAGATTTAGCATCTTCTGAAATTAGGAGAGATTTTCTTGATAAAATAGTGCTTTAGATTTCAGCTATTTAACATAACTGACAACTTATGTTGGTTAACATTCTTAAAATACTCTTAAAAATATTCTTAATATAGTTACCTAGACCATGTTAAATACATGTTAAATTATAATAAATTATATAATTTTCATTTAAATTATATTTAGTACACATTTTTGTGTTTATTGTTTTGAAATATTTTGAGATTTAGGTTAAATTATATGACTGACACAAATTTTAAAAAATAAGAACTTGAACTGAATTTGGTATGAAGACTCCTTATCCTTACACACTAATTTAGACTGAACATCTTTGTAATCAGATGCTGATTAAAAATTTGAAAAGTGTATAACAATCATTTCCCTCATTTAAAAATGGGACTTTTACTGTCTTTAGTGTGAGGCATTATTAAGTATTTAGTTTGATCAAAGACTACCAAAGGCCTCAAGTTTTCATTTTTAAATTTTTATTACCTAGGACAGATCTTTAATATATCTACTAATGTTGGATCTGTTTCTCAGATGAGTAAAGTAGTCATTATAAAGCTTTACTGTAGGAAATACTTGGAGAACATTCAAACTCTTGACTGTTTAATTTAAAATTTATTTGGTGACCAGGAAGACAAAGGAAAGGTGGTGTTGGAGTCTGACAACTTTATTTCAAATTAAACTAGGTTGAGGAAGCCAATCTAGGATGTAAGGGAATAGGTGATGGGGATGGGGAAAAGAAGATAGTCTCCTTCCATAATCATTGATGTTATTCTCATGGAGAATTAAATGCACGGGAAACTCTATTGGTATGGGTATTTGTCTTGGTAGTGTTTGTTGGTAACTTAATTTCTATTATTTTTTTTAGTTTTTCTAGCCATAGGGAAATTTACTAACTGTAGGGGAATATCTTGTTACAAATAAAGCCTATAAATTATAACTCTGGAAGGAAATATGTAGTTGCGAAATGACTTGAAATGGCCAGCCAACTGTTGATAGTGCTGTCTCTCTCCCTTTGAATTACTTCATTTAATGGTACTAAGTTGCAATTATAAATTAGGGTTTTGATTCAGAAAACCCATTTACTACCATAAATACTAAGATTTAAATATAACTAAAATATAAATATATGCCTTTATTTCAAATATAAAACTGAACTCGATATAAAATGATATAAGAAGTATTCGTTTGGGTCATTTTTCTACATGGGCAGAATTGAATAAAGCCTTTTCAGTTATGATTGCAGTGAAATTTATATCTAAAATACTTTTTTTCCCTGCTAAATTTCCACAAGTAAAGATAGGCTTTCTTTACTATCCCTTTAACTTTTAAGTTCAAAATTATACTTTTATCTTCCTTGAATGTTATTATTGATGACTATTATTTCTTAATTCACTTTTTGTGATGATCAAACCATTTTAAAAACCCTCTCTCCCTCCACCCTATGGAAAATTTCTACTATATCTTGTCTTAAAATCTGCAAAGGAATAAGTTTTTGCTGGTATTGTTGATAACTGTGTACTTTGGAAACATGTGAATTTGTTATTTCACCCAATCATGGATTCAGATTGCTTTATACCCTATAAGTCAGTGCCTTGCACTTTATCTTCATGTCCACTGAGATAGAATTGGTTATGATTTAGTAGATGTTGACCAGGAAGATTGTGTGGGTCTTCTTTTAAAGACAAAGTGTGTTTGATATTAAACTTTTAATGCCTAACTTCCTATCAGAGCTGCCATTGGTTAGGATAGTTTAGCTACATTGTAAGTGCTTAATAACCATATTTGGTTATTGATAATTGTACTAGTGAGTACAGATAATAGCCATTTCTGCTAGCACAAAAAGTTCTATTGGAGAGAACTGTTAGAACCAGTTTACCTGTCTATATAAACCTTTTTTTAAAAAATGGAATCATTCCATGCATATGGTTTTCTTAGTTTCTCACATTGTGTTAACATATTACATTCTCTGTGAATATTTTTGTCTATTCTCATTTTAAAAGGTTTGTAAGAATTGTGTAGAAATAGCCATTTTTTTTAATTAGTTGCCAGTAATAGACCAGTTAAACTATTTTTTACTGTTATTTTATGGAGTCACTATGGGAAAAATTCTTTTCATTAAATTTATGGGTAAGCCTCAATTACTTAAGAATAAATTTCTGAAAAGCCACACTTCTTAGTAAGGACAAAAGAAATTATAACTGATAAGACTTCACTGGGGCTCTTGATTTAGTTTGTCACATTTTCTGTCTATACATCATCCATAAGTGAGCTAGGTTAATCAGTTATTTTCTATATCTCCTTTATTCCTTACAAAAACTCATTGAAAATTCAGTGAAGCTTGAGAATTTAATTTGCTTGCTTTTGTTTCATTATTGTCTCTTTTTCCTTTTCCTGCCAGAATACCTCCCTTTGGCATTTTTAACATCAGTTTTCCATTTAAATACTGAATTGGGAACTTTAAAGCAAGTCTCAATGTAGCATTTTCATAAGAAGTGGGCAAAATTCCATACTTGGATCCTTAAAAAGAAATAGAGCCGAGAGTAATAGTACTTTTTAGCTTCTAATGTAATCCCCACTGACACTGAGCACTGTTATCTTGATGACTTGCTCACTTATATTCAATTGCTTTCAAGAAGGTTAGAGTTTTATATATTTGCCTGATAAATTTGGAACTGCTTTGGTAGGCATTTTTGATAATGGTGATAAACAATTACTGAGTTTATTTGTCCATTGAATTTTATTATAATTCCTGGAAAAGCATCAGTATGAATGACTTCATTCTCCTAAAGCCTTTCTGTGTTGAAGATGCTTCAATTAGGGGGAATGAGAGCAAAAATATAAGACCAGCAAAAAAAGCCTCTTTTTTTTTTTTTTTTTTTAAAGATTTATTTATTTATGCATACAAGAGCTGGGCTACAGGCCAGAGGTGTAGGGGGGTGAGAGGATTCACCACAGAGAGCGGGGAGCAGAACAGGCAGATCAACAGAAGTACACTGCTGAGGGGAGCAGCGGG
>JAGFMF010011929.1:1382477-1398793 GCA_019455555.1 Galemys pyrenaicus | reverse complement strand
TTTAGTCTGTTTAGTTCTTTGTGGATCTGTGTGATAAGTCCCTTGTCAGTAATGTTGTGTGTAAAGATTTTCTCCCAGTTGGTGGGTTGTCGCTTTTTTGGCTAGTGTGTCCTTTGCTGTACAGAAGCTTTTAAGTTTGATGTAGTCCCACCTGTTTATCCTCTCTTTCACTATCTGTGCTTTAGGTATTGTACCTCCAAAGATGTCATTGATGTGTATATCATGTAGGATTTTGCCTACTTTTTCTTCTAGAAATTTTATGGTTTCAGGCCTTATGTCTAAGTCCTTAATCCATTTTGAGTTGATTTTTTGTGCATGGTGAAAGGCAGTATTCTAGTTTCATTCTTTTGCATGTAGCAGTCCAGTTTGCCCAGCACCACTTATTGAACAGGCTGTCTTTATTCCACGTCTTATTTCTGTCTGTTCTGCCACTTGTGCATTGCTATCTGTGAGGTTACTGATTTGATCAATCTTACATTTGGTCTATCCTGTTTCCAGAGCCCTCTCTAGAGCTCTTGATCTCATTTATTGTTTTCTTTACATCCTGAATCTGTTATTTTCTTATTAAAGGTTCATTGTTTGCATTCTCCTTGTTAATTTTATTTCTGAGCTCATAAATACACTTTTCTAAGCTTTGTTGTATGCTTTCAATTAGTTTTTCTGAATTACCTTGTTTTGAGCTTTATCTTGTAGAGAACTATGTAATATCCTATGTCTCTGTGGTTAAGTTGTGGGGTGTAGTTCTTGCCTTGTGACCTCATGTCTCTGGAGGTCTCAAGTTGTCTTGTGTTACTTATTTTTGTTGGTCCATATTGCTACTTTAAATTGCCCTACCTTTTTTTTTTTTAAATTATCTGTAGCAGTAACTTAGATTCCTATTTTTCTTGCAGGTGGCACTGATTTTATTTGATTTGATTTGACCTTTTTGACTTCCAGGCTTGCTAGTTGCTGTGGTGACCTGTTTTTGTAGTTGTGTCAGCAGGGTGAAGAGGGACTGGGGAAGTTCTGTCCACTGGTGTGAATGTTCTTGTGGGGTACTGGTTCATGTTTGTGACACTGCATATGTTCCTTCCTTTCTGCTGCTTAACCAGATGCCCAAATCTAAATAACCATAGTACTTCTGTCATTTTTTACTTTTAATTAAAAATGATGCTTCATGACTCGTGCAGCCTACAACTTCAATAATCTTACAAGTTTTTTTTTTTTTAAGATCATTGTTACTTTGATAAGCAACAAAAGTCCTGTATGCATACTTTCTACTTCTTCAGGGAGACTATATCTAAGGATTAAAATTTAAGAAAAGTAATAATACTGTTTCATCAAGGACGTGCACTGCCTTTCCTTCCTTTACTGCAAGTGCATGGTAATAAAGAATGCAGCGATTGCTAGTTTGGCTTACTTCCTTGATTTGTGCTCAGCTACTGGCAGTTTTATTTTTTTTTAATTTTTTTTTTTAAGATTTATTTATTTATGCATACAAGAGCTGGGCTACAGGCCAGAGTTAAGGGAGGTGAGAGGATTCACCACAGACAGAACAGGGAGCAGAACAGGCAGATCAACAGAAGTACACTGCTGAGGAGAGCAGCGGGCACAGCAGGAGAGGTCTGCCGCGCCATGTGGGTCCCCTCCCTGGCCGGCAGCAGGGATCGAACTTATGCTGCAGTGGCTGCGGTTTGCTTCATAGTGCGTTGCTTAACCCACTGCGCCACCAGGGAGGCCCCTACTGGCAGTTTTAACCTCCATTGCTTTTGTACCATCAGTGCAAATGTTAATACAGTAAACCAAGGAAATTATGCCATGTTATTATGAAAATAGTTTTGGCAGTTTAGATCCAATCTCTCTGCTCTGTTATTGTGCTTATTCATAAGTCAGGTGACCGCCTTCTCTCCAACTCCAAGCCTTGTACCACTTTGTTGATGAAGTTTTATTAGTCTTTTTACTCTCTTCAAGCTAGAATTCCAGTTTTTCTCAGCACTGCTCTTTCAGCTAATACTTCTTGACCTCTATTCACTCAGTTATGTTCTCAATCCCGCTGTTAACCTGTTAATGTGACTTACATATACAACTTAGTCTACAGCCATATAATTACAAGGCACACACAGACATCTGGGTCCTGCTCTCTGCACAGGACCTTCCCCCCAGTTTTCTACTCTGCGGATTGTAACCAGTTCATCAACCCTGAGTTCAGATCTCTGTCTTCTCAGCTCAGTTTGACACCAACTCCTCTGTTCTGATGCCATGTATATGCACGTGGTTGGCAAGTTGTCTCAGGCAGAAAGTTAATGATCAGAGTACTCATGTTTTGAGTTTCATTTATTTTATTTTTCTAAGATTTATTTATTTATGCATACAAGAGCTGGAGTATAGACCAGAATCACGGGAGGTGAGAGGATTCAGCAGAAACAGAGTGGGGAGCAGAATAGGCAGATCAACTGAAATATACTGCTGAGGGGAGCAGTGGGAGATGCAGGAGAGGTCTGCTGCCCATGTGGGTCCTCTCTCTGGCCAGGGATCGAACTCATGCTGCTGTGTGCCATGGATGCTTCACAGTGCAGCACTTGACCTGCTGCGCCATCAGGGAGACCCCTTGAGTTTCTTTTAAAGATTACAGTTTAACACTGCTGATGACCATTGCCTCCAATTAGTTGGTTCCGTAGTTTGCCCATTTTTATAATTATGTCAGTGAGGGAGACCTATTATATAGTTACTTCATCAGGACTAGAAACCTCATTTTTAATTTTAGCTGTTTTATTTTTCTTTCTATAGGGTTTTTTGGTTTGCTTTTGTAAGTTTGCCTTATCACATTTCCAATTTCCTCTAACTTACAAAGAAACTTTTCTTTATTAAACACAATAATTGTAATTCTTTTTATAATTAGTATGTAATAATTCTGTTATTTAAAGCTTTTATAAGTCTATTTTTGTGTTGTCTGTTGCTGCTAGTTTGCTTCTGCATTTTCAATTACCTATCCGTGATTATTTTGACTGTGTGCTAAAATTTTACTGTGTGCTAGAATTCTTTTTTTGTCCACTCCTAAGGGAGTAGACATTTCTGTGTACCAGATGCCTTAACATTATTGGACCACCTTAAATTAAATTCATGAATTCAGATTGCCTGGATATGCAAAATTTCTAGCTAGAGCTGTACATACACATCTACTTTCTCCTCCTCCTGAGACTACTGCCCTTACTCTATAGGGAGAGTTTTGCTAAAATCTTTACTTTGGGGGACCATTGATTGTCATTACCTTTGCCCCCTGAATTATTGAAAGACAGTTTTTATTTTTCTGGATCAGTAATTGTTTTCAGAGGAAAGATAGCTTCCACACATGTTTACCCTCTGATCCCTTTTGCTCTTTAGTTTGAGAGCAGATAATTCTTTGTCTCATTAGCTGTTAGATGATTTTATCAACTTTTGATAATTTTTAAAGAATAAAATATGTTACTAAGGTTACTTTTATGTCATAATAACTGAAGTATTACTTGAGTGAAAATATACATGGCTTTTCAAAAATATGTGTGGTATGTAAACATGTATAGTTTATAGTGATACGATATTTTGTATTATAACATACTATTTTACATATCTGTAGAAACATAGTCTGAGCATGTAATAACTATGGGATATATTGCATATTTTACTTTAAAAAACAGTTTCAAAAACTTGTATATATTGGGCCTCTCTGGTGGCGCAGTGGGTTAAGCAACACACTGTGAAGCAAACTGTAGCCTCTGCAGCACGAGTTCAATCCCTGCTGCCAGCTGGGGAGGGGACTGACATGGCATAGCAGACCTCTCCTGACTTGCCCGCTGCTGCCCTCAGCAGTGTGTTTCAATCAGTCTGGCTGTTCTGCTCCCCACTCTGTCTCTGGTGAATCCTCTCACCTCCCTTAACTCTGGCCTGTAGCGCAGCTCTTGTATGCATAAGTAAATAAATCTTTAAAAAACAAAAAACTTGTGTATATTGGTGAAAGTTCTATATAATTGAAGATCATAAATATTTAAAATTTAATTCCTGGGTATTTGCTCTAAAATTAAAATTTTTATCTGCTAAGAAGTCTCCTGAAACTATACATGTTTATATACTACACATATTTTTGAAAAGCCATGTATATTTTCACTCAAGTAATACTTCAGTTATTATGACATAAAAGTAACCTTAGTAACATATTTTATTCTTTAAAAATTATCAAAAGTTGATAAAATCATCTAACAGGTGAGCCTTTGTGTGATTCAACTTTTGAAACTCAAATTAATATCTCTATACTCTCGATGAGTAAGATGTCTATGAAATACTTGAAAAACAACATAAACATAATCTTTTTTAAAATTATGCATCCACACCTGTGAGAATGACCCATGTTAAGAAAACTAGAAACAGTGGCCTCCCTGGTGGTGCAGGAGTTAAAGTCTCAGTGTTGTCCAGCCATTGCCAACCACTGCAACATGAGTTCGATCCCAGGCCAGGGAGCTGACCCACATGGCACAGCAGACTTCTCCTGTCTTCCCCACTGCTCATCTCAGCAGTGTATTTCAGTAGATCCACCTGTTCTGCTCCCCACTCTGTTTCTGGTAAATCGTCTCAGCCCCTGCACCTCTGACCTGAACCCCAGTTCTTGTTATATGTGAATAAATAAAAATAAATCTTTTAAAAATACAGAACAAAATGTTGGTGAGGATATGAAAAAAAAAAAAAACTCTTCTTATACTGCTGCTAGGAATGTAAACTGATGTAACCACTATGGAAAAATGGATCTGCCAAATGATCCAGTGATTCCACTCCTAGGAATCTACCCAAAGAACACAAAAACACTAATTTGGAATACTATTTAGAGTAGCTAAGATATAGAAACAACCCAAATGCCCCCAAATAGATGAATGGATCAAGACATGGTATAGATACACTTTAGAATACTACTCAGCCATCAAAAAAGATTAACTCATGCTATTTGTGGTAACATGAATAGAACTGGAGGGGATTATACTAAGCCAAACAAGTCAGAAGGGAAAAAATAAATATCAGATGAATAAATATCAGATGGTCTCACTTACATGTGGAATATAGAGAAACCAAACAAAAGGTCAAGAAAAAGCCAAAGTAGCTGACCATAGATCTGAGACATTGAGGTGGGGGTGGGGGCTCAAAATAGTGGAGGGAAGAGCATAAGTGACTGAGGAGATAGCCCATTGGTGCTATGGTGGTGGGAGATTTAGGGGGACAACACTTAAGGGGAGAAATCAAATAATGTGCAAAAATTAACAATGATGCAAGAAAATAAATTAATTGAAAAATAAAATTGTGTGTTCATTGTCAGAAACTTAGTTAGATGTTTACTTTTAAAACTGTAAAATTTGCATAACAAAGAATTTTCAATATTTTATAGGATTTCTGTCATTAAAGTGAGAGCTATATAAAACACTTTGATAACTTACCTTAAAGACTTGCTATTCACATTATTTCTATCTTCTTTTTTTTTAAAAAAAATATTTATTTATGCATACAAGCACTGGGGTACAGGCCAGAGGTGTGGGAAGTGAGAGGATCCACCAGAGACAGAGTGGGGAACAGAACAGGCAGATTAAATGGAACACACTGCTGAGGGGTCACCATGTGGGTCACCTCCCTGGTCAGAGGCAGGGATTGAACTTGCGCTGCAGTGGCTGCATCCACTTCATGGTGCGTTGCTTAACCCATTGCACCACCAGGGAGGCCCTATTTCTATCCTCTTGAAGTTAATAAGACCTGTAGTTAAATACATTTTGTCATTATAACTTTTCATATTTTTCTAGGAATTTGACATAATGAGACATTGCATACATGTAGGAACATTTTTTTGTTTGTTTGTTTGGAAGAATTGGAGTTATGTGAATGCTTAAAATAATCACTTTGAGGAATTAAACTAAATTCTTTTAATCTGTTGCTTTAGACATAGGCTAAAGGTATGCTTTCTCAGTCTGACTTGCTGTGGTGGCTGAATGTATGTGCCAGAAATAGGAAAATTCAAATGTCCTTTTTGACATAAGCTCTGTTGGAATGACTTTTGAATATTGTGATCTACCTTAGTTTTAACCATCTTTGTTCAGTTAGCTGCTATGTTTTTTCTATTCCTTTTACCTCAAAAGAATGTAGATGGATTTGAGATATATCAGTCAAACTGGACATAGCCTAGTTATTTGGGATTTGAGATTTAATAATGTTCTAGTTGGTTAAATTGCTAGGAGATTTTAAATGCCTGCAGTGGTCTTGGATTTATGTACTGAATGTTACTCAGATTTTAGTTTCCTTTTCTTTCATACCTTGCTTTGTATATATTGTTTGCATATTTTGGGAACTTTGCTTAAACACTGTGATACTTTTGAAGAAGAATCACTTTATTAGTGTGGTTTGATGTGTATTGATTTTTCAAAGTGAATTTGTATTTGTATTATCTATTAGTAGTCACGTTTTATTATTCCCTTTGGAAACTTAGAATCCTGAAATCAAATTTTGAAGCACGTAGAATGGAATCTTCAAGTGTAGAATGATGTTCTTGAAGGTTTTGTTGTTACCTCTTTTTGTGCTATTATTCTTGTGTTAGAATATAGTCCAACATTAGATCTGCATAGAGAATAGTGTGAAACAGAAATCTGATTTGAGGAATTGCTTCATGAGTAGTTTTAGATGTTTTATTATGTGCCCCTACAACTTTCATTCATGATGTTCTCAACTTTTAGTTTTGTTTTCATTGACGTGTTAGGATAAATGAAAATTTATTTATTTTTCTTCATTTTGACTTGGAGGGTGGGTAAGGGAAATACTCTACTTAAAATAACTCCAAAGTATTTCAGGTCTTTGAAAGTGTATATAAGTATATATATGTATATGTGTATATATATATGTATATGTGTGTGTGTGTAAAACTCTATAAGAATTATCAGAAATTTGAGGCCTATGTGGGATATATAGGAATATTCTATCTAGCCCAAGCTCTTTTTTGTTATGGACTTGAGAACTGAGGCCTAGAAAATTGTACTTGTTACCTGGCTCAGTGCTTTTCAGACTTACTGTGCTAGAAAACCAGTTTTTTCCTCCCCAGTGTATGGAAGGTTAATAATTTTGTAAACTAATAAAAATGAAGTAATGGAAGAAGTAATTTTCAAATGACTTAGACAGTTCTAAATCCTTTTAATTTATGTGTTAATCTCAGTATAGCTAAAATATAAAGAATTTTGGGACTAGAACAGTCATAGCACACTTTGTGTATATATTGTTGTATGTAGTCAGGGTTAGTAAGCTGTGACCCATGAACCAAATCCAGATAATGTCTTTTTTTTTATATGTCATGCAACCTAAGAATTGGTTTTACATTTTTAAAAATTTACCAGAGTAATATTTTATGACATGAAAATTATACAGAATTCAAATTTTTAATATCCTTAAGTAAATCTTTATTGGAACACAGCCATATTTAGTATTATCTGTATGTAGCTGCTTGTCCTCTATAATATGAAGTTGAATCAGAGAGAAGTAGCTGAGACAGAGACTAGTCCATAATGCCTATATGGTCCTTTATAGGAAAAATAAAAATCTAGATATCTGATTCAAGGATGAAGCATTCAGTTGTATCGATAGTTAGTGGTAGAATTGAGAATGTAAACAGGATCTATGTTTTAAAGTGTGGGTTAAATATTACCATTAGCTGATATGTATTGTCAGACTGTATTATCAGTATTCTCGTAGGCCACTTTTTGTTCTCATTTAATCCAGCACTGCCCTTTATACAAGTTATATAAGTTTAGATTTCTTCTGGTCTATAGGAATCTACCTTTATTACTTTTATAGAGATAGACCTTTATTGCTATTAAAACTCTTAAATCTACTAATTTTTGTTTTTCCAACTGATCTGGTGAATTAAAAATGGTTAAATATTTTCTAATGGGAATTTTGCTATTGGCATATGGTTCAAAAATTTTAGATTCTTCTCTGTTTTCTGTTAATTTGCATTAGATATTTCTGTATGTTCAGGTCAATGATTAGATAGGCGTGACTAAAAAATATTTAGAAAACAGCTATTTCTGTGAAAGGACTTACTCCTTTTAAAGTCACTAAAACAAGAAAATTACATCTAAACTAATGAGAAATTTCCATTGCACAGTAGCAAAGGCAAAAGAGTAAAATACTGGCTACAACACAAAAGACTGGGGTTTTAATCGACTTGTAGAGAACAGTAAGGTTTGCCTCTGACACCCAGTAAGCTGCAAAATGAAAGCTTATGGTCAGGTCCTGTTAAATTAGCAGCTTGTTTAAAGCAGCTTCTGCAGTTCTTAATGTATGAGCAAAAAACTGTTTCTTTTTCCTTATCCTTTGCTTGTGATTGCTCAGCAACTAAAGATAGCAATAGCTGTCAGCTTTACGTTTGATACATCAGTTGGCTTCATGATAAAGACCCTTTACAAGCCAGTTTTTCGTGTTGGGATTATTTTCTTGGAATAAAAAAAAATGTTTTGAAAGCTCATTCATTATGAGGAATCAGTAACTAGAGCTTAATATTCTGGTGCTTACCGTTCTACTTACTCTTACGTCAGTTTTTAAACATTTGAAAAATTATTATGCTTGTTGCTTAAATTCAGGAATAAAGTAACAGAGAATGTTTTGCCAAAATTTCATTCCATGTTCTCAAATCATGGCTACTTTTTATTATCCCAAGTCTCAAAATATGCAAGATTTATGCAAGAGGTTCTGATGCACACTGCTTGAACAGCTTAATTCTGAATAAGGCGTTGTAGCAAAGTCACTGATTTGATGCCTTCTGCATTAAAGAAGAGGAAGAGCTTCCTAAACAGGGCTTACTAATTAGTAATAATGTATGAGGATTGCTTTCCAAATATTCAACAAGAATGTGTATGTACTTTATCAGGGAACTATTAATGAATGAAAATTGAGGACTGGTCAACAGTAATGGCTCAGGTGGTTTTAGACATCAATAACAAGTCTTTAATCACTTATTTCAACTTAATATTTCTGCTTGTTTTAAATTTATGCTAAAGCACACTGGTAAATGTTAACACTTGTTCTCTCCAGAAATAGATAAAATCTTAACTATTTGAACTGTTAAAATAACATAATTGAACTATGCTTATAAAGTTGGACTGATTATTAACATATATCCTAACTTAAATATTGGTGGCTAACATAGTAACACCCATACACACATACATAAGATGTAGATAAGAAATGTTTTGTATTATTACTCTAAATTTTACTTAGTGATTTTCTCTTTTGTAGGAGTTCCACATCTAAGAATTCCCATAACCACTTTCTACCTAATGCAGCATGCATTCCTAGCATAAATTATAGTAACTGACTTTCTGTTTCTAAAAAATTTTCATAGGAAGGATTATTATAGAAGTCAGTTGGGTTTTTTTTTTTTTTTTTTTTTGCAGCTCCACTGCAGGGGACCAGAGTGGCATACATTGCTATGTGTGTTAAACTTCTTGGAAATAAGCCAGGGTGTTATGGTGAGGTTCATATGTAAGCGGTCAGCCACTAAAAGGCATGCACAGTATTACAACTGTTCTTAGGAGAGGAAGCGTTAGGAAATTGAGCAATAAAGCAGCAGCAGCAACAAGCAACCACAGTGGTAGTAAAGATAGGGCAGCTCCAGTGTATTTCACAGTGTGAGGCAGTGAGCACACAGCTTCTCATCTTGCTGCCTGAAGGAGGCGAAACAAAACTGTCTATTGCAAGATTTTTCTAGTTTCATGTTTATGATGTTAAGTCATGTGATAATACTGTACCATAAGTTGCCAACTTCACTTTACTCTAGAGAGGATCTTTTGCTGCAGTGCTTTTTTTCTCTTTTCTTTTTTTTTCTCTTAAAAGAGAAAAAAAAAACTGTGCAATGTATGTTTATGCCTACACCATGCCGAGGCGACATTTACCAGTAAATAATCTTTGTATCCCGGAGGTAAGATACTGTTTCTGCTTTCCCTGCACAGTGCTGCTGCAGCACGGAGCTGATCCAAACATTCGGAACACTGATGGCAAATCAGCCCTGGACCTGGCAGATCCTTCAGCAAAAGCTGTCCTCACAGGTAAGAAAACAGAGCCACCAAATTGCTGTATTGATGGAACTACTAGGTTGATTTTAGAAAAAACCATTATGCACTGAATTTTATTTTTTCTGCTGGTTGAGCTCAACAAATTTAGGTGCCATTATTGTTACTTTATTACTGATTTGATAGATAAACTGCCTCATTAATTGCTATGCTGTATAAGCAATAAGATTATGTTCTACTTTTAATTTGAGAATTATAGCATTAAATGACAACATACATTGTTCATATTTGAGTCATTTTTTATGAGCTGTATCATAATTTTCCTGTGCCTCATCTTCTCAGTTGATTCTTTTGAAGACCTTCACTGTTGAGCAAGCAAGGGCATTTGTATTCCTTTATAAAAAGTAGTTTGATTGGAGACAACCTGCTGCCTTATTACTTAGATCAGAGTTTTAAAAATTTGATACTGCCTCTCTCTTGCCATCCTGTTTATATTCTTACCATATTTTCTGACTTTTACTGTGATAGCTAAGTACATTGTACCTGAGGCAATGTATTTCCTTTTACTTCAGATAATGAAAATTTGGTTTCAATATTGGCTTTATTAAGGTGTATGTCAAGTACCATCCTTAAAAGAGGAAATGTTGGAATAGAAAGGGCCTCTCATAACAATATAGAAAATAATGCTATAAGTGATATGATATTGAGCAGTTGTGTTTTCATTGATCTTCATTCTCAAAATGCTGCATTGGATCTATTTTTGTTTTTCTTCTTAGCATCTGAGTTCTGCTGCCTTTGCCTTCTTTTACTTAACTGACCTTTGTGATTTGGAGCCTCTTTGTCACTGCAGTATGAACAGTATTATTTTAGGTTGTGTGAAATTAAATGACTTTTTAACTTCCTTTTAGATTTGCCCTTGTTTGAAGAAAATAAATCTTGTTCACTTTTAAGTTTAGAGGCCACGCTATGATTTTTAACAAAGACCGAGGGGAATGGAAATATTTATATACAGTAACCTTTGAAAATATGTGAAATTCTGCTTAATTTATTTGCATAAAAAGACAATTTCTTACTTTGTTAGCATAAATGCAATCTTTGCTAAATAAAAAATATGATTTTTCTCAATTGAAAGATTAAGTGATTCTGTTACTGAATCTGGATAACATCCACTAGAGGAATAAGGTTATTTTAAACCAGTGTAGATAAGAAGAAATTCAAATGTGATTATAACACTTTAAGTAATAAAGTTAAAATATATATTCTCAGACCTGCTTAAGATCTGCAACACTCCTCTCTCTTCTTTTAACAAATCCCTGAGCCACAACAGAAGCCTTGCAGTGGTCTCTGTTCAAAGGAAAAATGTTATTCCTAGTAACAGAACTCTATTATAGATGCTGACCAAGACCGTATCTGTGTCCTCCCTCTGACCTTTCCTTCCCTTCAACCTTCAGTGCCTCATGTGTTCATTTGTTATTCATTTAATGTAATACTGCTTTTAGAGTCACTTTCACTTTTATAAAGAAAAAGTTACGAACAACAGGAGCTATCTTTCCTGAAATGAATTTATTATATTGACTGTTGTTAGTTTGGGGAAAGAGCTTTGGCATAATAATTCATGGAGATTCAGAGTCCCAGAGGACAGATACCATAGCTATTAAAACTCGATTTGAAAAGTATCTAGTACTGTACTTTTGCTTAGATAGGAAGACATTAGATTTTTCTTGGTTATGGTACTGAGTTCATTGTTTCTTTTTGAGAATATGTTTTTTTTTTGGAATGATACATACCTTTTCAGATATAATTTAAAAGAAAGACATTCTTGCAGCAGTAGTCATTTTTATGGGAAATATAAACATATTCATGTTATATAATATAGTGCAATAACAAGTAAAGTATATTCCAAGGTAGTTTTCTGTCAATGTAGGTTCTCTGCCTTCTTAATGAGGATGTTATGGAAGTTTTATTTCCAAAGCTAAACTTAAAACATGAAGTGTCATTGAGAAGAGAATCTTTTGGACGGAATGCCTTAATTTAGAGCTATTAGAGATTATTCCAGGCGACATGTCATTTTTTTACTTTTATGCTGGATATAGTTGTGGTACCTCTCTTTACCTCGAGGTTGAAGTTTCTGTTCTTAATTTTTTTCCTTTTTAAGATGTTAGTTACTAAAGAAGCCTTTCTAGTACTTTGCATGCATCGGTCAAAACTGTATAAAGGCATATATGGGTATTCCTGAAAGGAAATTAACAAAGTAAAACATGTTACTTTATAGAATATTTTAAAATCCATAAATGATTAATATCCTCTTCTGCCTAAAGAATGTTTGCGTGTAAAATGACATACCCTTAGTTTTACAATTAAAGGACCTAATATACAAGCCATTTGCTTTGGAAGTGCACTAAAGTATTTTAGTGCTCTCAGGATTTTCTTTTTTTTTTTTTTTTTGGTTCCTTTGGTCTTTAGTTATGAAAACATATTCATTGTGAAAATTAAAGAAAACAGGAAAAGTATAAAAAAGAAAAAAATCATTTGAAATTCTAACACCTAAAAAGAACATTGTACTTACAACCTTTATTTCGAAGCACATACTCTTTTTTCTTGAATCAGAGCAGCCTTATATGTTGCATAATGCTTAATAATCTTTTCTAAAAATTTAGTCCTATGACTTCCACCAGAAGACATTAAAATACCCTTTTGCAACATCAATTTATAGTATCTCTCTGTGGATATACTTTATTTTTTTGAGTGAATCCTTTGATGTTTATAATTTATGTACATTGTTTTTCCACCTTTATTTCTCCTGGTGAATTTAGTCATTTTGTCAATTCCATTGACTTTATGCATCTTTATACTATTCATTCTTCTCATTCACAAATATGTTATAGTTCTCTTTTTTTTTTTTAAGATTTATTTATTTATGCATACAAGCGCTGGGGTTTAGGCCAGAGGTGCAGTGGGTGAGAGAATCCAGCAGACAGAGTGGGAAACAGAACAGGCAGATCCAGATTGACTGAAATACACTGCTGAGGGGGGAGCAGCGGGCGAAGCAGGAGAGATCTGCCTGCACCATGTGGGTTACCTCCCCAGCTGGGGGGGGGGGCAGGTTTTTAACTTGTGCTGCAGTGGCCATGGTTTGCTTCATAGTGTGTTGCTTAATCCACTGCGCTACCAGGGAGGGCCCTAATTCTCCATTTCTGACTCAAGTATATGCGAATATGGAGAGTGAAGAACTTCCCTTTTAAAGGACTGTGCTGATGTTATTTTGATAGAGGCTAACTTGCGTTAAAGGTGGTTGACAGAGATAATGTTCATTGATATAAGGATATAATAATGTTTGTATAATCATGTAAAGGGGATTCTGTGAGGTATATATAGTAAGAAGTTTTCAGGAGAAAAGGTGACAGCAGATTGAGGATGAGAATTTGGGAAAGGAGAAAGAAGACCAAAGGCGTGTTTATCACCGACAGAACCAAGGATAATGGGAATTTAAAGTGGATGAGTTAGGTGTTCACAAGGGTGCCAACATAATTGATCCTAGCAGTTTTCTAGGGAAGGGAGAAGGGGAAAAGGGCATGTTTTGTGTCATGGTATCTCAAGAATAAGTTATAACCGGGATTCATTATACTTCTGCAGAAATCCTAATTTGTGGTTGATGGGCTATCTTCCAGTCTTCCCAAAAAGAATCATCCTTGGCTCAGGCTAGATGCACTGTTGAGGGATCTGGTATATACTCGCTAAGCCTGGCATGTTAAATCAACAAAATATATCTGGAATTCTGCCTCTTTTTTCCTAGTCCCTTGCTTTTTACTACTTTTCAGAGAAATCCAAAACCTTCAGCATGATCAGTGAGGACTTTATAATTGGAATGCTGTTTACATAAGTTTGACTGCTAGGTTTTAGTTAAGCCAAAACTGAGGATTCCTTCTTTACCAATTATGTTTAGCATCCAACCAGTCATCTAGTTCAGGTCTACTGTACTTTCATATCTCCAGTCCAACCATTTCACACTAGCTTCCTTACTTCAACACTAGTTCATGCCTTCATTGTCTTTTTTTGATAGCAAAAGCCTCATAATGAGTCTCTCTCTGCCTCCACTTACATTTCATTAAATTCTCACTGTAGCTGGTTAGGAACTTCCTTAACATGTTCCCATTACCCCAGAATAATATCCAGTCTGTAACCATAGCCTACTATGATTTGCTTCTTACTTATTTATATCTGACCTTCTACTGTATTCTCACTTGCTCTCTTCAATCATAGCTGGATGTTTCTTACTTTTCCTCAAACAGATGGAACCCGTTTTCTCCTCTGAACTAACACATGGCTATTTTCTGAAACTCTAACACTACCGTAGCATTTCACATGATTTGGTCAACTCTGTTCAAATGTCCACTCCTTAAAGAAACTGCCCTTTGGCTTACTTAATTTTATATGGGCTTATTGATATCTGAAATTGGATTATTTTTATTTCTTGTTTGTTGGCCTCAGTAAAGTGAAGGTATCACAAGGATTTGGTCTTGTTTTGCTCACTTCTGAGCCCAAGACTTAACTGCATCTAGTTTGATTACTGGTAACTGAGGTCAGTGTGTTTTCCAAATTTGTATTCCAATAGTTTTACAAGTACTAACCAATAATTATTTAATATCTCATGCCATGTTCTAATAATCATATTACATTTTCTACTTCCTAAAAGTTGTTTTGACGTGCTTATAACCCTACACATTTGTAAAATATAATTAATGCATTTAATCTTTAAAATTTTATAATGGGTGTGGTAGGTACTGAATCTTTTATCAACAAATAAATTGGATAGCTACTTTGTTTTGTTTTAAAGATTTATTTATTTATGCATACAAGAGCTGGGGTACAGTCCAGAGGTGTGGGATGTGAGAGGATTCACCAGAGACAGAGCAGGGAGCAGAACAGGAAGACTGATGAAATACACTGCTGAGGGGAGCAACGGGCGAGGCAGGAGAGGTCTGCTGCACCATGTGGGTCCCCTCCCTGGCCGGGGATCAACCTCACGCTGCTATGTGGCAGATGCTTCATGCATCGCTCAGCCCACTGTATAACCAGGGAGGTCCTGGCTAGCTACCTTGAACATTCCTATTCTGGAGTATCAAACATTGTATGTCTGTTACAGTAGATTTCCAGATGTCAAACCAGAGCCTAATTTTTACTCTTTTCTTTTGATCTGTTACTATGCTGTTTAGCACATTAGTTGTACTATAACATGGCTTATTGTGTACCATGTGTAGTACATTTCTACTATTGGTCTACATAACTCATTTCTCATGCCCTTAACCTGGACTTTAGAAATTATTTTTGTCAATTATTAGGAGGTCTAATAGTATAGTACCCACCTAGAAAATAAATCATATGAAGAAATATCTTGCTTTTAAAGAAAAGCTATGTTTATTTGCTTAAGTTTTATTAAGGGAAAATTATTGTATGTGTGTTTTTTTAAAAGATTTATTTTTATTTACTTATGTATACAAGAACTTAGGTACAGGCCAGAGGTGCAGGGATGGTGGTATTGAGAGAATTCACCAGAGACAGAGTGGGGAGCTGAACAGGTGGATCTACTGACATACACTGTTGAGGGGATACAGGAGAGGCCTGCTGTGCCATATAAGTTATATATGGTTAATACCTAGCTACTTTGAACATTCCTGTTCTGGAGTATCAAACATTATATGTCTGTCACAATAGATTTCCAGATGTCAAACCAGAATCTAATTTTTACTCTTTTCTTTTGATGTTACTATGCTGTTTAGCACATTAGTTGTACTATAACATGGCTTATTGTGTACCATGTGTAGTACATTTCTGGTATTGGGTATTGAACTCATGCCACAAAGGCTGGTGATAGGTAGCTTGAAAATGCTGAGACTTTAACCTTGTGCCACCAGGGAGGCCCAGGGGAAAATTATTAAGATAAATTCCTGACTGGTTAAAAAAAAAAAAAATCTCCTTTTAGTATTAGGGCAAGAAAATGAAAACCTGCATTGTTGAAATAAAAGTGGGAATGTTCATTTCAAATATACATTGAAAATGTCAATACCTTAACTAACTTAGAAAATTTCATTAGTTGTTTCATATGTTTTTAATTTGGAATTAAGTAGAAAAACTTAACTTTTTGTTGATCGAAACACTTTTTTCTATATCTTAAAATGTGAAGGTTTTTTTTTTTTTAAAGATTTATTTATTTATGCATACAAGCACTGGGGTACAGGCCAGAGGTGTAGGGGGGTGAGAGGATTCACCACAGAGAGCGGG
>JAGFMF010011929.1:1342338-1375783 GCA_019455555.1 Galemys pyrenaicus | reverse complement strand
ATATGTGCCATTCTCACTGGTGTGAGGTGGTATCTCATAGTGGTTTTGATTTGCATTTCTCTGATGACAAAAGAAGTTGAGCATTTTTTCATATGCCTGAAAACAGTATTTTAAAACCTTTAAGTTTAGTTCCATTATGCCAAAAGTTTATGATTTTCTTCATTCCTTTCTTTTAGGGGTACATTTTTATGTGTATCTTTCTTCATATTTTTGTCCTTATTTAGGGAATATCTGACAACATAAAAACCTAGGACTTCATAGGACGTTGTTAAATCCTTTTATATTACTTTAATCATGACTCTAATGTCCATGCAGCTTTCTCCATTATTTAAAGGTACATATTTAAATTTGTGGGCAATAATTTGAGTTAGAATAGGTTTTAGAACTGAAGATCACCTAATCTCCTGAAAAAGAAAATCACCATCATCACAAAGATCATGTGTGTGTGTTGTGTACATGTGTTTTTGCGATATAAACATTTTACATGATTATTTTTATTTAGTTTTTTTTTTCCAGAAAAAGAGATATTGCTATTGAATGATAGTTTGCCTATTTTATCTTTTGGGTTTTTTAAAAAAATTTTTTTCCTTCTTTATTTTTATGTATTTGACATCAAGTATAGGTCCCCATAGAATTCCCACCACCATTTCACCAGTGCACCATCACCTCAGTCCCTTGTGCTCTTCCTGCCCTCATCTCAGTACCTCTCCCTCCCTGCCACCACAAATTATCTCTGATTTGTTACTGGTTTGTTGTGTTGTGTTTTTTATTGTTACTTTTCTTTTTCTTGATCCCTTATTTGGTTCCTTTATATTTTACCTGTTTTATTTTTGAAAGAAAAGAGAATGGAAATTTTTCCCAAATATTTTTTACTTTTGACCTTCTTGTGAAACTTTTCAGAGAAAAATAGTTACACAAAAATTGAAATTATGTTTTAAAGTACGATTTGATCAGAAAATGTGAAGTAGGAAATTCATCTAAGTGTGTTAAAGCTGTAGGATTGGGAGATTTGCACATTATTTGATAGTGCAAGAAATTAGGGATAAATTATACCAAAAGTCCTTATAAGACAACTCAGTCTACATATATTGTAAAATTGGTACTCAGCTCACAAATTTAAATAATACCTACATGAGAGGGCTCAAGCAAAGGTGGCGTTAGTGGATATTCCTTGCTTTGTTCCTCAGAGAATATTCTGAAAGTTAGCTCATACCAAAGCTCTGTACCCAGAGGATCTCATGGCTTGAAGCAAAATGGGAACTCCTCTCAGACACTGGGGACCATACTGTACATACTGTACCAGAAGAGACACTAGAGGGGGAGGCATAGGCTTCATTAAGCACGAGGTGGATGTAGAGAAATGCCTGGAGGGTGTCCCAGGTGTTAGGCTGCCTTACAAGCTAAAGTGCTGCTGTCTGGCAAGTGGCTGTCCTAGTGGACTGGGTCTTCAGACTGGGTGATGGACTATATCCCTCCCTTCCCACCTACCCCCTCACTGATCTTGTGGAGCTCACTAATAGTACAAGTCATACTAAATACAGGTTTGAAGGACATTGGCATTACAGAGGTAAGGGACAGGTTCCGTTGCTACTCCCTGCCTCAGACTCTGTGAAGTTAGACTTACAGATCTACGGAAGCCTGGAAAGTCCAAAAAATGTAAAATCATTTAAAACTGGTTAGAGCTTTTTTGGTTTTTTTTTTTTTTTTAAGCTCTACAGTGCCATCTTCTGGAGAACTAGAAAGACTACAAATCTCTTCTACTGCTAGAGTCACTTTTTAAAAAGTAGGGAAATAGAAAGGAGCAGATGGAAAAATATGGTACATAACACCTTGACTCCTCAAGAGAATGTTCTCACAAAGATAGCAACCTTTCAGAATCCAACTAAAAAGACAAGGAAGATTGTATCCTAACAAATACAGAGTTCAAAATTGTCATGATAAAGAAATTCAAAGACCTGGAAGAAAACTAAATAAATAAACTCAAAAGTGAAATTACCAAACAGAAAACAAAAATTAAAGCTTTGGATAAGAAAACAACATAGGTGCAGGCTATTGAGAGTTTTGCATAGTAGAATTTAAAAATTCTGGAGAATTCTATGGAAGCAGGTAGACCAAATGTTAGATCAGTTCAGTGACTTAGAAGTTTATAGTGCACAAAGGATCCAAGTAAAAGAAGAAAGAGAAATACAAATAAAATGAATGAAGAGACACTTTTAGAATATCCAACTCCATTAGGAAATACAACATAAGAATAATGGATATTCTAGAAGGGTGGAGAAAGAAAGAGAATAGAAAGAAATAAGAATAAGAAAGAAAGAATAAGAGATCTTATTCAGAGAAATAGTAGATGAGAACTTCCCAAACCTGGGGAAGGAACCAAATATAGAAGACATGAAGCTCAAAGAATATGTGGTTATCTAAATGTAGAGACCTACACCAAGGTGCATATTTATGAAACTTCTAAGTATTCAAGACAAAGAAAGAGGATAAAAGCATTTAAATTGTACAGGTATTCCCATTAGATTTACATCAGACTTCGCTGATGTAAATCCACAATACATAAAGATAAAACCTGCAAGACTCACTTTCAGAAATGAAGGAGAAATAAACATCTTCCCAAACATACAGAAGCTGGAGTTCATAAACACTAGACCTCTTCTACAAGAAATGTTGTAAGGAGCTCTCCTATTTAATTCAAGATGAAGAAAATTCTGTTTCTCTCTGTCTCTCTCTCTCTCTCTGCCCCCTCCCCCCCCCCCGCTCCCTCTCTCCCTCTCTTCCCCACCCCCTCTTTCTCTCCCTTACACGCTAAATAAATAGATAGAACCAGAAAACTAAAGGGAAAATGACAGTAGCAAATCCTTATATATTTATAATCATTCTGAATGTAAATGGACTGAACTCCTGAATGTAAGTGGACTGAACTTGCCAATCAAAAGGCACCAAGTTGCTAGTTGGAACAGAAAAGCTGGAAAACTATCTGAGCTCCAGAGAATTCATCTGAACTCCAAAGGTAAATATAGGCTCAAAGTAAGTGGCTGGAAAACAATCCTCCAGTCACATGGGAGACACTGCTCTCTGCCCTAAAAAGGTCAGGGATAGCCAGACTTACATCAGATAGACTAGATTTTCAGTTAAAAAGGTGATAAGGGACAAGAGAAGGTTTTTACATAATGATTTAAGGATCAATATGTCAGGAAGACATAATACTCATCAATGTATATGTCTCAAATGAAGGAACATCAAATTATATAAGATACATATTAATAAACCCGAAAACAGATATTGACATCTATACAATAGTTGTAGGGGACTTTAACACCCCACTCTCATCAGTGGACAAATCAACCAGGAAGAAAATCAACTAAGATACAAGAGCCTTAAATGAGGAATTAGGGCCACATGGGCTTAACTGAGATTTATAGGACACTGCACCTGACAAAAAATTAGTACATATCTTTCTCAAGTGCACGTAGACATTTTTCAGAATAGGTCACAAGTTGGCTCACAAAACAAGTATCAATTTTAATTCATAAAAATTGAAATCAAAGCAAGTATTTTCTCTGATCATAATGGTATCAGAGAAAGCAGGGCAAACCTCTAATATGTAGAACTGGACAATGTACAACTGAATGACTACTGGATTGATGATGAACTCAAAGGAGAAATTCAAACAATACCTGGAGACACAGAAAAATGAAGAGACAGACTATCAGAACCTATGGGACATAGCAAAAGCAGTACTAAGAGGAAATACATGGCAATACAGACCTGAATCAAGAAACAAAACTAGAATTATCTAACCACATACCTTAAGAAACTGGAAGAGGAAGAACAAAGCCAAAAGCCAGTAGAAAGAAGGAAATAATAGAAGTTAGAGTAGAACTTAAAAGAACAACCCAAAAGATCAATGAAAACAAAAACTTGTTCTTTGAAAAATCAAGTAAAGAAAAATGAGGAAGGAAACTCATAAACAGAATCAGAAGTGAAAGAAAAGTAACAACAGCCATCTCAGAAATACAGAGGATCATAAGAGAGACTACACTGAATATCTGTATGCTAGTACATTGAATAATCTTGAAAAAATGGAGTTTCTTAGGGATATACAACACTCTAAAACTGAATAGTGAAAAAATAGAAAAACCCGAACATACCAATTCAGCCAGGAAATTGAAACAATAATCAAAAATCTTCCCAAAAAACAAAATCCCAGGACCAGATGGTTTATCAGTACTATTAAGCCTTTAAAAGTGAACAAATACCTATCCTTCTCAAACTCTCCTTAAAAGATTTAAGAAGAGGATATGCTTCTAAACACAGTTAATGAGGCCTAACTGTTACTCCAATACCAAAAGCAGACAGGGATATCATTAAAAAAAAAAGAAAAGAAAAAGAAAATGATGAGCATAAATGCAAAAGTCCTCAACAAAATCTGAGCAAACCAAATTCAACAATGCATTAAAAGAATTATATATCTTGACCAAGTGGGATTTATTCCAGAAATGAAAGTGTTGTTTTACAGCCAAAAAATCAATCAGTGTAATAACTCAGTTCATCATATCAACAAAGGGAAAGACAAAATTACGATTATATCCATAGATACACAGAAAGCATTTGATAAGATTCAATATCCATTTTTGATTTAAAAAAGGCCCTTTAAGTGGGGTAAGATAGAACATATCTAAACATAATAAAAGCCACATATGACAAACCCACAGCTAATTTCATACTCAGTAGTAAAAAACTGAAAGCTTTTCTTCTATGATCTATCACAAGATAAGGATGTTCACTTTTCTTTAAAATTATTTCTTACAATAAAAATTATTCCTGATATTTAAGACTTGAATGCCCCCTCCACACCCACACTCACAAACATTTCAATTCATGGTGTTTGTTAGCACTTAAATACCAGACATTTGGTAGTTGTTAATTATATGGATAAAGCACGGTTACTGCCCTCTAGGAAGTTTCAAACTGAGCAGTTCCTAGATTTTTGTATCATGTAACAGGGAATCTGACTTAGTATACTTTCACCTAGTAATAACAAAGGTTCTAATTAATTTTTAAATTTATTTTACAGATTGTACTTATTTTTACCATGTTTTAACTAAAGGGAAAGTTTGTTAATTTTGTATAGAATTAGAGATTCTGGTTTTCTTTGCCTAGTATTTTGACAAGGACTCAACTTTTAGATCTTATTTATAAAAATGTATTCATAAAAACTGTAGTACCAGAGTGTAATGGTATTATAATATAAACCGATTTCTGAGAATAAATGTATTTACGTGTGTGTGTGTATGTGTGTCAGCAAAATAGAGACGGAAGACATACACATTTATTTTATAACAGTCTTAATGATTCATGCAGAACCACCTGATAGTCAGTTATGATATATTATGTGCCTTTTCTTAAAAAAAAAAAAGAAACCAAGGAAATACTGAGGATATGTTAGTTCGCATATCTGCCCCAGAATATATCTATCATTAAGTTGTTTCTCTAAGGTTTGAGTGGAAACTTTTCAGTTCAGTTTTTATCATGAATACTATAGGTCTTCATTTCACACAAAACAGAGACTGAATCTTATTTAAGTGCCCAGTTTCACTCTTCAGCAAATAACCTCAGCAAGTTTTCTTTCTGAGGAAAATTATCAAAACCCTGGCATTTAAAATTTTTATACTTCAAAACTACTACTAGTAATTTTTTTAACTTGATGTGGAAGTGTTTGATTTAAATCTCTTAAGAAAACATTACTGTCACAAAAATAAGTTGTTGAAATTTTGTTCTATCCTACTCTAGCTAGTCCTTGTCACTATTTCTGGATAATTATTTGCAGAAATCATTATACAAATGGCTGATTCTATCAATTAAGATGCTTTAATTTGAAAAGCATTATCAAGCATCAATGATATTCTACCTAATCCTCAGAGCAGTCCATAAGTATTATCTTTCTCTTTTAACAGTGAGAGTCATGAAACTCAGAAGAAGGATGAATGATTTGGACAAATTCACATGGCTGGGGAGCAGGGCCAAAATTCACTCAAAATGTCTGGGCCAAAATGTGATTTTCCATATTATAATTTACTAGAGATTCCCAAACCAGACTTAGGTGCTGCCCCACCAAACAATATAAGGTAGAAGATTTCATGTCATTTCCATTGAACAGGTGCACATAACACCCATCTTTGTAATAAGTCATAAAATTAGAAGGAGAAAGGTTAGAGACAGCAGTAATACACCATTCCGACTGCACTTACAACTTTTTAGCCTCTCCTTTTATTATGCGGCTTAGTGTTATTATTGGTTCTTAATAAACATGTGTAGCCCTGACAGAGAATCATTAACTTGTCTTCCCTAAAGATATAATGTAAAAGTCCCAGAAACAAATGATTTTTCCAAAAGACTTTGTTCTTGAGTCAAAGAAAAATATGTTAAGTGTATAATTAGAAAAATATTTCTGAGTGAGGTACTTTTACAACATGCATTTCAGAGGGCTTTATAGATTAAATAAAAATAAATGTGACATTAAAAAGACAGTATGAAACAAACTTGAATTAAGCTATCATAACACTATTAAATTACTTGTTTTTGTTTTTGCCTTGAAACTTAAAGATAAGTTTATTTAGAAAAAAAGATGACTTAAATAAACTTAAAGATAAGTTTATTTAGAAAAAAAGGGAAAAAGAGTAAAGACTACCAAGTATAAGGTACCTGGGAAGAGCAGAGAGAGCCTATTAAATTATTCGTAATCTAGCTCAGGTCATGTATTTTAGAAAGTAAGTTGGAGACTTGAACCTTGACGTTTGCATTGAGTTTGCCTGTTTGTTATTTTTTTAAAGGTGATATGGGAAGAAGTTAAACGGAAGAGAAGAAAGCACATTGTAAACATGAATCAGACTACTTTTATTTGACTGACAAGCATTTGTTGGTTAGAGTTCTAACATGTAAAGGCAAAGATTATTTGACTTCAGAGTCTGCTGGATCCGTGACTATCAGATACGTGACTAGCACTATTTCTCTGTCCCCCGCCCCGTTTTTTCTTTTTTTTTAATCCCACTCTCTGAGGATACTCCTCTGCCTAGTATTCTCTGTTTTCTTCCCCTGGCTCCCATTCCTTTCCCCTTCTGCTCTCTTACTTTGCTTTCTCTTCTCTGTCCTTTTTATTCCTTTACCCACCTCCCCAAAACTAATACCTTTCTGCATTTATTTGTGTTTTGATTCCTACTAGACACCATTTTTAGACACTATAAAATGAAATACGTAAAAAGATTCATTAACACAAAGCAAAGTAAATAAATAATACATTCAAAAATAATGAAAATGCATGACATTCTAGAGCCATTTCAGGTAAATGCAACTGAGCCTGTATATCTCAGTAGACCCTCAGAGCAATTGCTATGTTAACACACAATCCGGTGGAAGGTCCTAATACTTGCCTCTGAATTGTCAAGAAAGGTTAAATTAGGTTTGGAATAATCCTTTTTGAATGCACAGAAATGCTTGTAATATATTTCAGGAAGAAATTTCACCAAGAGCACAAATTAAAATGCTAAATTAGCATCTTTGTTGAAAATTTGACTATCTGCAGTTATCTAGTCCCTGAGTACTCCTAGACAGTTCATTTTTATGGTAGTAGCTTTTAAGTAAGACTAAATGGTGATTCTTATATGAAAGTGGTTGCTAACTTGTAAGGGGAAAACAAGTCTATCAAATAGAATAAATAAATACTCAAAAATACCTTTTCCTTCAGAACTATTTCTTAATATTTAGTGTGAAATGTTGTATTTACATGAAAGTCATTGTCAAAAAGGATTTTTTTAAACCAGTATACAAATTTGATCTCTTCGTCAGGGAACATCATACGTAGTATGTTTATTTTTTTTGGTTTTTGCTCATCTATGTTTAAAAATAGTGGGAAACATTTTATTTTACACGAAGATTCTGCAATAAAATTATAGATAGTGCAAATGCTAAAACCTGGAAAAAGACTAGTGTTACATTGGTCTCTGAGGGTTGTCTGTATGAAATAATGTACATCATGGATTAGTAAGAAGTTATGTACAAAGTAAGAGAAAAAACAGAACTGAACAATCATCTATCACAAAGATACTACAAATACTGAAATTACACAATAATTTGTATCTTCTAAGAATTAATAGTTAGACAGGCATTTATATCAGCAAATGTAAAAGACAAGGAGTGGTGACTCAAATTTCATTATAATTTATATGCTTGATTGTCTCATACATGTTTCTGATAGAAAGTTTACTGCCCTGTCTTACTAGGTACTTAAAAGAAGAAACAACTAGACAATAAAACTGTTTTAAGGGATGCAGTCAATTATATTCCAATAAGAAAAATAAAATGTACACTTGCCATGTAGCTTTGCGTCTTGACATCTAGGACAATGTATCCCAGTAAGATAGCTCTAAGATTATCTGAATTTGAACATATCCTATATCCATTTTTCCTGGTTGCTGTTTCAAATATAAATGTTTCGCAAATTTAGACACTTGAAACAATTCCCAAAACAAAATACACATTAATTTTTCAAGAAAAAGGCCAGTGTGTCCTCTTCATTTCTTTGGCTTTAAAATCTTTCTTCTATATCCTTTTCTTCAATAATAATGAACATCATATATATCTACTTTTCAGCTAAACAAGATAAGGAAAGTAGGTAAAAGTATAGAAAGAAAATTAAAACCAAAAGTAATTATTATTATGTTACAGTAGCCATTTATTAACTTTATAGAAAGAAAATTGTTAAGTGAATTAAGGAAATAATCAACTATTGAATTCTTTATTTGAAACTGAAGTATGCTCAGGAAGGAACAAACTGATTCTATCTCTTTTTACAGTCTTAGATACTGTATTTTCCAAAACTTCTCTGGGAGATCATTTTCTCTAGTATGTCTGAGAATGCCTGCTAGCTGAACTGTGAACTGTCAAAATCTGTCTTGAAATTGGCTATATAAGAATTAAAGACTTTTCATTTTAAGCAGCTAAATTAATAGTTAAGTAAACTAACTATATTACTTAAATGTATTATTCTAACTTAATGGGCATTTCTCGGTATGTGAAGTCAGACTCTTGTTATTTATCTATTAAATATATGCTGAATCATGCTACTATGATTATATTCAGAAAGAGTTTTGGACAAAGTATTAATCTAAGAAGATTTTCCATTTTATTATATGCATATATTTAATAAACATGATATCCCTTGTCACACAGAGCTATACATCAAATTATGAGCTCTACAACATTGTGACCCATTCAATGCCTTCTCTTTTCTTGACATTCTTTCCATTCTTATTGCTGCTATTTATGTGATTTTTGTTCTTAATAACTTCCTGTCTTAACCATGTAACTAATCTTCAGTGTCTCCAGAGCTTAACTCATTGAGTTCTAAGTTACGTTCAACTTTAAATAGCTTTTCTGCTTTAAAAAGAAAATAAAAAGACTCCATGTATCAATTCCTTTCAAAATTCTGTTCAACTCTACAATCTAGTATTCAAAATATTTTCCTATACAGACCAAATTTGATTTTTAATTATTCAATGCTCCTCATTCCACTTCACCTTGCCAGCATTAACTCAGTATCACTCACTTTCATACAAATACACCTTGCATTTTCTTTGCTCATATTGATATATGAGCAATAACTGAACTAGAGGTTCGGTTATTCTAGTTCATCTCTACCTACTCTATATAATTTTTCCAGAAAATATATGACCAAGCTTATATATGACTAACTTCATGAAATCCCTTTATATCACTCCAACAGAAAATACTACCAAATGGTGTTGGCTTTGCCACTATGTAGTTTCAAAATTTTAGGCAAGTTATTTCCCTGTTCTGGTAATAGGTAATTCTGGTAATGATTCTTAACTGAATCATAATACTTGTTTATGTAAATCAAAGATTCTTAATCCAACAGGTCTGTAAAACTCAAACTGTTCAAATAAGCAAAGTATTTTTATGCCTACTAACAGGGTTTCAAGTTGCTTTCATTAGGTCTTCAAAGTGAACTATGATCAGAAAAGGTTAGGAATTATCATCTCCCTAATCTAAATCTTTTATGTAAATTTTATATTTATACAGTGTCTCAGGGTCAATGGTAGTTAAGGAAAAACTTTAATAATAGAAAACTTATGTCTTTTATCTCATCTTTTATCTTTTAACACAGCTGACAGACAGTGTTCACATAGATGATACCCTTCCATCAGCAACTGTTAGATGCTGCAAGCTGCTAGATGAATAAGCTATTCTGTGGATTTGGCACCAGTCTTAAAGTACTAGCCTAAATTCCACCACTCTTTTCTCCTACTTATTCAAAATTCAGTACATGGTACATTAGTAGTAGATATATTACATTTTTTTATCTTGTAGATAGTGAGTATATATTTGTTAAATGAATGTTATCAAAGGAGAATTAATAAATGAATGTTTTTTATGAGGGTTTGGATAAAGAAGATTTTATATGTATAATACTATTAACCAGAGTTTACTAAAGTTATTTAACTAAGACACGTAGCGATACTTTTGGGAAAATATAATAAGCGTCAGCAGCTGTACATCAAAATTGTTGTTTCTTAAGAAAAGCAGACCTTTTTAAACTTAGGACACAATGTACAAAGGATAAAATGCAGTCATAGACAATAATCACAATGAAGATAAGACAGTCCTTACATCATTCAAAAAGTAATCAGATGTACTTTAACACTAGTTTTCATTTCCTCAGTTCCTTATACTTGTTAAAACATTCAGAGGTATGACAGTCCCTAAATAGGTGTCTCACAGAACTCTGGGCCCTCAGCAGGCTGATGCATTAAGGATCCAAGCATCCTGGGCCTCCCTGGTGGCGCAGAGGGCTGAGTGCCGCACTGTGAAGCATCCATGGCACAGCAGTGTGAGTTCTATCCCCAGCCAGGGAGGGGACCCACATGGCACAGCCGACCTCTCCTGCCTTGCCCGCTACTCCCCTCAGCAGTGTATTTCAATGGATCTCCCTGTCCTGCTCCCCACTCTGTCTCTGGTGAATCCTCACACCTCCTGCTACTCTGACCTGTACCCCAGTCTTGTATGCATAAATAAATAAATCTTAAAAAAAAAAAAAAAAGGTCCAAGCATCCAGATAAGAGCAAGGACTGCAGGAAAGTAATTTTCTTTTCATGGATAATAGTATGGTTACTATAAATCAAAATAATGCTTTTTTCTTATGTTCTCATAGTTCTAAGATTGTTGGTACTGAATATAAAATAACTTCTTAAATAAAGAGATCAAACTTATATATTTCCCCTTTAAAAAATAATATGAAAGAAAACAAAAATGAAGAAAGAAAAGGTTTGTAAAATAGTTCAATAGGTGAAATGTTGATAGAGGCAAGGTTGACATTCTAACTGTGAAGTTATGGTGATACTATCATACTTCTCATTAGCCAGCTTTTTTCTCTTTTGTATTTATTCTTTCTGTAGATGACAGGTTCTGAATTCCAGAATTAAGAGTTTTTATATTAATTTAATTTTTATGTTTTAAGATTTATTTTTAATTTTACATGCAAGCACTGAGGTATAGGCTAGAGGTGTGGGGGTGGAGGGGTTGGTGAGAGGACTCACCAGAGACAGAGTGGGGAGCAGAACAGGCAGATCCACCGAAACACACTGCTGAGGGGAGCAGCAGACAAGACAGGAGAGGTCTGCTGTGCCATATGGGTCAGCTCCTTGGCCATGGATCGAATGCATGCCACAGTGGCTAGTGATAGCTTGATAGCACTGAGACTTTAACCCCTGCCTGGAACCCCAAGGAGGCCCCTATTTTTTAAATTTTAAAAAATATAGTTTGGCAGTTTTTTATAAAGTTAAATATACACTCACTATACAACCTTGTACACCCACTCCTAGATTTTTTTTACTGAAGGGAAATAAATATATATGTCCATACAAATTCCTGCTGAATTTTTTAGTTGCTTTATTTATAACACAAAGTGCCTGAAACAATTCATGTTTATCTGCTAGTAAAAGGTGAAGCAAATTTAGGTTCATTCACATAATAGAATGCTACTTAGTAATCAGAAGGAACAAATTGTAATATGTGTGAATCTCAGGAGTATTTTAGTATAGGGAGCTTTTATTTCTATAATTTCATTTAAATGACATTCTATAAAAGTTACTCTGTAGGGACAGAATCACTGTATGTTGTAAATGTTGTGGTTGTGTGGTTGATTGTAGAGGGTACATGGAAATTTCTTGGATGATGAAAATATTCGTTATCTTGGGTGGTGGACATAACTTTATCAAAATTCAGAGATTTTATAAAGTCTCCCAGTGGAGTCTAAGGTTATATTTGTAATCAAACCTTAATGTTTTTGCAGTGAAACATATGATAGCCATGTATACTAAGTGGGTTAATTTTTGCTGCCAAATGAATTTTTAGAATTTTTGGATTTGAAATTTGCAAATAAGTTGATGGCCACAAAAAGTGTTCAGTAGTTTAGAACAAAGAATATAAAATAAAACAGTTAGGCAGACTATTTTAGATCAAATAAAGATTTTACTTTTTTGAACTTCTTTTTTGGGACTAAACATTGTGATAGTAAAAAAAAATCAATATCCCACTTCTCCCATCTCCACCAACTTTAGCAGAGACAGCTGATGGTTTAAGTAACTGTGGGCATGCCAAGCACTCTGTACATGGTGTCATAACCTGCCATGCTTAGAAATGAGAACCAACCTCCCTCCTTCCTCTTTAGAATCTTCTCCTCTGCAGCATAATCTAAATGGCTTTTTTAAAGTACAGGCAAACTTTTACAAAATCAGTTAACACTGGTTAACATTGGTTAGCAATGTCCTTTAAGAATACCTCAACTTATGATAGTCTACTTTAAAGAATCTATCTAAAAATACAATCAATTTTTGGTCAGTGTGTATTTATACTTATGTTCCAAATGTTAATATTTACATTTTTAACAAAAAATTTCAAGAAATCTTAAATGGTTTAACTTGTTTAAAGCTTATTACTGTTTTAAAAGTTATTTTATTGCTTTTGTTTATTCTTTTGATTATATCACTTCCAAAGCTAAGATTTGGTGCTCACATATTAGCTTAGTTTAGCTATATAGCCTCGCAGATAATGAGTACTACCAGCGAAACATAAGACAAATAATTTTACTGTCTTGGTGCCAAATTTCATTAACTGTAAATGAATATGTTGCTGGTGATCCCTTAGGAGAAGATTCTGAAGCTAGGCGTAAAGTGACAGAAGAGTGACTTTCAAATTATACCTTTCCTCATTGCATATACATGTAATAAGAGATATCTATCAGTGTATATTATGCAAGGTTTCATAGTTGAGAAAAGAAAAATCATAATTCTCTTTTGGTCCCTTACAGTTTTAAGGATTTGTGATTCTATGTTCATAATCTTTCTATGTTATTCCTTCTCAATAAAACCTGGTGTACATTGATTCTGTCAGTTGCTGAAGAGAGGGACAAAGTCCCTTACAATGTTGAAATCAAGATGTCAATATTATGGCTTTTCTTTACTGATGTAGGTTTTCTTAATTTTTATTCAAAAACTGATTTTGTTTTTATACTAAGTAAAAGCAAAGTTGTTTCTAACTACTTCAAGAGAAATACAAAGGTACTTTTACTCTCTTTCTCTCTTCCTCTCCCTACCTTTCTCACATTCTACACACACACACACACACACACACACACACACACATCCCTATCATTAGTTAATTAATAAAAACAATCTAGACTTTAGGAAGTAAACTTTGTGACTTGCTTATTTTATTCATCCCACTTACTTTATTCTAATCAAAGAAAACTATTTAAGTCATCTATTTTCTCCATTCCTGGCTGCTATTATCTTGACTATAATTGCCTGGTTTCTTTTCTAGTTGATGTATTGCTAGACTTTATCTGGGTGTTATTAAAGTATATAAGTACTCCATAGAGCCTCATAGTCTCAGCCAGAATATTTTCAGATTCTCAGCTCAAATGAAACAGACCTGATGGTTTGGCTGTTAAGTAAGTAGCTCAGATTTGTTGTGTGTGAGGAACTCTAAATTCATTATGTTAGTTGTTCCGGCAATGTTGCAGTTGAAAATAGCTTCCCTGTTTATGGATTGTGGTTCTTTGGCACCAAACAGTGGATGTTAGAATGTATTGCAGTAAAGCTGATTAAAGTACTAGGTGCTCTAAAAGTAAGAGTAGAAAGTCATTTTGTAATATCTATGTCTGAACCTGTTGGTGCATTTATATCTTTATCATCAGTTTATCCATGAGGAAATAACATTTTTGCAAAAGTGTGCCTTCTGAGAAAGCATCAGTAAGCCATACTCAATGAGAAATTTATGTCGGTATACTGGTTGGAACTTTGAAGCTCCCTAATACTTTGTAGTTTTATCACCTTAAGCTTATTAGAGTCATGTTTCACAGTGACACAGATTTCAATAGTAGCTACTTGCAGTTCACAATTTTAACATTTTTTACTGTGTATTAGGGAATTTGTATTTACTCCAGAATATAAATTATGTCAGAATTGTCTCCCCATCCCACTTTAACTACTTTATTCTCCAACAGAAGTTCACTGCAGTAGGGCATAGAAAATTACAAAATTTACAGATCTTTAAATATACTTTGAACTCCCCTTGTTAAAATTTTTCAATATTTACTCATTGTTTTCAAGATAAACTTCAAACTACTTAGCATAAAAACCATTCGTAATCTTTTTTCTTTTTTTTCTTCTCTGCCTCATTCTTACCTCTCCCCCTTCAAATAAATGTCTTTTGCTTCAGATTTACAGAGCTACCTTTCTCTTCTCATTTTACGTTGGTTGCTGTCCTTCTCTCTTTTCTTCACTTGGGCATCACCTGTTTTTCCTTCAAGATTCTACACGTTTCGCCTCTTCAAGATTGTCCTTGAACCAGAAGTACCCTGCTAGTCCCACTTTTACTAGTTCTTAAGTGCTTTAGTTCTTACGTTTTATAGCATTTCATCAGGTTCTTTTCATACCCTTACTTCTTTACTCTTATGACTTGTTTCATAGCCTGATGTTCTTTAAGTTCAGAGATGATAGCTTCCTTTGGTTTTAAACCTAGTCTTTCAAATAAATGTTTGGTGATTGACTGAATGACTTTTACAGATAACTCCACAAATGATTTAGTTTCTAAATTTTAATATAACCTTAATCTAAGAAGCAGAACAGTTTAAACTAAAGGGATATTTGTTTATGATAGGTTATAGAATTTAATCATGTGCTGATTGCCCTGAGGCGTTTTTACTGTATTTGCATCAGTGTTCTCCATTCTGTAACAAAACAGAAACTAAATGTTTTTAAAAATACATATTTGCAAATAAGATTTCTAAAGATAATTTAAGCTATTTCTTAGGAGAATTACAACATTTTCACTTGCTCTAAAATTTTCTTGTTACATGTGTACTTAATATTTGCTTTCACCTAATTTTATTTACTTGGACATTTTGTATAATTATTTCTCTAATGATAGAGCATTTGATATAGCTGAATCATAGTCCTGGCTGTTCTTTTTATTTATTAAAAGAAGAAATGCTTTGTTATTAAAATTCCTTGTTTTTCATTTGAGCTTGCAAAAGAACTTGTTTGTTAAGTCTTGAATACCCTAAGAAATTGGACTGAGGGTTTTAAAATATATATCTCCTTTCAGCCTACGATAAATAAGAAAAATAGAATGAAGAAAAATTATCTATCTCCATCTGCCCATTCTCAGGCTCCAGCCTTCTTTTAAAATTTTTTTTTAAGATTTGTTTTTTCTTAAAATCGGTATTGAATTGGTATAAATGTAAAGATTGCAGCATCTTAGAATATTATTGTCATTTAAGAATGTATTCATAGTCTTGGTGTTTGGAGCATTGCCTCCAAGAGGATACTAGCATTTGGTACGTAGTTCACGTATTTCCAGTCTACAGACCTACCCTACTGAGGCAAAGGCTTCATGATTCTGATATTGTTTTTTCTACCGCTATAAAGCTTAGCAATAATTAGTGTTTTTTTTAAACTTTCTGTGTCCTTACAAATAAAACTGAGTTTTTTGAAGACCAGCAATATGTACCTTTAAAGAGCTACATTATTTTGCTTTTGTCTCAGAATGCATTATGCTTCACAAGTATACTGTGACAGTCTGAATAGAAAAGGGGGGAGGGGACATTGTCTTCAGCTGGCATGCTGTTATCAGAGGGAATGTGTTTCTGGACACGAGATTTAGCATTCATTGGTTGTCTGAAGAAAGCTATTTCATCTGAGGATTGGACAAGAAGCTGCGTCAATTTGCTGCCCGTCTCCAAGGCACTGGTGATGCTGCCTTCACAAGCTGGCTAACGTCACGGCTCCATCACCCAGCGGGGTGTGGACTCTCTTTTTCTGTTCTTCTCTATTTAATTCTGTATTTGCTGCCTACTGCATTTCTTAATCTGTCTTCTGCCAAATGCTAACAGCATGATATTTTGCAATCATCTAGGTGAATACAAGAAAGACGAACTCCTAGAAGCTGCTAGGTAAGTGATTCCATTCATTTTAAGTGAGTATAATGCATTTAAGGGAGAAAGGGGGAAGGCAGGTGGAGGACTGTAAAAATTATAGCATGTTATTGTCTTGTTTGGGTTTTGTTATAATGTGAAGAAGATTTTATATTCAGTCTTGTATACTTTATTTTTCATGATTAATGTATTAAATGATAGTCTCTTATGGTGAGGACTATACGGTTAATTTTATTTGGTACATTTCTTAAGGTACCTGCAAACCTTAGTTGCCTAGCTTTTCAGATGATACTATTGGAGTATTTAAATACCTCTATCTATTTTTCTCTGAAAATTTTTCTAACAAAGCTTGGATGAAGGGTATAAAGTAAATGTTAAAAGTCTCATCAATTTTCTTTTGTTCTTGGTCATTTATAATTTAATTGATTAGCATTTTGTATGTGTTTTAACTCAAGTGTTTTAGATAAGTTATCAGAATAAAGTTTGTTTGTAATTAAGAAGGTGACTTTATGCAGATAAACAAATAAAATTGTACAAAGCTGTATTATCCAAGATGTACCACTATATGATGATTAACTAGAATTAATTAGGAATATATTAATTGAATTGAATATAACAAAAGATATTCATTGTGAACCATATTAAGGAAATCAAAACAAATCTATATTATTTTCCATTATTGTGGAAAATATTGATAAACATTTATAAGCAACCATGTAATTTTATAGAAATTGACTCACTACCTTTTTATAGGAGTGGTAATGAAGAAAAACTAATGGCTTTACTGACTCCTCTAAATGTGAACTGCCATGCAAGTGATGGGCGAAAGGTAAGTTAATTAAAATATAATATCCCCCTTCCATAATTTCTCTTAGCTTTACAGTTAACATTTTTGAAGTTGGCATATACACACACAAACATTCATATATATGTATACATATGGCTATATTTTTGCTGGCATCTTTTCACCATAAAATGAAAGGCTGCTATATATGTATTGACAGTTGTGACATGCACATAGAGCTGATGAAACATGGATCTTAAGCCTTTTTCTCTTAAACATCAGACACTAAAAGTTGTTCACTGAAACTTTGTTTGTTGATTTAAAATTATGACAGTACATATTTTTCTGTTTGTAATCATGGAAATTGGAAATATTATTTATGTCTTACTATCTTTTGTTAGGATTTTTGTATCTTTTATTTATTATTTGGTGGAAGATTTGCTTGTTAGACATCAACACTTTTTCCATTTAAAACGGTAAAATTTCTGCTGATAATTTTTTTTTGGTCTGTGTAACAACCCTGTTTTTTGTTTGTTTTTATTGACTAAGTTTTTAATGAAGTACATTGAGATTAAAGCAGAGGACATTTTCTACATTAATAAACTCTTGTCATAAATGTAAATTCCTATGTAAAATGTACAACTGGCAGTTTCCTTCTCTGCTTTGTAGTCTCATGGAATATAGACTGAAATATAATCCTTGCAACCTTTGGTAATTGACTGAAAAGTTTTAGTGGTTTACCTAATCGATGTTGATAAACAAAGCACTTCGTACTATAGTTTTTTTATGACAATTTTTTTATGTTTTTAAAAACCTAAAACATTTTTAAAGTTATACTCTGATATAGAAGAAAATTATCTTGTGCCTAATATTTAAGAGTTGAATTCCTTTGAAATTATTTATAGTGAAAATATGTTGTGGAAAACGTCAAGATGAATGATAACCTGTAGAAATAAACTTGCTTTTAAAAACTCACTTTTCTATAAATAATAATTTTGACCTACAATTTTGTAGGTTGTGACTACCGTCACACTTTTTTTCAAATTCTAAATGAAGTCCATATAATAATGACAAGGAGTTGAGTCCCTAAAAATAGATATTATTTGTAATGGTGCAGAGCTTGTGTTTTGTTTCACATGACCTGAGTGTTTATTTTCTCTGGATAATTTGGAGCGAGGCTTTTACTTTTATATGTATCAAGCTATAAACTAGCAGTACTATTAATGGTTTGGGGTGATATTTTAAAGGGATAACTGTTTGTTTTTTCCTTCAATTTCGAAGTTGTTTTGGGGATTTTAGCGTACTAGTGTAATCTTTGAGCTCCAGATTTTCTTTGGATCCTCTTAGTAGATAAAGTGACTTTTGTTACTGGGCAGAAAAGGTCCTTGTTAACTAACTGTGGTAAGTTATATATCTCTTCATACAGAGGCATATATATTTTTATACAGAGCTCTTTTAGCATTGCCTACTTTTGTTTTCCTTAGTCTTTTTAATATTGCACAATTTAGTGAAATTATTATAACTGGAGTCGATTTCAGTCCTTACCTTATTCACCCATCTTTACCCTTATATCTAGTTTAATGAGTCCTTATAATAAAGGAGCATGAGCACTGACAATTATCAAATTGTTGCTTTCTTCTTCTTGCTTTATCCCCTGCACATATTCATAGATCTCCTTTATTTTCCTTTCTCCCCAAGAGAGGATAACATTTTCTTTATTCCTTTATCTGGAACCTATATATTTCTTGTCTAAATTTTCATGGTTCATTTTTGCATTACTCTCTGGCATTTATCACATAGTTCTTGAATTACATAGTTATTAACATATATCTTTACTCAGCTTTTAGCTCTCATTTTGTATAGGATCAAGCCTAGCACTTTATATGCTGCAGAAGCTTAGGATATGAATATGCCCCCTGATAAGCATAATTTTATACAGTGAATTAAAAAAAATCTCTATACCCTTTGCATTTAGAAAGTTAACTAAAATATATGCATGGGGAGGGTTATGTTTTATGTTAATATATATTATTACTAGTATTGTTTTATTACTTCACCTTTGAGTAAATATACCATGAGGGAGAATTTTTTATTTTAAGCTGTAGAATATTTTTAAGAACATGTCTCAGAATGCTGTGTGAAACATTCTTAACATGTGAACGATGCAATTTTCCAAAATGGGCTTTGTTACCTTTTTAGATTATCAGTTTTCTCAAATTAGCTGAAAAAAAAAATAGACTTAAGCATTTACAGGCTTCAACACTGTGCATATAATATAAAACATTCATAATGGTCCATCAATATGTAAAATGGACATAAAATTTTGTAATTAAAATTGAATAATGTTCATATTTAGGTATTACCCTCATTTATGGCATAAAGTAATTTTTCTTAAATGTATAAGTTGTAGTCAAGTCAGGAAGCAATGACTATTCTGGGTGCTAATTAAGACTGTGTTAAGATGACAGTATCTTTAGTTTTCTTATATTTATGTCCAAAAAGTATATAAGCAAGCCTAGCTGCTAAAATACAACTCAGTTACATACTTAGTAATTTTTTAGGCCATTTGCATGTGTTTATTTAGTATTAGAAAGTTAGATTATATACTAATAAGAGTTTCTTTATATATACAGTAAATTAGTCAGGTATATAAAATGTTATTTCTTGAATTTTTGTTTTAGACTACAGTGCAGAATCCTTTTTTAGAGGGTTTCTGAATGTCTGTGTTAATGTTTAGTCGAGTCCTTAACTTCCTCTTATTACTGCAATTCCTGGTTCATAAGCTTAAAAAGCTCATGAAAATATCAAATTTATAGTGGATTTAGAAAGAAAATATTTGTTATACAAGAGCTAGTATGTGGAAAATTGGCTTAGATATATTTGGGAGTTTTAGACTTGAGCATTTCTATTTAATGAAATATATGAGATCATACAGTGACAGTGTAAATTTTAAGTAGTCTATTATTTCTATGCCATGACTTGATGATTATCTAATTAGGTAATATGTGAGTGGTTAATATTTTTATTTCCCACTGACATTTGTTTTCTTGACCTATAGAATTTGGGAAATAGTGAGGTAATAGTAAGGCATTAAGCTATTTATATTGTTATAGTATGCTTTTATTTTACATATAAATCAAAGTTGGAACTTGGCTAGTCTAGAAATTTTCAGGTTTGTTTTTATTTTTTTCAAAACCTAAATAGCAAAGGCAGAAATTTTTTCTGTAATATTTTCTTCCAAATTATAGTTTTCTCATACAGTTACACACACACACTAATGAGGGTCACTTTAGGAGCATGGAATTTTTTTTTCCTTTTGTTCATTATGATTAGGCAAAACATTCCATAGTTCCTACTTTTGAAATGCATACAAATTCTTAAAATAGGTTGTTTTCTTTCTAGAATTCTTATTATTCCAATATTTTCAAACTTATAGTCATTATCCTTGATTTCCCTATACATCTTGTGATTAGAGATTTTATTAGCAATTATCCAGTAGTCTAGCCTTGTATGATATTTAAATATGAGGTAGTGTTCTCCTGTTTTTCAATATTATTTTCCTAGGGGTGTCTTTTGCTATGAATGAAAATATCTGAATACATCCCATATTATTGCAACACTCAGCCCTCTTCAGAGTTCTTTTTGGTGGCTCTTTTTATTCCTTTTCCTGGCTGCCTTTATTCCCTTACAAAATAAATGTCCTAACTTGGAGTTAGGAATTGCTGTACACATTATTAAGTAATAATTATCTGTATCTTTGCATATACGTTCATATACCATGCCAATTAGTTCTATGATTGTATGTCACCAGATATTGAAAGTAACCAGTATTTGGTTGGTAGTTAGTTTTTCATAAAGTATCCAGTGTAATTTCTGGTATTTCAGGCTTATTTCTGCTCCATGCATTCATTCAGTCAACATTCAAAACCTATCATATATATATCACTGTTCCAAATGTTATTAGAAATAAATAAGTAAATATATATTTAATAATATTGTTTCATAAGGAGCTCAGAGTTGATAGAATGATTAAAACATTATCCAGTATGTTGAGGGTAATGTATTATAGATTCCTTTTGTGATATAAGGTGTAGATTTGAGGTGAGGTTTTTTTTTTTCAAACTGGCCTTTTTATTTTTAATTATTTGTATTTATATATCCTCTTCTATAAGAATCCACAAATTTAGGTGCACAGGTAATTGGAAAAATGATTTAAATTCAGGGATATTAACTAGTTTCATTAAATATCAGATTCTACTATGAAAATGTTTGCCTCTTAAAATAGTTAATAAGTTAATAAGATACTGGAAACAGAAAAAAGTAAAGTGATTCAAGACTTTTTAGTAGCAATCAATCAAAAAAATATACAGTTGAGTAACATAGTATTGAAGATACCATAAAAAACTGATATACTTAAAAGAACAAATAGACCCAGAGGTTAGAAAAATTGGCTTCTGTTCTCTCACCATTCTGAGGATGTGACTTTGGCATTATGAGTGAGTTTTTCAGTGTACTCATTGGTAAAAGGGCATAACCATAGGCATTCGACAAGGCATTTGAAATCACTTGAATTAATGTGATTAATGTGTACAGTTTGCAGCACTTAGTATATCCTCAGTAAACTAGATCTCTGTTTTTTTGGTACATTTTTTGAAGCTTTTAGATATACTCGGAATGGACACACACTTTAGAGTGTTCCAATATTTCCTTCCCCCTCTCTTAAATTGTTCTTATTTTCCAAGCTCAGATCCAGGTGGGATTTGCAAAAAGTGTACATTACCAATAATCTGCAAAGCATATAAAATAATTTTTTGAGTTTGGCCTTCCACTTTGCTCAACATCACATTTAATATCCAATTTATTAAATTAGCAATTTATAAATTAGTTCAGAAATGTATTCTTGAGATACATATATATCTATATCTGTGTGTATGTCAATACATACACCTATTTTAAATAATTAAAAAATTGCTGTCTTAAATTAATACAACAATATCCATTCAAATTCCAAAAAGTACATCCAGTGAAACACAGAAAATATACAGGAATAGTGCAGTTTTTTTGTGTGTTTACTTTTAAATTTTATGGTTAAATACATTTTTCATATTCTAATGTAATTCCTTAGTAACTCCCTCCTTCGTTATAAATCTTATTTAAATATAATTGACCAGGATTTTAACAATCCTTTTATGGTAGATTGTTACTTTAAAGCCCATTCAGTGAGCTTTGCCTCTCATTATTTATGCCCTTGTCTAGTCTCCTCTTACAGTCATGGAGCTAAGTGTAGGACTGCTTGGATGAATAAAATTATATTCTAATATTGCTTTTGTGCCAGTTCCAAGACTAGCCTTTGAATTGGCCCAGCGGCAGCTGCTGGCTTCTTGCTTTCAAAATGTTCCTTCTTGGAACCCAGCTGTCATGTAATGAGGCAGCTCAAGCAGCCATGTGAAGAAGAACTGGGGCCTGTAGCCAAGACCCACCTGATCTCAGTTAAGTTGCTAAATGACTCTGACCTTCCAGGTATCCCTATTTTAGCTTCCTGAGCTCCCACTTCAACCTCCACAAGGCACCAGCCATCCTAGCACTCTGGGTCTTACTACATAAGACCATTTTGTGGGTTGTTTGTTATATCATAATAGATAAATGAATTGTATTATTTTAAGAAAATATGAATTCAAGCTTATTATCTGTTGGGCAAGGAGGATTGATTATGCCTCTCTGAGATGGTTTACTGAAATTAGTTCTTTCATGGCTGCTTGGAAGAATATTTTTAAATAAATACCCAAATATATTTATTTCTTTAGATGTAAAGTTATTTTAATTTATAGTTATAATCTCATGTATAGCTTTTGAGGTTATTGTGTATCTTTCAATTCTAACCTTTAATATTGCAATTAATTTCTTATTTACTTTTCATCGGAGTTGGTAGTAATACAAAATTGGAATATGTAAGAATTTGTAGAGTCACACACCTAGCATCTGGAATAAAGTTATACAGAGCCTTCTTCCCCTTTAAGGAAGTATTAGCATTACCCAAAGGCACATAGCTAACTTCCTATGACCATTAGTGTGGTCTTTATCATCCTTCCTTGTTCTCACCAAATCTAGGTATATAAAAGGTCATATCTGACCTTTCCAGGTTTTATGCATGATAGTTCAGATTAAATTTAGGATTACAAGAAGGTCCAAATGCAGTCAGCCTACATTCAGGAACTCTTCAAATACTTTAGGTTTGATTATTACCTAATCAAATCACTTCTTAAAGTACATCCTGCTGGGCAATGCATATCTTACCTAGATTCCCTAAATTCCCTAGAGCAATTTTTCTTGTCTACTTATGTATCCCAACATAAGTATTAAATATATATATATATTCATCTTGCAACAGTAAGAGCTTGAAAATATCTTTTTAAAACTTTTCATTTAGGGAAATGCTTCTACTAAAAAGTCTGTAATGTCAAGCATGACATTTATGCTGGTGAGGGTAATTATTAATATCAATGCCAAGTTTTCTATTTCTCTCCTTGAGAAAAGAATTTTTAGTAGAAAGGGTCCACAGTGTTAAAAAGTAGGTGATGAAACTTAGGAGTTCATTTTAACTGTGCTTTGCCACCCTCTGCTTAACTTTGGTTTTCCCTACACACATACCCAAAATACACAGGTTTCCTGCAGTTTTCATCATGAGACTAATTGAGGGATAGAAAAGGAAAGAGTGCTAAATCATGTTGCTATGAGTATAATTCATTATTAAACTTTGGTTTATAAGGCAAATTATAGAAGTGACGCTTTAGTGTATCTCCTTTTAAAATCATAAGAATCTAAGGTTAAAATTGCTTTTTCATACTCTACAAGAAAATTAAACTTTAAAAGATAGGATACATTACATATGCAACTATGTTCAAAAACATTTACCTGGCAGAGTGTTAAGGAGATGGGATCAGAAAGAAACACACAAAGTTGTGACAGTGGTGTTGCTGCAGTTCTACAGTGGCCTGGGTGGTGGGTAGTGGTGATGTATTTTTATGTATCACTTATTTCATAAGTTATTTTAAAACACCCCTGTGATTATGACTTGATTGTAATATTTTTGGCTTTAATATCAGTTGACAATTTTTACTAAAAAGTTCTTATACTTACTAGGAAAGGGTAAATTTTACTGTTGAAAAAAAGGCATGCTTAGATACTAGGAGATGTCTGATTTCAGAAACTCTTGTGACCTGATAAGGTCACAAAAATAAAGGGGAGAGCTAATTATGGATTTAAGAACTTTGAAATTACTTGTAATTTTGAGTTAGCATTATTAGAAATAGTTGCTTGGTGTAGCGGCAGGATGGCGGTGGCACTGGAGGCAGGTTTCCGGATGGTTCTGGGCAGACGGGTCAAGGAAGGAGAGTCTTGGAGCCCTCAGTGGCTTTTATGCTTTATTTAGTAGAGGTGGCCAGGTACATGGCAGGCATGGGTGCCAGGGGGCCGGGAGGATGGCAGGCCTCCCAGCCCCCAGCGCATCTCACCCTCTCGGCTGCTGCTTCTCTCTGCTGCTGCTGCTGCTGCTGCTGCTGCTGCTGTCGGTTCTCTCAGTTCTGTCTGTTGGTCCTCAGAGTTCTCACAGTTTGTCCTGGCCTCCTCATGACGCCGCCCATTTATGCCCGTGTCCCACACAGGTGTGCCCACTTGCGCATGCCCACCCCGGAATGCTCGCAGCACCTCAGGTGTCCATCATCAGTGGTGGGAGGGTGGAAATACCTGATCAACCTTTACCCTAGACTTGGCTATAATACACAACCAGTACAATTACTTGACTCATGTGCTACTTGCCTGGTATCTTAGTTCAGACTGCTATGCCACACCTGGGAGACTTAAACAATAGAAATTTCTCACAGTTCTGGAGACTGGGACGTCCAAGTTTAAGCTGTTTGGATGGTCATTTTTTGAAGAGGGTTTTTCTCCTAGCATGTAATGGACCATCTTCTTGTTGAGAGAGAGAAAGCAAGTTGTCTATTATCTTAATAAAGATAAGGGCTCTGAATCCTTCATGAAAGTTATATGGTCATGACCCTATGTACCTCCCAAAGATCGGTGTCTGAGTAACATCACATTGGAGGTTAGGGCTTTCAGTATATCAATTTGGAGGAAGCACAGTGTGTATGACCTGGTTTGTCATTGCCCTTTTTTTTTTTTAAAGATTTATTTATGCATATAAGATCTGAGGTACAGGACAGAGGTGTGGGGGTGGGGGGGGTGAGAGGATTCACCAGAGACAGAGTGGAGAACAGAACAGGCAGATTGATCAAAACACACTGCTGAGGGGAGCAGCCGGCAAGGTAGGAGAGGTCTGCTGCACCATATGGATCGGCTCCCTAGCAGGGGATCAAACTCATGCTGCAGTGGCTGTGGGTGCTTCATAGTTCAGTGTTTAATAAACCGTTGTGCCACCAAGGAGGCCCTATAATTGCCTTTTAAAATTAAGATGTTGTGGGTCTGAGAACAGTATCAGGCTTTTCCGTGCACCCGCCCCGCCCCGCCCCGCCCCGCCCCGCCCCTGCATAATGCTGGACACCTGCGGTGCTGCGCGCATGCCTAGGTGGGCATGCGCAAGTGTGCACCTGAATTTGGACACGGGCTTAAATGGGCGGCGTCATGAGGACGCCAGGACCAACAGGAGCTGCAAGACCAGCAAGAGCACCAGCAGCAGAACAGAAGAGTAGCAAGGCAGCCGAAAGGGTGAGATATGCGGGGGGCTAGGAGGCCTATCAGCCTCCTGGCGCCGCGCCCCCCCCTCTCCCCCCGCCTGCTATGTACCTGATATGTACTCTATAATAATAGCGTAAAAGCCACCGAGGGCTCCAAGACTCCTTCCTTTATCCCCCGCCTGCTAGAACCATCCAGAACTTGCTCTGTGCCTCCTTGCTGCCCTACAGATGTATAAAATAATCACTCAGGAATCCTGTTTCCCCCAACCCCACTTCTTATACATTTTCATCTGTTCACTCCTTCAACTAAATTAGAATTATAAAAGGAAATTTCTAAAAGCATCAAGAATCTTCATAATCTTTTTAAAAGATGACTTTGTAGTGACAAATAAAACTTCTTCATTGTGGTGCTGGGAAGAGCACAGAGCAAGTTCTTGATTCCAAGTAGGTGGGTCAAGGAGTAGTCCTGGAGCCCTCGGTGGCTCTGAGGCTTTTATTGCATCATTATCTCAGAGGTGACCAGGTACATGGTAGGCAGGGGGTCGGGGTAGCAGGAGGCTGTCAGGCCTCCTAGCCTCTGCACATCTTCACTCTCGGCTGTGGCTGCTTTTGCACTGCTTCCCCTGGCTTCCTAGAGATGCTGGCCTTATATGCCAGTGTCTAAGCCCAGGTGCGCTCACTTGTGCATGCCCACGAGTGCAGGACCTCAGGTGTCCATCATCACACCAATGGCGGGAGGGAGGGAAAGCCTGATAACTTATCCATTTACTAACATCAGTAATAATATTTTTAAAACACTGTAGACACCACCATGCATAATTATTTGAAATGCATATTTAGGTAACCAAAGTAGCAAATTTGGAAATGCACTAATTGTAAATGAAATGTTTCATAAATTGATTTTCCTTTTGCAAAAATGCTTTAATTTTTTAATATTGACATAATACTCTGAATACGATAAAATTGCTAAAGTAATCTAGTTTACAGAGGGTCCTACAGTTGTTAGAATTGAGGAATATAGGCAGGTGACAGAGCTGGAGATCTCTGCTCCTGACTCCCTTTGGTTGTGTATTCGCAGATGCAAACTCAGAAACAAGGACTTTATCACTGACGAAACCGTGAGATGACAACATCTCAAAGTTCTAGAACTCTTAACTATATTAATATCAGCTAAAGAATATCTCGTTCTCCCAGATTAAACAGTCAAAATGCCTAAGCCAGATTTCCTCCTATATAATATTTAAAAGATCAGTGTAAATTGTTTCCTGTTTCAAAAACAAATCATTTATCTGTTGAAGGTTATTTAGGCTCTTTCATATGTAGACTTGAAAACCTAAGATGGTAAATATTAATTACAAAAAGGAATTCATGTGAAATTTGGGTTGTGTGAAAACTCCTTAAAAGTGTAAAATATCAGGTTACTATTAGACCAACAAACTTGGGTTTCTTAAAGTCTGTTAGCTGTTTCTCATTAAACAATGCAAAATTAATGTTGCACCCTCGGAGAGTGCTAAACATTCCCTCTTTTCATACAAATTCTGTGAGCGGATGCTAGAAATTCACTTTCATGCATACATTTCAGCTCTTCTGCTGATTGAGTCTGGAAGAAAAATGTCTGACTGTTAAAGACTCTCCTTGGAGTCCCAACAATGCTAATGTTAAGCTGAAATTGAACTAAGTTAGCATTCAGAGCTTTATTCTCGTAAAGATTACCTCATGGATTTCCTGTTCTCCTTCTTGTGCTTTTCCTTTTCCCTCTTTTACTCTCCCCAATACAAACATTTAAAATAAAGATCATCCCATATATTCTCATTTTAAATGTAAAATTTTACTATATAAGGCATTTGAAGTATAGAAACTTATTTTATGTTACATAAATTCTACAAATGTTCCAATGCCTTAGGTTCTTTTCTAAAGAGGACTACATATGTTGCCCTGGAAGAACATCCTCTCTGAGGCTGTAAAATATCAATGATGGTTTATGTCTGTTCACGTAGTCTATCTAGAATTCATAGAATCTTATTTAGAAGAGGCTGTAAATGGCAACTGGGCCAACTTCTCAGTGCATTATTGGAGCCTTCATTGTAACATTTCTGACAGGTTGTCATCTGGTTCTGTTTGAATGCATTTTTTAAAAAAATGAGTGCTCATTAGTTGGAACCAGGCAATATCTGGATTTAGTGTCAAATTTAGGGCTTTATACTTAAGAAGCATATTGACCAGCCGGAAAGGGACCAGAAAGATAAATTATTCTGTAAGACACAGTTGAGGCAACTGGAGGAATAGTTGAAGACAAATAACTGTTAGAAATATCTAAAAACTCTGTACTTTTGTTATAAGAAATCCTACATTTCCAGGATGCCATCTGGTGGAGTGGTCATGCTCATTACTGACAGGGTGTGTTACATGTGCCCTACTCTATTTCTGAACTATCCAGAGTATGAGCACTCAGACAAAGGAAAATAAGAAAGGGGAGGATGCCGAAGTCAGACCACCTGATGTTAACTCGCTGCGTTGATTCCCCTGTTCCTCAGTTTCCTAATTTGTTATATGGCAATGATAATAGTTTATAGCTCTGGTAGATATTGTGTGAGGTAAATAATACATATAATACACTTGGAACATTGCTTAGTACAGGGAAAGTGCCCAGTAGATTTTAATTCTTCTTCTATCTTCTATTTTATTGTAGCCTGATAATAGCTCTGTGAGGAAGCCAATACTATTGCCACCTTCTACCCACATTAGAGTTTGTGATGGAAAAACATACTTATAATATATTAAACTTTTGGGTTATGGGAGTAGTATCATGTCTGTTATGAAAATTGATAGTGCTGTTAAGATCCACTATGATAGGACCGTATCCATGTTTAAGTATATATATTCATTAGATATAAATGAAATACTTTTAAAATTGTACTTTGGTTATTGATTTTTATCTCTAGATAGTATTGCTTTTAAATTCTCTTATAGCCCAAGAGTTGGAAACTTTAAGTAAGGAGACTATCTGATACTCATTATAGTGCTGCTTAAAAATCCCTTCAAAACATCAGTGTTGAGAGGATTTACCTCCATGGACTCATTCCTGCATTGATTCTCTAGCTTTTAATTTTAAGTCAATGTTTCAAAGAAATTCTTAGCTATTCTTAGCAGATTGATCATGTATGTTTCTGTGCCTGAAAGAAATTTAATAAGCTCTTATTACATAGTTACTATATTTTCCTGGGAATTTTATATTAATGACTGACTGATATAAAATTTTATTTGTAGAGGGCAAATGCTAATCTTTTAACCAAAGAGATGTGTTTTGATTAGATATTCAGAGCAGAAATAGAATAACCTAAATGTCTATTTATAAGTTATAAGTAAATAATTACAGTATAAATAAGCTATAAATGACCCAAAAAAGTTACAGTATAGCCGTACAATGGAGTACTGTATAAGGAATAAAATAGGCCTATATGTACTCACATTTTAAAAGATGGAAAAAACAAATTGAAGAAAAATATAATAGGATCTATTTGTGTCACAAGAACTGAGGTGGGAAAAAACTCAAGCACTTTCATGTACATAAAAAATATCTTCCATTATACTGTGTAACTATAAACAGTGACTACTTGGGAGAGAAGTTTGTTGGACTAGGCGAATAAATAATATATTGCTTTATATTTTGGACAGCATGTTACTTTTATAATTGAAAAGGGAATGGTGAATAATGTAAAGTAATTGATAATTGAGACTTTAAAATGGGAAAAAATACATTAGCACTTCATTTTTATAATCGTATTTGGAGAAGCATGGTTTTTTGTATGTTACAAAAATGGAAATAAATAGTGGAATTTAAGCATAATGATTTTGTATTTGTTATTAATGCATATACTTTTAAAACATGTATTTTTTAAAGTGAAGAAAATTACAAAGACAATATCTGGGACTCACAAGTTCAGCTAAGTAGTGCTTGCAAAATGATGGTACATTAAACAATCATCATTAAAGAATACCCAAATATTGTATTACCTGACATGATAACCTATGAATTTTTTTTCAAAGGAGAAAAATTAACTTCTAATATATATGAAATACAGAAGATCTAACTACATGTTTAGCAATCATAAGAAAAGGAACCAGGGCCTCCCTGGTGGCTCAGCGGGTTGAGTGCCGCACTGTGAAGCATCTGAGGCACAGCAGTGCGAGTTTGATCCCCGGCCGGGGATGGGAGGGGGCCCACATGGCGCAGCAAGCCCCTCCTGTCTTGCCTGCTGCTCCCCTCAGCAGTGTATTTCAGTCTATCTACCTCTTCTGCTCCTTACTCTGTCTCTGGTGAATACTCTCACCTCCCATGAGTTTGGCATGTACCCCAGCTCTGGTATGCATAAATCTTAAAAAAAAAGACAAAGAACCACTAACACCATTTCTGAAACAAGTCAGAATCATAAAAGAGAAAAAAATATTGAAGACTATTGTAGACACTGAAAAGCACAATGTCCAAATGTATTAGTCCTGATACACAGGAAATCAAATTTAAAAAGACAGTTTTTGAGACAATCGGATTATTTAGACATCGACATGGGGATTAGATGATACTTAGGATTATCATTATCTTGTTAGAAGTTATAACTTTGGATTTTGACAAGAATATCCCCATAATTTTTAGAGTCACGTATATAAGTATGTAGGAATGAAAAGTGACATTGTCTTGGATTTACTTTAGAATACTTCAGGGAGCACAATAAAAGAGAGATAGCAGAAGCCAATTTAATAGTCTTAATAATTAATGATTGTTGAATTTGGATGATGAATTTACCAGTATTCAGGTGCTGAAATAAATGAAGTTTCATTTTATGAAGCCTTTTTATAACTGTAGGAGTCTGAAGGAAGAATTTGTAGCATACGTTAATATTGTTGAACTTATATGGAACTAGAAAGACTACACTTAAGCTTTTGAAAATATGAATTGTTTGATAGAAAAAGTATCTTTTGTTACATTGTTTTCTTTTTTAATCTTTTGAGCCAACTCTTAATAGGATTGCTCTCCTAATTCCTTTTGAATTGAATACATAATAAAGTATTTTTTAAAGATGTTTTTTATTTATGCATAGACGAATTGGGGTGTAGGCCAGAGGTGCAGGGGATAAGCGGATTCACCAGAGACAGAGTGGGGATCAAAACAGGTGGCTCTACTGAAATACACTGCTCAGGGGAGCAGTAGTGAGACAGGCTCCTGCGCCACCTGGGCTAGCTCCTGAGCCAGGGGTTGAACTTATGCAGTGGCTGGCAATAGCTTGATAGTACTGAGACTTTAACCCCTGTGCCACCAGGGAAGTCTTGAATACATAATAATGTATTTAAATCTTGAGTCATAGTTATTGTGATTTCTTGTGCATTAGAGAAAAAAAAGGTTTAAAAAATAAATTTGATATTCTAGGCATAAAATAATATATAGTTCTTCTGAAGCTGATAGCTGCATTATGTACCCAAAAGATTTTTTATTTTGATGTTTAGTCTTGAGGAATATTTTGTCTTCCATCATTGTTTATATTTGTGAATAATTATATCGAAGTGGGAAAATATTTTGTTAATGATAAGCTTTTAATTTTTTAGAAGGTATTTCATTTATTAATATATTCTGATTCACTGTCATTTCTGCTAATAATAATGACAACTGAGTCATATGGAGTGAACCAAAGGGTAAAAGAGCAAAAGATAAGTTCAGAAATTTGGAGAGTTATAATGGGAGAGATCATTCGTGACCTTTTAGAGCATTATTAAAATTTTACCTTCTAAGAGTGAGATGAAGAGCCATTGAAAGATTTTGACCAGAATTTTAACAAGATCTCTCTGCTGCTCTGTTGTATAGACTCTTAAGAGGTTTATGGTGGAAGCAGGTAGATCAGTTCCAAGGCTGTTGCAACCAATCAGCTGAGAATAGCTGATGGCTTGGTCAGAGTGGTGACAGTAGAGATAAGAGGTGATTGGGATTCTGGAGATATTTTGGAGATACAGCCAACAGAAATAGTATGATGCCCTGAGCATTATGTATGAGAGAAAGATGGGAATCAAGAAAGGCAGAGTAGCTAAAAGGATCGAGTGTCATTAAGAGCAATAGGAAATTCTGATGAATAGGTTTTATGCGGTACTGGGAATTCAATTTTAGATATGATAAGCATGAGCTGTTTCCTATATATTCATATGGTGATGTCAAGTAGGAAGTCAGATGAAAGTCTAGTGTTCAGGTAAGAGGACTAAGCTGAACATATAACTGAATTGTTAATGGAGTGTTACTTACAAGTGTTACCAAAAGGTTGCATTAAGATGACCAAGAAAATAAGTTTAGATAATAAAAAATAAAGATGTCTGAGAACATCCTGGAGTGCTCCAAAGCCAAGATATAAGGAACAGTCAGCAGAGAAGACTGAAAAGGACTAGTGAGAGCCAGTTTCTAGTATCCTAGAAACCAAGAGGGGAAACATTTCAAGAAGGATCAGATATGTCAAGCAGTGCTAAAGATGAAGACTAATAAATCACCATTAAGAAATAACATCTGGGTCTCCCTGGTGGCATAGCGGGTTGAGCGCCGCACTGTGAAGCATCTGCTGCACAGCAGCGCGGATTCGATCCCCGGCCAGGGAGGAGATCACTTGGCGCAGCAGACCTCTCCCTTGCCCACTGCTCCCCTCAGCAGTGTATTTCTGTCTGTCTGACTGCTCTGCTTCCCACTCTGTCTCTGGGGAATCCTTTCACCTCCTGAGACTTGGGCCTGTACCCCAGCTCTTGTATGCATAAATAAATAAATCTTAAAAAAAAAGAAATAACATTACTTAGTGTACATATATATTTAATAAGGTGATAATAATTACTATTTGTTGAGCTTTTTCTTTGTGTTACTCTATATAGCTTAATCTACATATATACACTATTATATATAGTATACTTGTCTATACATAGTATAATATGTATATATATCTATATAGTTTATAAAACTGCTTTGTATGGTAGAAATTATAATTCTCATTTTACAGATATTAGGTGTCAACACTGAGAAACACTAAGAAATTAACCAAAGCCATGTATCTTACAAATTTTACTAGACAAGAATGCAAATCTAAGACTTAAAATCCTTTACTCATTTCTTACATTGTGTTGGCTGGACTTACTGTGTGTAGGACAGTTGATACTACCTTAATGCTGCATTGCAAATCTATATTGTAATAGGTAAGGAAAGATAAATCTGTCTATATATTTCATAATATGTAAGTTTATTTTTTCTCATGTCCTGATTATAAGAAGAAAACTTTGAATCGCAGGATTTAATTAAGGATTTTTTTTTAGTAAACATTTGATAATATAAAAATGTTAGTTATCAGGGAAATGCAAATCAAGACCACAATGAGGTACCATCTCACACCGGTAAGAATGGCACACATTGAAAAAAGCAACAATGTCAAATGCTGGCGAGGA
>JAGFMF010011929.1:1327094-1342106 GCA_019455555.1 Galemys pyrenaicus | reverse complement strand
GACTGAGGTGATGGTGCACGGGTGAAATGGTGGTGGGTACCCCCTGGGGACTACAAATGATGTCAAATATAACTAATAAATAAAAAGAAAAAAAAAAAGAAAAAAAAATGTTAGTTATCATATTTACCTTAGAATAATACTTAGATTTATTGACAGAGTGTACTTGCAGTTGTTCTATACTTCATTGGTTTCTGTTTGACTTAAAATACTCCCAACCAAAAAAAAAAAAATCATTTTAAGAATAAATCTGAGTTGCACAAACTGGCAGTAATTGCTGTTCCATGTATAATAATGTCTTAAGTGTTGGATTTTTGTCTTGACTAGTTTACAACCCCCAAAAATAGTTAAGTAACTAACGTGTGTGACTATTTTACAAATACATCTGCTTTATTATTTCAAACTTGAAATTGCACTCTGTTAATTGTCCTAGCATTTAGAAAATTACTTTTATCATTACTCTGCCATTTGGCAATTGAGGTGTAAAGTTGGCATAATGCGGTAAATTTATTCCTAGGCCACATTATTTTAATGTTCTTACATCAAAAGATAGCTTTTGGTATATAATGTTTAATTTTGAATTATTTTTCTAAGGGAAAACCTCTGGGCTCTTAGTAATGTATGCTTGTTCAAATCATCCTTTGTTCTCAATTTGTACTTTTTCTATTTGCCTTCTACCATTTCCTCAAATTTATTGCATGCATTTGATGGATTTTTATATGCCTTCAAGTGATACTATTTAGCATACGTAATTATCATCCACTTAAAATGACTATTTGGAAAGTGTCTCATCCCGCTTGTTTTGTACTCACTCTCCCTGTATATTTGTCCACCCTTATAGCTCAGCTGCCTTAACTTAAATGCTGCAACTGTGACAGGGCAACCTATTATAAAATGAGTTTCCCTCACTGGGTCCTCCACCCACATGCTCAGAAGACTTTATAAGTCCCAACTTCAGGTACATGTGACAAAAGTTATTAATAGGTTTTATTTTACGAAAGAAAGGGAATAAAATAGTAATAATACCAAGGGAAAGAGAGGGATTCAAATCCGTAAATATCCTACCAGATCTTCTAAGCAATGGCACATTAAGAGCTGGCTCCAAGTCAAGTGAGATGGCTCCAAAGGAAGAGAGAGGCCCAAGGCTCACCTCTCTGGTTTTATAGCCAGCCTGGCTGCTTAACTCCACCGTCAGTTCCCAGTGATCCACTCTTCGATAATCATTTTATCGGATTTGTGGTTCTGGAACAGTGGTGGTTTGGAGTGGGGGTTGGAGTCCACACACCCATCCGTGTAATCCATTCAGGACTACCTTTTCCCCTAACACTACCATTTTGCTAACTAATGCTGTCATTATCTCTCCTGGATTGATTCAACAGTCTCTATTCACATCTTCGCGCATGTCATCTTGCCCTCCCTCTGAAATTTAGTCGCTCTAGAATAACTAGTATGATCTTGCCAAAACTTGTCTTAAGTGATTTTCAACTTAAAAGTCTTTTTTTTTTAAAGATTTATTTATTTATGCATGTAAGAACTGGTGTACAGGCCAGAGGTGTGGGGGGTGAGAGAATTCACCAGAAACAAAGTGGGGAATAGAACAGACAGATTGACTGAATTAAACTGCTGAGGGGAGTAGCAAGGAAGGCAGGAGAGATCTGCTGTGCCATGTGGGTCCCCTCCCTGGTGGGGGCTTGAACTCATGCTGCAGTTTCTGTGGATGCTTCATAATGCAATGCTTAATTAACCCCTTGCACCACCAGGGAGGCCCCAACTTACAAGTCTTTTAAGGCTTTCTTAGTTTCCTCCAATCTCATATATTACTCTTAACCATTATCTTTTTTTGTTGTTGGTTTCTCAAATAAACCATTTCCACCAGGTATTTTGTGTTCTTTATATTAGTGATAAAGTTTCCCACCCTTTGTCTCACTGACTTCTGTTTGTCTATGTATTCTAAGATATTTCCTTGACCTCATTCCCTTCTGTCAGCCCCTAGAGTGGTTTGCATGTGTGATCTCTAGTGTCCCACAACATTCTGAACTTCATATATTACAGTATTTGTCACACTAAATTGTATTTGACTTTTCTGGTTAGTTGACTTCTTATTTAAAATCCATAAATAGTGAGTGAGTGAGTGAGTGAGTGAGTGAGTGAGTGAGTGAGTGAGTGGTAAGGAATAATAAAATCCATAGGACAAAGTAATTTGAACCTTTCTTATTTACCATGCTGTCTCTTTTACCATGCTGTCTCTTAATTGTTCCAGATACATGGCAGATGTTAGAATATTATTACATGAATGTCAGTGATGACCAAGTTTTTCAGCTTTTATCTTTCCTAAATTGTAGTCACACTAGGGCATCTGATAAGCACTTCAAATTTCAAAACGAAGTCTAAGTTTCTTCTAGGTTCTGTTTTCTTCTTTTATTTGCTTTTCTCTGCTCATCTCTTCTCCCTTCCTTTCCTCCTCTCTTCCTTATTTCCTTCCTTTCTTTCATCTATCACTGACATTTCCAAAATGAAAACTTGCCATATTATTTACTACCAACGTATCCGTTATTTATTAAATTTTCTTCTTAATAATTTTTGACACTTACTACTTAGCTTAATTTTTCTCAGCCACTTTTAGGACACTTATCAATTTCTACCTTGTCAATTACTGAGGCTTCTAATTTATTTGAATTATATAAATTTTAACAGTTTAAAAACTATGTATTACTATTTATAAAGCACTGTAAGTAGTTTTTAGTCTTTTTAAAAATTTGGAGATGATTTTTCTAGTTTTGTTCTTCTAACTAGTGTGCATATAAATGCATGTAGGCATTCACTTAGGTACACTGTTCATTTTTTAGGAATAAGAAATGAAAACTTACTGAATAAACTATAAATAAAATTTTGTGAGTGAAACAATATGAAAACAGAAAATCCTTTTTTGTGCATCACCTTTCCCATATAATATTAAATGTCAGCTTACTGACTCATGGCTGTCATGCAAAGCAGTCACGGTCTCAGAAAAAGGCTTCCTAAGTGCAGGTAAAGTTCAATTTGGCCCTAAAAGTGGTCAAGATGGAGTAACCGGAACTAAATTTACCATTCTTCTTGAAACAATATAAAACTAGACAAAATGTGTGCAGTAGTGACTGATAGAAATTGTTCATCAGGCAGTCCATAGCAGTAATTCCTGATGGATAGTAACCTAATAAGGTGTAAAAAGATGTGATCCTATATTTCTGAATCACATTTGGTATTGTAAACCAATGTTACCTCAATTAGGAAAAAAAAAAATTGGAAAAAAAATGGGTTGTGTGATTGCTACAACTTGCTTCTCATAAGCGATTTCCAGGCCTTATTTCAGGGAGGAACTCTGGAATTAGAGTTTGAGGAGATCAAGGTTGTTGAGAACAAGGTGAAGGATCAGAAAAGGGAGACTTGTACAGAGAGTGAAACTCCATAAATTTGCAAAGGGCTGTCTTTAGATGAGAACTTACTAACACAGGTATAAGGAAAACTTACCTGAGATTGGTGAAGCATCCACCCAAAAGTATTGATTCATACAAAGTATGTAATAATTCTGTCCACCAACCTGTGTGTGGCTAAACATTATAATTCATTAACTCTATAGAATACTCAAAAGGGCAATACTTCAGTAAAAGGGGAAAGTTAGTCCTAGACTAAAGGGTGCTTTGGTTCTACTTAATGAAACCTAAAAGTAAGTTTTGAAAGCAACCTAATATATCTATAATTGGAGTCCCTGAAGGAGAGAATGGTAGGAGAAAGAACAGAAAAAAAATATTTGAAATAATAGCTGAAAGTTTTTCAAATTTGGTAAAAACCATAAGCAGCAGATTCAAGAACCTCAGCCAACTCTGGTGAGAGGTTGAATATTAAAATGTCCAGAGGTAAAAAACGTGCATAAAGCAACAAAGATAAGGATAATGATAGAAGATAGTGAAGCCCAGCATCTTTAAAAGATTAAAGGGAGAATGTAATCCTGAAAGTAACTTGATACTCTTTAGAAGTATCATTGACAGTAACATTTGACATGTATCTTAAAACAAACTTGGATGATCATGAAGTCCAAAAAGTAATTTCAATTTATATATATATGTGAAATATTGATATAACTATGTATTTTATATATGTCATTTCATATTTTAAAAATGTATACTAAAGAAAGCTGTCTGTATTCAAAGATAGCTAGGATGGGTGACTTTAGCTCATTTTATACTTGAGGAAGCTGAGATATGTAGGTAACAGAACTTGTACAGGGTTCGTAAGATCCAGAAGTATAGTCAGGTTTCCTGGCTTCCTATTCAAGAACCTCCTCAATGTTAACTTTATGACTGTTACTATAATTACTGCCCAAAGATACTTCCTAAACTTAGAGACTGTCAGAATATATTAAAATGTGTGGAGTTCCTTGAAAGCAGAAATAGATAATACAGTATTTAGTAATTCTTTTGTATTTTGATATTTGGAACACGTGAAAGAAATAAATTGAAAATTTTGTTAAATCCCAAGGTCCAAATAGAAGACAGGAAAAATGAGAGTATATTAAAGTATATATACTAAACCCTGTGTGAAAAGCTGATAGTATTTAAACTACATAAGTGAGGAAAGTTAGGAAAATTGCTATGATTGGAGAAAAGCTTTTCATTAAAATAATGTTATTTCTGTTTTTTTTTAAATGAAAAGTTTGATTATTATAATTACTATATTAAATTTGAGCAGAGAACCTTTTAATAACTTGGTTCAAATTAAAATATTGCAAAAAATTACTTTGGAAGAAATTATTTTCCTCTTGTATTTATACTGTGTATGTAGTACATAAAATAGTATCTCGTGGCATCCAATGTAGCAATTAGTTTTGACCCATTACTAGCAGCCATATAGTAGGGATCTGGTCCTTCTTGTTCCCACTAAAGTCTCTTCAAATAGTTCTTTAAGGATGCTTTTTCCACATTTCCTACCTGAGAGCTAGAACTGGGATTTAAAAATTGGAACTTGAAAGGTGGGTAGAGCTTAAGTAAGATAAGGAAGAATGTTTCTAGATAGGAGAAATATTAGCCCTGACATGGCTTCTCACAACAGTGAGAGTGTTTCATATTGGAAAGAAAAAAATAAGGTAGGGCTTAGGTACCTTAAGAAAATGTAAGGGGTAGGGCTTGATTACTGAAGACTTAGGAAAACTATTTAAATAGTGTGAAATTAGAATTTACTCCAGAGGTGAGTAAATTGTCTTTTATCCAATTATGAAATTTGGAATTTTTGGCACTTCAACTTGGTGTTTTCTGTGTATGTTAATTTTCATTGTGTTTAAATCTAAATAGAGAAGATTAAGTGGCAAAAAAAGAATTACTTACCTAAAGAGGGGAACGTGTTTTTCTTTCTCTTTTCTAGTCTACTCCTTTACATCTCGCAGCAGGCTACAACAGGGTTCGAATAGTCCAGCTTCTTCTTCAGCATGGTGCTGATGTACATGCAAAAGACAAAGGGTAGGTATATCAGTTTATTTCCTTTGGTGGTTTTGTTCATGAACTATTATGCCTTGTTTTCAACATACGATTTTGAGCACTAAAAAAGAAAGCAATATATCCAGCTTTTTTTTTTTTTACAGCTTGTGAAACATTTTAAGAATGTTTGCAACCCTAATTTGACTTTATATTCATGTTCCTACCTACTAATAATTTCCAAATGAGTTTAACATAACAGAATTAATTTCATTCTGTTATTTTAAGTTAAAATTTGTTTCTCAGTTGAAATTAATTTTCAACTAAAGTTATTTTCAGAAAGTGATAAAACAAGAATCCTGATAGTCCAGTGACAAAACTATCATATTTATCAGGTTGAAACGAAAATCTCATTCATAAATAAAAATCACAAGTACAAATTGTCTGGTGTTTTGTTTTATTTATTTATTTATTTTTCTAATGAAATCTTGTGCATCCAAACTGAGAAATCTTAAAAGGTCATTATGAAAGTTAGTATGGGAGGGGGGTGAGTAGCAACCAGAAAAGTAGCTATATTGTTTATTTTATAATAGGTGAATTTTGGATAACTTCTCACTAGTTTCCTATCTAGTCTCCAAGGACGTGTGAATGAGGTCTGCTATCCTAGTTAATGGGCTAACATTTCTCATTAACCCACCTTACTGTTTAAAACATAATTGACTACTACCCAGGTAAAGTGGATTCATGTTTCACTCTTATGATTAGCATATTAGAAGCTCTGAGTTTCCCCCTCTTCACGTTAAGAAATATAAAAGTGAAGGAAGAACTCTGTAATCAGATCATTATCAAAAAGGGGATCATTTATTTCAAATCTGCTCTTTTTGGTGCTGTTTCTCTCTTGCTTGCAGCAGGTTTTATGCCATATGTGAATGATGTCCCAATAGACTAGGGGCACAAATGCCTGATGCTCTTATACATCTCTGTTTCCTTGTGCATGTCTGAAAACAGATGGGTGTACAGTAGGTGAGTCTTCAAAAGAAGTACACCACAAAAAGGGGGCTGTTGACTCATTTAAAATGATACTTTACTATGCAAGTTATGACAGTTTGGTTATTTTATTCTTATGGAATGAATATGAAATAAAATGGTAGGAATATCTCAGTTCACTACCAATTAACGTTTATTTTCTATAAATACTTGAATATAAAAGCGTGCAGTTTTCAATTAGCACATGTTCTTCTTTTACCAGAAGTTTTTCTAATTGGCATTTTTATCATTTAAGGATTGTGATCTACACAAAATAAGCTGAACATAAGCTGTGTATCCTTTGTATCCTCTTACTAAGTATTTTAAAATATAATTTTATTAGAATATTTTAGATGTATGTTTCTGAACACTTCTTGGATAACTGTAAGCTTTTTGAAATTAAAGTATTTTAATTTTCATTTTCTCATCTAGTGGACTTGTACCTCTTCATAATGCATGTTCATATGGACATTATGAGGTCACAGAACTACTACTAAAGGTAAGAGAAGTTGAAGATACTGAATACCATTATAGTTTTTCATGAAACTTTTCCTAAGTTTTCATGTAATTTTTTTGGCCTGTAATATTTTTGAGGCTTTCCTTCCTGCCTGCCTGTGACTATTCAGATGCCTCTCATTTTCTCCTTTTCCAAATAAACCTTTTCTTTTAAAAAAAAAATTTTTTTTGAAAGATAAAATAGTCTTTTTAAAATACTACTGCCTTAAAATTGTTTAAATAATCAATTTATTTTAAGTTGTTTTTAAATGAAATTAAACATTGACATTTTAAAGAGCGGTAGCTGAAATTCACAGTGAAAATAAATGTTTTCTGAATTTTATTTGATCTAGCAAAATAATTGCTAATCTTAAAACATTTTTTTCTCCATTCAGCATGGAGCTTGTGTTAATGCTATGGATCTCTGGCAGTTTACTCCACTCCATGAGGCTGCTTCCAAGAATCGTGTAGAAGTCTGCTCTTTATTACTTAGCCATGGTGCTGATCCTACATTAGTCAACTGCCACGGTAAAAGTGCTGTGGATATGGCTCCAACTCCTGAGCTCCGGGAAAGATTGACATGTATGTACTTACATCCTCATCTCATCACTGCTGTTGTAATTTGGACTGTCTCATTTTTGTTTAGTTGTTAGAACTGAAGTTTTGTTCTAACTTAGATAATTTTCTTTTCTCACATATACTCTGGTTCATAGTATACTGTAAACTTTTTATGACTAGTTCTTTTATAAGATACTTCTTGTTTCTAATCACTTTCCTTCAGGAATGAGGAATCATATACATATGCTATATATTTTTGTATATATTCCAGCCTAATTTAATTCATGTATAAGGTTAACGAGGGTGAGTCAATCAATAGCCATTTATTGAGTAGCTAGTGTATGCCACGAACGAAAATTACTGCAGTAATTACAGACAGATTTATCTGCTTGTGCTATTGGTACTAGTAGCTGATAACATTACTGAGTACTAACAACTCCCCAAGTCCCACAGGCTGCAAAATCCTGTTTTTTATTTCTCATGTTTATTATGGCCAAGTGTGCAACCAATTGCCCAAATTTAAATAAAATCATTTTTATGATTTGCTGGAATAATCTCAAATACTGATACATGTTACATATAGGTATGTTTTCTTATGTGTATCTTTTTACATACTTCTTGTTTTAAATAGCTATAGATTTATAAAAGTTACAAAGATAGCACAGAGAGTTCCCCTAAAGCCCCATATTCAACTTTCCATGTTATTAGCAAAAGACCATACTGTAAACGTATGCCCTTAGTTTTTAACGTAAGGTCCTTATTGTGTTTCAGGATCTCACTGAGGATAGCATGTTATGTTTAGTTGTCACTTCAGATACTGAGATACGTTTAATTCTACATGTGGCTATATATAGGCTTTAATTTAGCTAGTTGTCACCTACTTAACTTTTGACTGGTCCTGTAGTTAGTATTTCCTTTTATATCTTGTAATCTAAAAATCAGATCAGTGAATTTAAATATCTTTAAATGATGACTTAAGAAAAAGGCTCAAAATGATGCTAACATAGTAAGTTTAAACAGATTTTAAACCAGTGTATGCTAAACCATAACATAAACAAGAAAGAATTCCTTGAAATTTTCATCTTAAGTGGAAATTTACACTTATTTCATTTTAAATTTCAGATATCTGAAACAAATATCTACTAGACTACAGACAAGCACACATCAGGTTATAACTGGGCAGTGTCTGAGCAATGAGTTCTTGTAGAAGGCATTTATTCTCTCTTCTGCTGATAGGACTTTTGTCATCTGTTCTCTTGCATCATAGTTCATTTTCTTATTTGTATTTTATATCTTCCTAGTGAAATTTAAATTCATAAAAAGCCCTTTGGTTTTATTATTCTTTGTCTTCTTAGCTGAACAATGTCTTGTTACACAATAAAAAGTGTTGATGGTGTTTATATGTGGGCCTAAGTATCTATTTATTCCACAACCCAGCACAGTACATTGTACATACTGTTTGACCAGCAAGTTTATTAAATTGAATTTTAATTCAAAATTTATTCTTTTTCTAATATCCTTATTTAGTTTATATCCTGGGCTCAGCTTTATCCTCATGACATCATTTGACTTTTTTTTTCCCCTTTCAGCATATTGCAAATTAACAGTATTATTATGAGTTTTGAGGTTTTATTACTGGTCTCTCTAATTCCAGTATAACATTAAGATTTAACCTGATTTGTACAGTTCTATAAGAGGAGCATTTTAGAGTATTTTACAACCTTCTCAGTATCTTTCATTTTCTTAAATAAGAGTCTACCAAGAAATTATCTGAAGAAAAAAGTTTAACAAAGGAAGAATTTTTTTCTAATTAAAATTTCTTCATTATATCTATTGCTTTATACTAAGCATTCATAATTGCAGAATTCTTTTAAAGAAAATGATATAGAATACAACAGTATTTTGATCATACCCATATTTGTAGCATTTTCATTTCATACATCTCTTTGTCTTTCCTGTCTGTTTTCCTAGTTTTCATTTTCATTAAAACAAATGAACAAGGCAATTTGCACATATTGAAATAAAAAATACTGAAAGTTGTTTTCATTCTTGTTTCATAATGCATTTAGAAAGAGAAACCTTTAAGACATTTTATAAATACTAAGTTTTCAGGATGAATCTGAGCAATTTGCAGTTTAACTGCAAGTTCTTTTTAGCTTCTTAACTTATTTAAGGTTTTAAAAACCACCTTATCAAACATTTGCATTTAGAATGATAGTTATATACTTGATAAAACTTCTGTTCTCTGCATTTTCTTTTTAATCATGATATTCATCAATAAATTAAAACTTGAAAATCAATTTGGGCAGACTTGACCTTTTTTTAAAGAACAATAAAAATAAGGAATACTTGTTATTTGAGAAAATATCATGCTATTTAAATTGTATTGTATCATAGTTCCTTAAATTTCCCTAGTACTACAAAACTATAATGTTTTTCATAAATTTGTTTAACATGTAAGTTTCTTCTGAGCACCCTTCTTAAGCTTAAAAAGTTTTTAACTGAAAAGGTAGAGTTGCTCTTATCATTTTGCTATTCATAGAATAGTTGTTATTAGAGAAAAAGTTAGTATGATTTGAATTCAGTTTAGATTTCTGACCCAAACAAAACTACTTTTACATGGACGCATTTCTCCATACCTTTAGCTGAAAAGTTGTTTAGTATCCTACTTCTTGTATGTGGTAGTTTACGATTCTCTGCTGCAGTTTATCCTTAGTTTTTTTGTTTTTTAAATATTTATTTATGCATATAAGATGGGGTACAGGCCAGAGGTGTGGGCCGTGAGAGGATCCATCAGAGACAGAGTGGGGAACAGAACAGGCAGACTGTCTGAAATACACTGCTGAGGGGAGCAGCGAGCAAGGCAGGAGAGGTCTGCTGTGCCATGTGGGTCACCTCCCTGGCCACAACAGGGATCGAACTTGTGCTGATTGGCTGTGGTTTGCTTCATAGTTCTTTACTTAACCCATTGCGCCACCAGGGAAGCCCAGTTTATCCTTAGTTTTATCATTAAAATGAAAATCTATAGTTTTATTTAAATATATAGGTTAACTTTCATTTCATGTGACTTTGATCTTTTGTTTCTAAAGTTTCAAAGTCCTATACTTTGAGGAATTTAACAATGATAAAGTACCACTAAACAAGAGATCATATAAAATTGGGTTTTTCCCCTTAACCTAATATGGCTTTTTTCAATATTCAGTATTCATAAACAAGTATTTATTATATACCTACATATGCCAAGCGCTGTGCTAGGTGATGGTACACTATAACAAATAAGATAGGGCAGTATGTCCTGTGATAGAAGGCTAAATGCAAGTGCAGTGGACTTCATAAGGGGAAATCCTAACCCAGTAACAGGGACTATCAGGAGGCTTATCCAGAGAATTGAAACTGGTTAAGAACGTGAACAATGAGTAGTAGTGGTTAATAAAGCTTGTTATGTGCAGGGTTGAGATGGGGCCCTTAGAGGAAAGGAGAGGAAAAGGAAAAGAATTCAGTACCAGCTTGATAGATGCAAAGATCTAAACATGAGAGGCACAAGATTGTTACATAATATGTTAGGTCACCTGTCACTTATATCTTTCTAGAGCAATTTTTAGCATTTTGTTAATGAGTTATATAAAAATACAAACTAAACCTGTAAAATAGAAAATAAATCTATATGTTTTTAATAAATAGGAGTATTGGATGTTTAATTTATGCAAAAATTTATAAATGCTTTTTTAAAAGACTTAGTAGCTTATGTGAATGATAAATGTTAATTGTATTTGAAACGTTTTCAAACTTTTGCGCCAAACTGTTGATACCTTTTCCCATCTTCTGTGTCAAGACCTAATCACTATTAATATTTTGTGAGTAGCTTAAAATTTCTTTTCTATGTCATTGTATTTAGTTGCAGTGACAATGGTAGTAGCAAGAGTAGTAATAATAGAAAAAAAAAATTGATTCTGCTTATTTAAGATGTATAAAGCATTCCAGTATGTATTTACAGATTAGTTAACAGGTTCTTCTTTGGTGAATATGTAAAGTTATTTGCTTGAAAACTTTTTGGAGTATTTTTATATGTGTTCATATGTATTATATGAGAGTATGAAACAATCTTCATTTCAGAGCATACATATTTCAAGTTTTCGTTAAGCTACATTTTTATCCTTTGCATCATGTCATGTTGCTGTTGTTAGTAAAATAGAAGAATATGTAAAATTAATCATTTTTTAAATTTATAATCATGCTAATGATTTTTATAGGCTTACTATATTTCTTATCTCAACCATTTTTCTATAACAGATGAATTTAAAGGACATTCTCTACTTCAAGCAGCCAGAGAAGCAGACCTAGCCAAAGTTAAAAAAACACTTGCTTTGGAAATTATTAACTTCAAACAACCACAGTCTCATGAAACTGCACTGGTAAGATTTTATTGTTCATCCACTCCTTCTGTTCATAATAGCAGTATAAGGACAAACTTTAATTTTCATTTCAGAAACAAATTATCTCATATCTGAAGTGGCAAAAATTTGCATTTTAATGTTAATGGCATTGGTTATTAACTTTGGATCAGGAGATGGTTCCTTTCAGGGGTAAGAAAATAGACATTTACTCAACCTTGATTTAGGAATTATATTTACCTTCTTCTTTACCCAACCATATTATAAAAAATTCACCTTTGTGACTAATGTTTTCATAAAATACAAAGATGTAATTTTCATTATAAAATCTTCTTTTTCTTATGATTGATAGATAAATGCTATATTTTCTGTAGAAGACTAAAGTATGTTTAAATATACATTATATTTTGAGTAATTCAAAGAATTACTACATTCATTTTTAAAAAAATGTATAAATTAAGTTATACTTTCTTAAAAACAATTATAAATGTTTGTTCCAAACTGTGCCGATTGTCTTTAAAACTATTCGTTTTTTATTCTTTTGCATTTTCACAAAGGTTAATTTATTTTCCTTGTCATTGACTGCATATTTCTCTAAATATATTACTGCTGAATTCAGATATAAGTAGATGTGCTACCTCTGTTACCATCCCCTAAATATGCTTCAGTTAACATTCTCACATGTATGTGCCATAAAAAGGTTAAACTCTAGTCACTACCTGCTGGATGCTTTAAAAGACTGAAATGGGCCATCTGTATATATAGTTCAATGTGGCTCTAAACTGGGGTTGTTATACATTCACGCTACACAGCTTTATGATAGAAAATACACTGAACTGCAAAATAAACCTGACCTGCTCTTTTGGAATATTTATTCATTGATAAATAGATGTCTCCTTTCTAAATTTTAATATAAATATTACTATAAGATAAAGCTGAATAAAAAGCTGTATAAATATTAGGAGAAAACATAAAATTTGTAATACCTTTCACTGTAAGCTCCCTCACCCCCTGGTTGTCTGACGGCATGTGGGCTATTTGCCTATGATGTTAGGGGTACCTCTGTGGAAGAGTTTGAGAAATATTAATGTTGATGACAGCCTAATGAAGGTTTAGGTAATCTAGTTGTAGCTTGCTGTAGCTTTGGAAATACCTATTGATACCTTCAAATAAATATATATTGGATAACTATTTATTAGGTAAAGGAAAAGAAATGATTCTCTTCTAAATGTTTAAGAGCATCATTTCACCTTATTTAAAGGCTTATGTTTTGTACTTCTGGCTTATTTAGAAGGAATTTTGGTCACCTCCAAATTATAAAAGTATCAATATGTTCTGATATTCTTTGAGATAGGAAAGTGCTAAATAGTCATCCAGAAATTTCATTCAGAAATTTAAATATAAGTTTTACTTTATTAACTTAGTTTTGCTTACTTTACAGCACTGTGCAGTGGCTTCCCTGCATCCTAAACGAAAACAAGTAACAGAATTGTTACTTAGAAAAGGAGCCAATGTTAATGAAAAAAATAAAGAGTAAGTGTAATTACAGAAAGAGATATTCAGTTCTTAAAGGTGAAATACAGTGAAAGGTAGAAAGTTATCTTTTCCTTTTTTCTTCTCCATAGTTTCATGACTCCCCTGCACGTTGCAGCAGAACGAGCTCACAATGATGTCCTGGAAGTTCTGCACAAGCATGGAGCAAAGGTGAGAGACACACCTAGAATACAGTGCCAACGTATGCCATCGATAGCTGTCTGTTCTTAAGATTACTGCTTTCAGATTTTCCTGAAGAAATTAATTTTATAAAGAACTGTTTGCAGTTCTTGAATTCATTGATTTGCCCTAAATCCGTTTTAAATTTTTTTTTAACCATTGATTGGGTTTTATTTTTATTTTTTAATATTTTTTTTAAGATTTATTTATTTATGCATACAAGAGCTGGGGTACATACCAGAGGTGTGGGGGTAAGTAGAGTCACCAGAGACAGAGTGAGGAACAGAACAGGCAGATCCATTGAAATACACTGCTGAGGGGAGCAGCAGACGAAGCAGGAGAGGTCTGCTGCTCCATATGGGTCCCCTCCCTGGCTGGGGATCAAACTCGTGCTGCTGTGCCATGGATGCTTCACAGTGCAGCGCTCAACCCGCTGCACCACCAGGGAGGCCCCTTTTTATATCTTTTATATCATTGTGTAGTCCCATAAAATTCCCACCATCAGTTGACCTGTGACCTTCTCAGGTCCCTTGTGTTTTTCTCTACCCTGTTTTGATCCTTTTTCTCCCCCCCCCCCCCCTCACAGAATGTCTCTTATTTATGGTTGCCTACTAATTTGGGGGAATTTTTAATTATTATTATTGCTCATTTTTCCCCTGATCCATTATTTGCTTCCCCTATATTCCTCCTATAAGTGAAACCATTCTATGTATTTCTTTTTCCTTTAATAATAAAAATAACTACTTGTATTTCATTGTACTTTGCTATAATTCTCTATAAAGTAGTCAATTATGGTAAGTCTTATTCAAAATACATTTCAATTTTATATTAATGCTGGAATTGCTTTGCTGATAGTAAACATTAAGGATGACTTATCAGGAAATCATTTGTGTGATAATGAAAATAGCACACATATTTTAAAGAATATTTGTTTTCCTTTAACTGGTAATAATAATTTTCTCGAATAACCTTGATACTACAAAAATATGAAATTTTATACAACTTTATTGGCATTATCTCTGTGACAATATATGAAATTCTATCAGTTGCTTGAAGGGAGAAAGGATGCAAACTGGTTGTTCCTCAAAGGTAACTAGAACTTACAGATTTTTAAATCCTAAAACTTTCAAATCCCAACCATCATATCTATGTAATCTTAATATTTGCTAGCAAAATTGTCTAATCTACGAAGAATCTTACTTAATTTGTGTTTAGGTGGTTTTTGAACCTGTAAAACACATTTCACTGTAACACTCTCAATAAGTTTGCAAGAACATCAAGAAAGAACCCACGATGGAATACTACTCAGCAATCAAAAATGAAAAACTAGACTCATTCATGGGAACATGGATGGATCTGGAGGGGATTATGCTTAGCGAAGCAAGTCA
>JAGFMF010011929.1:1273458-1319560 GCA_019455555.1 Galemys pyrenaicus | reverse complement strand
GACTGAGGTGATGGTGCACGGGTGAAATGGTGGTGGGTACCCCCTGGGGACTACAAATGATGTCAAATATAACTAATAAAAAAAAAAGAAAGAAAGAAAGAAAGAAAAAAAAATTAGTGGGGATCTGAAAAATTGATGACATTTTTTTCTAGTGAGGAATAATCTTTGCTTAAAAATGTTTGCTATTTCCCCTACTGTGTATTGCTGTTCTAATTAGGTTGTACAAAATATTGCCAAATTTTCCTGTTTCTCTTTACTTGCTTTCATGTTTTGCATGAAATATTCTGATACTTTATTACATAACTTGTTAATACTTCTCTGTGGCTTCTTGTAGTGAGTCAACTTTGTTGTCTAAGAAAGTACTCCATGGTCTTTTTTACCCTGTGATGCTATTTAGAATTATAGTGCTCTTTCGTAATTTAAAAAAATGCATTTACTGAAACAGAATTTTGTGTACATTAGTTTGTCTTGTACTTTAAGAAAGTTTCATTTTCTGAAAATACAATACTACTTATAAAAATAAGTCAGTTAATGAATAATGAAGATATCAAACTTTCTCAGCTTTCTAGGTTGTCAGTCAATCCTCATCAAATGGTTGGAGCTTCTTTTCAGCTAAACATAAAAAGCTCTTTAATGCTATTGACCATTCATAAATCCTCTCTTTTTTCACTCATTCATTCACCAATGAAGTTCCAGCTGTGGCAGATACTGGTTTTCTCTTGGGCTGGGCATGGTGGAGGGGAAAGTACATTTAAGACTAAGTCATAGTCATTGCTTTTAAATAGCTTTCATGAAGCATCTAGCTCAGGGATTAATACTACTTAGTGCTTAATCAATACTAGTCATGTTGCTTCCTTTTGTGACTTCGAAGGTAAACAACTTAGTTCTGATTTTCACAGATATATACAAGGGAAGGAAATATGAAGCAGAGAAAATAGAACAGTAGAGAAATGAGAAAGTAGATAGTAAGTTGTGCTCAAGACCATCCCTTCCAAAGCAGTGGAGGAAAGGAACAAGAAATGTTAATTTAAGTAATATTAGTGAGCGATGATTTTTTTTTTGCCCAGTATTTTACTCCATGAGCATGTGTCCCAGTTTAAGAGGTGCATTTGTTGAATATTGTTCTCAACTCCATCAAACATACTTACAGAAAGTATTTCTTCTTTCACAGTGCGCTTCAAATGTTTAGATAGTCTGTGCACTTTATCTGACGTTCAGTTGATCTGCTCAGACATTGAGATAAAACTGGTGTTGGGTTTACTGAGAACTTAAAATCTGTATCTTCAATTGCATTGTTAAATTATTTGAAGGGTAATCTTGATTAAAGGCAAATTTTACCTTTTGTATTGACTTTAGAAAATAATACGTTGATCAGGGACCTTCCTGGTGGCGCAGTGGGTTAAGCAACACACTGTGGAGCAGACCGCAGTCACTGCAGCACAAGTTCGATCCCTGCTGCTGGCCAAGGAAGTGACCCTTATGGCACAGCAAACCTCTCCTGCCTTGCCCCCTGCTGCCCTGGGCAGTGTATTTCTGTTGATGTGCCTGTTCTGTTCCCGGTTCTCTCTCTGGTGAATCCTCTCACTCCCCACACCTCTGGCCTGTACCCCAGTTATTATATGCATAAATAAATAAATCTTTAAAAAAAGAAAATCATACTTTGATCAAATGAGCTTCCAAAGTGAACTAATAGAGCAAAGCAAGTCTATCAGATTATAGTGGAAAAAGATGTAGTAGAAAGGTAGGTAATACAAAAGTAAATTACAGATGGTCTTAAAAGACATGCTGAGTGAATCAGCTTTATTTTAAAGCACTGAGAAGTAAGTTTGTACTGAGGAATAATCTGATAATATCTATATTTTAGATTAGTAAATCTTAAATTGTAGTCCCAGGATTTAGCAAGCTAGATTGAGGATTTTCATTGCTATCATTAGCTTGGATTTCTTACTGAATTCCCCAGAATGTCAGTGATTATTATGTTCTCAATTTGGGTTATTCTCCTGTGTGTTTAAAGAAATAATGAATCAGTCATAGAAAAACTTAAGTTTAGAGTGACAGCTTGTGTTTCCCATCAATACATAGTAATGGCAGTGCTTAATTACACTTTGTGTAAACAACCATTTTTCTGCTGGCAAATGCACTTGAATTAAGTATAATATTTATGGTGAATTTTGTGGAAGACCATTAAGAATTTAGATGAAACATTGCCTGAGCAAGTGTGACAGCCTTACTTAAAACGATGAAAGACTAGAAACAGCTTAATTGTCTTAAATCCTTTCTTAATCTTGTGTTCGGTGGGTATAAAAAATGTTTTTGGATAACCAGTCAGCATATCTTTGAGAATTTCCTGTGTGCTTTTTACCAGGAGCTTTTTAGAGGATCCAGAAAGCCTCTATGATACTGTTCATAGTCTCTATAACTTTGGTTTAATTTTGTAAGCAAAACACTTCCCAGTGTGATAATTCATAAGATAGTGCTAAAGTAACATTGGTGTTCAAAAGAAGTAATTAATCATCAAGGCTTCAAGTAATCCTTCTTAGAAGAGATGAAACTTGTAATGGATCTCATAATCCCAAAAGATAGACAAAAGGGGTTCTCAAAAAAGCAGCATGTACAGTGAACATGGGCTTTGGTCTGACAAGCAGAGGGTCTTCACTGGGGCAACATGAAACAGTTATGTTTGATCAAATTATGAACCTGACTCCCATTTTCTTCAAACTAGCTAAATTATTTTTCTATAATGCTTCATAGTTTTAAAATGGCACCTTTTTACTGTTAATATATCAGTAATTCAGTTATGGATTCTACTATAAGTAATTACTAAAATAAGAAAATAAATATAATTGAGTACCATCTTTGCTTATATTTATCTTTATATAAATATAAAGTCTTTATATTCTGTTGTCTTTATATTCTGTGAAAAGTTTGGTAAGATCCATTCATCCAAAAGAATATCTTCCATGTAGCAGGCAGTGAAAATCATAACGTTCCATCCCTTGGAGACCTTATGTTCTAGTTGTCGAGGGGAATGGCAGAGAGTGGAGGATGTCATAGGAGGAATGTATATGTTGTAATCTTCAGTAAGGTGGTCAGAGTAAGAACATGATATTTCTTAAGTTATTTAAAAGTTAATTGTCAATAGTCTGTGATAGCTTTGATTTTTTTTCTCACATTTATTTGCTAGATGTAAAAAAAGATCAAAAATAGATGTTAATTCCTTGTGCCTGCCTATTGATTTTTCAGATGAATGCACTGGACACTCTTGGTCAGACTGCTTTGCACAGAGCTGCCTTAGCAGGTCACCTGCAGACCTGCCGCCTCCTGCTGAGTTATGGCTCTGATCCCTCCATCATCTCCTTACAAGGCTTTACAGCAGCACAGATGGGAAATGAAGCAGTGCAGCAGATTCTGAGTGGTGAGTTACAATACATGACTATTGCATAGTATATTTCCTATTTCATGTACACTTAGTTGCAGTCAAACTGCATCACTCATTTTAATTCTTTGGAATGTTTTCTTTGTCTGAGAGTTTTTCCTGCCTTTCCTTTCTTGCAGTTTAGTCTGTGACCCTCTTCATCAGCCTTTTTTGGTGGGGTGAGACTTCTAGGCATAATAATAAGAAGGAAAATACTTTTAATTTTTTTAGTTTTTTCTTCCTACTTAATTTTTTTTTAATGTTTTATTTATTTTCTTGCATCTTTGTTAATTTTTGGACAGTATTTAATTTTTCCCACCATGTGTAGTCCCTGTAGTTGTCCCACCACGATAGCTCTTGTAATCATCACCACAGTCCTTTGTGCTCTCCCCTCCACTGTTGTGGCCCTTCCCCTTCCCCTCTTTTGTGCCTCTGATCTCTGGTCAGGGTGCAAGTTGTGTCTCTTTTTTTCCTGACACTTTGTTTGGATTTTCTATATTCCACATACAAGTGAAACTATTGACTTGTTTCACTTAGCATAATCTCTTTCAGCTCCATCTACTTTACTGCATATGTAATTTTTAGTTTTAAATGGAAAACCTGAATCAAGAGTGTTACGACTAAAGGTGACTTAAAAATCATAAACTGTGGAATTATGGTAGCTCTAAATTATCAATAGAGAAAATCGTGATAATAATCTTTCGTGTTTTACATGTGTTATGTTCTGACCTGCTTTTTGTTAATTCATAACTTCATTGCACTATTATGAAATTATTTTGTCTTTTCCTACTTTAAATATAATTTTTAAATCTTGCTGACTGCTAGTGCCTGTCTAGTGCAGTGTTAGTTTCACTTTAGTTTATTGAGGGAGATCAAATAGAACTGATAAGAAAATAGACACTAAGCTCCCAAAATAGAGGAAATAAGAGAATTTCAACTGGAAAATGGTGAACTAGATATCCTTTAATTTTGTCTGTGCGTTATAGAATGACATAGCAAGCAAGAATAGTAAAATTATAGAATAACAGAAAACAATATAGTAAAATGGGGAATATTTGAATCCTTTTGGGAATCAGAAATCTTAATCAGCTTTTCTGCCTCTAGTCCAGTAGACCAGCATTTAAAACCAACATTTATCTCTCTCAGGCACAGTGCTCTCTTTTTATAATGAATATTTTTGTAAAACACCTCCTTTCTTATCCACAAATGAAATTCATAGATGATACAATCTAACTATATACTTTCCCAAAACTTTAGAGTGCCCTAACTGTAATAATAAAGGGAAAATGACAATAAGTTACAAGAAAATTATTTGTAGTTATTACACAATAGTTTAGGTATGGCTATGCTAAAAGGCAAAAATTGATCCTACAGATTTCAGAAGAGCCTCAGAAAGCATAGCCCAGTTGATAATTTCTGTTATGCACTGAAATAGGGAACCTTCCCAGACTTAGAGATCCTATGTGTTCTTAGAGCTGAATCAGAGCTAATCATCCTCCTAAGATAACTTGGCACATGGTGAAAGGTTTTCATGAGGATTTATTTTCTTCATGATAGTTCTTTCTTAGATGGCAGTTATGCTGCATCAGACTTCAATCTTAGATGCTATCTTTAGACAATAAGAGAAGACTCCTCTAGAGTATCTTCAATATAAGAAGGAACTAAGATCTCTCTAAAAGAAAGAAATGGCCTACTCCAAGATTTGAAGCTCTAATTTGAGTTCATTTAATGTCCTGTTTCTAAAGAGCAATAGATCATTTGCTTGAAAAAGATAATGCCCTAACTCGGAAGTATTTCTGCCCTTTCAATAAATTTTGGTAATTTCTAAAAGATGTGATTTTTGGTAGAATATGCTAAATTTTTCCATTACACTTTTTACTGAGAATAATTTAGTCATGAATTTTAGGTTACTTTCCCTAAGTTGTAACCATAAATCACAGAAATATACAACTATTACATCAAAATTTCTAATAAAGTAACACACTGTTTTTAGAGATAATTGACAGTGGGGGAAGTGATTGAATAAATAAAGCAGATTACACCCACATAAGGCTTTTAAAATGTCTTATAAATGAATGCAGTTGAAATATATGACTTATGATAGAAAATAAAATGGGATGAATGTATCACAAGTTAAGTATTTTTCAGTCATTTTGATGATTCTTTAAAGGTGATCTCTAAGATAAAATTTTACATACATGGGGCCTCCCTGGTGTCGTTGTGGGTTAAGCAATGCACTATGAAGCAAACCACAGCCACTGCAGTATGAGTTTGATCCCTGCTGCCGGCCAGGGAGGGGACCCACATGGCGTAGCAGACCTCTCCTGCTTCGCCTGCTGCTCCCTCAGCAGTGTGTTTCAGTCAGTCTGCCTGTTCTGTTCCTGGCTTTGTCTCTGGTGAATCCTCTTACCTCCCTGGACTCTGGCCTGTACCCCAGCTCTTATATGCATAAATAAATAAAAATCTTTAAAAAAAAAAAACCTTTACATTCATAATTAATTGCTTAATTTAGTATGTGCCAGAACTTTTTAGTTTAATGATTTGTGTTCCTTATTGATCTGGAAAGTTAATGTAAATTAAAAAATAGTATGGTAAAGTTTTGCCTTTAGAGAGACTTTTTAAAATGGGACTTGTTTCTTTTTTTGAAAGACAATAATAATTTTACAAACTAGTATTTCTGTGAATAACTTGTGTGTCTATACTTTGTGAACCATTACCTAGCTGAAGTTTTCAGTTTATACCTACAATTACTAATCCAGTTCCAGGTTATAACTATAATGATTCCTGAAAGAGTGCATCATCCATACATATGATGTGTAGGAAGTTGTTAAGTTTCTGTTACTGTTGATTCAATATCCACTTTCAGAAGCCTACACTTTTATCCCCTGATTCTGTAGTTGCCAATAGTTTGCAGTAATATAGTTTTAATTTTAAGATGTTGGCAATATTTATATCAAAATCAATGTTAAAGTAAAGAAGTTAAGCAGCTTATTATAAACCAGCATTTTAAGACAAATTCAGATTAGACTTTTCTTTCTGAACCTGCTTTCTCTATACCTACTCTAGTCAGTAAGGTAGACACTAACTACGTAGAGTTAAATTAAAATTAAATGAAATTTTTCAAATAAGTAAAAATCTATTCATCAGTTGTAATGGCCATATATGGCTAGTGCCTATTATATGAAATAGCACAAATATTACAGACAGTTCTTTTGAAAAGTGCTTGTAGACTACACCTTGACCCAAATTCTTCTATTTGTATATTCCTGTGTTATATTGCGTTACTTTTACTAATCATTTATAGAAGTAAAGCTCTCCATTTGTACTTACGTGTTGAAGTTACCTGATAAGATCCATTGCCATCTTGTTGTCAGATATTTAAACAACCATTTTACAAGACATTTTAAAAATAGCAATCAGATTTTCAGTTTTTGATGTTAGATTTGTTTGTTTGCTTTTGTTTTTATTCTGGCAAGCCAGAATAGAATTGAAGATAAAGTTAGAGGCCCAATTTCAGCCTTTGCCCGTAATGAAATCTTTAATTTCATACTCTACAGAAGCCAGTGTGCTTAAAAAGGATTTTACTAATATGGTACTTTTGTATCTCAACTACTTTTCTGTTTATGATCCCCTTTCAACTTTATATTATTTAAATTGTGTATCTTTTTGTGCAAAGTCCTTGGCTGTATCCTTTCAATCAACTATTTTATTCACATTGTTTCTAAAAATGAGTATGTTCTAAGCATGCAAAGTTCTTTCATTTGTATAGTAATTAGTGTATCTTTAAATAACTTACTTACTTTCTACCCCTTAACTAAGACTTTCTTAAATTTTTGGAAGCATCCTTTTATTTGCATAATATATTTGCTTGATTATAAAATTGTACCCTGTTTAAGGAATCAGTCTGCATCAAAATAAATGCTTATTTCAAATAGTTCTTAGAATTAAAAAATTCAATCATATTAGTCATATTCCTAAAATGCTGGAATCTGAAAAGATTAAAGAACTCTATATACACAAATGCCATTTAATTTTGCTGAAATGAAAAGCTACAAATATTACCTATAGATAATGTTTTAATACATTTTAATAGGTAGTAACATTACTACCCAGTCACTGTTATAGATATATTTTACATACATACAGGCTTCTATATGTATATAAATACATATATAAATACAGCAATGTAATGCACAGTTAGGGGGGAAGCAAAGGAAACATGAATAATGGCAAAGAAAAAGCTATGATTTGATAGCTTGGCCCCAACATAAAATAGTTGGAAGTAAATTCAGCAAATGCCTTCTTAATGTTCTCTTTATGAAAAGGAATGTAAAGATGAACAAGACCTGATTCCTTTCCTCAGCAATTCCACAAACTAATAAATGTAATACCTCACTATTACAAAAAAAATAGTTGTTGATATTTCAAAATTTACATTAATGAAGTTCTCTTCTGTTAATACTTAGCATCTCATCTAAGTATTATTATTATAACCAAGTAAATAAATATAGTTTTTTTATAGAAAAGTTCTCATCACTTTTTCTGTAAAAGCCACTTACCTGAACAAAGCACTTTAGACTAGAAAGAACTAAAAAGCATTTCTTCTGAAATCTAAAACCTTTTATGCATTTCTTCTGAAATCTAAAACCTTGATCTTCCTGTTTAGATGGTAGATTTAAGAAAGGATTTAAGATCTTAAGTCTGAAAGAATATTTGAAGGAAACTAACACTCTCTTTCTAGGTGCAAAAGTAAAACCATTAAGTGAGCTGTCCATTGTCACAAATAGAGCCCAGTCTAAGTCTGAGTCTTCAGTCTTTTTGTATCATAGGAGCATGTATACACATGTGCATTATAAAAGCCATACTTAATGTCCATGAACATACTTTGAGTGATACGCATTGTTTTCCTGAAAAACCTTTTTATTTGGGACAATGTGAAATGAATTTTTGGTTTGTATAGGGTTAATCAAAACACCTTATTTGTTAGCCTTAAACTTCTAGATTTAACAGCTCAATTTAATTATATTCTACTTAGCTTTTTATTACACCTCCCAGTTACACAGACATTTTAATTTGCAGTTCCCTCAGCTATTTTGTAAATGTGAATTAAGCAAATATCTGTAGGCAATAGGTCTTTTTGTATACTGATTATATTATCTAAGATTACTCACTATATGAGTGGTGCTTCTGTTTCATATCAAGGAAATTGATATGAAGCCAAAAAGATAGGCTAAAGAACTGAAAGGTGAGTCCCTTTCCTGGGTTTACATAAAAATATTTATGGCAAATATTTGCCATGATACTTTGTCACTTTGTATTGTAAAGACATTCTTGATATGGCCCTGTATTTCTTCACTCTCCTTGCCAAATTTTGATCATGAAATTTAAAGGATGAAATAATAGGATTGCAGAAGTATTTGTGTCTTAGAATTTATTTGGTTTAGTGTGATATAGATTATAAGTAAAAAAAGTTACGTGACTGATATCCTAATCCCGAAGTATCCTTAGACCTCAGAAATTTCTGATCACTTATTCTCCTTTTCCTTTCACCAAATAATTTTTCCTCTTTACTCTGTAACTCCTCAAAGACCAACAGTAATTGTTCCTTTTCCTCATGCAGAAAGTACACCTATGCGCACTTCTGATGTTGACTATAGACTCTTAGAGGCATCTAAAGCTGGAGACTTGGAAACTGTGAAGGTAAGTCAGTGCTTTTAATGTCTTAGGTGGCACTATTAAACCTTTGCTAGCCACCTGATTTTAAGCTTCTAAAAAATACTACTTAAATCCAAACAATAAAAGAGACAAGCATTGTAGTTCCATAAGCAGGAGAGATCTTAAATATGAAGGAGTTCCTAGTACTTACCTCCTGTCCATTAAGCCACTTTTCAGTCACTTCTAGTTATATGAAAGCTCTTTTATTTCCACTTGCATAAAAGTGTTAAATTGAAGTGTTATTTGTGACCACATTCTTAAATTTCTAAACTCAGGTTTTAATAGTACAATAAAGTTTGAATGAATTAGTATTTCTTGAGATTTCCCAAGAGATTCTCTAATTTACTCTAAAAAAACATTCTTAGGATCCTGCAACATTTGTAATTCCTTAATTCAAAAGATGGATTTTCTTTTCTATGGAATTCTGCTTTCCAGGAAAATTTTATCAATGAAACAGTGGTTACAGATATTTTTTCAAATGTAAAATTATATTCTAATATTGAATTTGCTCTTTTAAAGCACACCATCTATAATCTTTCACTTAGAAATAAAGGTAACAAAATGGGATATGGTTTTGTTTTTATATGGGATTTGGTCTAAGGGTTTGTTTTTATTTTTTAAAGGAAGTCTGGTTGCTAAATTGGTATTGACAGTCATACCAGGTTACTTTGTACAAACTAAACTTTGTTACCTCTTTCTGACCAAACTAATTTTGTGATTTTGAGCAAATTAGTTTGAGCTCTTGATGATATATACTGGCTGAAATGACAGTAAACACTTTCTAAGCTCTGTTGCATAGAATTCTTTTTTTGTTTTAATACATGGCCACTTCCAACCTTTTTCCATTTTATAATGGTATGTAGGCTATGTTAAAAAAAAGTAAATTTCAGTTGTCATAGCCATTAGGGAGAAATTTTAAAGTTCTCTAAAATCTAAACTTATACATGGGTATTTTTTTCTACAAATACTTTTAGCATTTGAGATATATCTAATAAAAACAAAACTTAAATATAAAAGTGATTAGTACCTTTTCACATGATAATCTTAGCACTAGAATTGCTATGTTTCTATTAAATTAATAATTTTGCTTAACATAACTTTCTTTTTTTTTTTTTAAAGATTTATTTATTTATGCATACAAGCACTGGGGTACAGGCCAGAGGTGTGGGGGGGGGGGGCGAGAGGATTCACCACAGACAGAGCGGGGAGCAGAACAGGCAGATCAACGGAAGTACACTGCTGAGGGGAGCAGCGGGCACAGCAGGAGAGGTCTGCTGCACCATGTGGGTCCCCTCCCTGGCCGGCAGCAGGGATCGAACTCGTGCTGCAGTGGCTGAGGTTTGCTTCACAGTGCGTTGCTTAACCCACTGCGCCACCAGGGAGGCCCAACGTATAACTTTCAACTCCATAAATTTTGTATATAATAGGCAAATTATACTGCAGATTTCAGGTCTCCTAAACAATAAAGGCCAAAGGTATTTTAATCACTGGAACGTAAATGATAGAAAAAACAAAGCTAAAATTAAGTGGAAATTAAGCCTGGTAAATTTCTTTACCTAGACTTAGATAGTATTCGAAATGAGGTATTAGGGAAAAAAGGCTGTTTGCTGAGTAAAGTGTTTTAAACTAAAAAAAGTAGGTAAGAAGATTATAAAATTGCTTTGGCGTTCAAAAAGAAAGTGAAATATAAGAGTGAATAAAGGACTTCCAAATATTAAAAAAAAACCAAATAGGTAAAAGTAGATTGGACTTTTATTCTTGTAAGCTAGCAAAAGGAGTTGTTTTTCATAATCTACCCTTTTTTTTTGCCAATAGTTTCTGGAATAGTAGAATAATAAAGTGAATTTAGAGTAACCAGTAGCAACAACAGGGAACAATTTCAATCATATAAGATCCTATTGAAAGTTTTTACTATCAATATTTTCATTTTATTGCTGTGTATTAGTGTAGCCACAGACTGACTTGTCATGAAAAAATAAGATATTTGACCCTAGCCAAATAAAATTAGCTCTTCAGATTCTATAATCTGAGACTTTTCCACAGAGTTAAGAGGATTGTACTTGCTGCTCAAATTCCTTCTGTCATATAAAATTGTGCCACTGGGAAGTTTCTGTCTTTACTTCACCAATATGAAAGTCCACACTCATTTACCAATAGGACTGGGATCTTCCCAGTTCTCAGTTTTTATGTAATAATAGTTCACAGTGGCAACAATAGCAGTTAGATTGTCAGATTGTCAGATACTTTCAACATCATAGCTTGTAGCCTAGAAAATACCTTTTCTTTTCCTTAGCTTTATTTGACTTTTCTTCTTTTCATCACGCCCCTGAATTGGGACAATTAAGAAAGCAACAGTGATATAGCAGAAAGATCAAGAAGTTAAAAGTCAGAAAAACAGGGTTTGGATCTTTATATTATCCCTTATCAATTGTATGGATAAAGGATAAGTCACTTAACTTCTCTGAGCCTTGCTTGGCTCACTTATCTGTAGAATGGAGATAATATAAACTTCACAGATAATAAGTCTCCCACTGAAAGAATATGAAATTCTTTATAAATTTTCTGTTATTCCAAATTATTGTAATTCATTTACCACCACCAGTGATATAACCTGTCAGCCCTTACTTTACTTCCTACTACTTTGCTTGTGCCAAAAGGAGCTCATGCTGACATGGTTGCAATCATAGGGAGAAAAGGAGAAAGGAAGAGATTTGTAGGGCATAGCTGAAAGAAATAGAAGGGAAGACTAAAACTAGAATGAATGAATGAAGTCAATTTGACTTGTGGAGTTAAGATTAACATCCTCAAGTAAAGCATTTTTGTCTGCATGACTTTATTGTAGTGGATTGAAGGGCCAAATGGGTGGCCCAGGCAGCATTAAAATAATTTTCCAGAGCACTTGTTTAAATGTTTTACTTTGCTTGTTTAATTTCTACAGCGGTGAGTAGTAGAACTCTGGGCACTTCTGCAGTCAACCAGAATTGTTGGTATTATTTAAGCATAGAATGGTTAAGAGCATGCTCGTACAAGCAGATACACTGTGATGAGCAGTCTCAGGAGAAAGTGAATAAAGATGGAAAAGGAAGGTATCATTTGCCTTGGAAATACCTGCTTTATTATACATTTTTCTTTTGATAGGGATTTTGGCCAGGAAATGCAGAAAATATTAAGTTGCTCTGTGAACAGTAAGACTATTTGTAGACAATGTAAAGCCAAGCAGAGTACTGATTTTCAAATTATCTCTCTCATCTACTCTTTGGGAATAAATACTCACTAGAAAGTTACAATTTATCCAAGGTGCCTGTAGTACTTTGGAACAAATCTGTGAATAAATATTAATGTTCTTTTTGTGTTTGATGTGCTTTAAAAGCAACTTTGCAGCCCTCAAAATGTGAATTGCAGAGATTTAGAGGGCCGGCATTCTACACCCTTACACTTTGCGGCAGGCTATAATCGTGTGTCTGTTGTGGAGTACCTACTACACCATGGTGCCGATGTCCATGCCAAAGACAAAGGGTATGTGTTAGAATTTAACTATTTGGGATTAATTCTCTTTAAAAAGTTTTAAAAAAGAAGATTTTTAAAGTCGTTTCCCCCTATTAAAAATGTAATGGATTTTTTTGTTGTTGTTTAAAGCATTAAAAAAAAAAAAAGGAAAGGTAAAGAAATGAAAGTAAAAGTTCCCAGAGCTTGCTACATTAAAATTTTGTTGTAATCCTCTAGATCTTCTAAATGCATATGCCACTGGGTATACTGTGGTGGAAGTGGTGGTGATGGGGGTGGAGGAGTGTGTGAAGGTTGATAAATTTAATATAAATGATGATTCCATTCTATAATAAAAATGATGATGCCATTCTGTATAGTCTGCTTTGCAGTTTGCTTTCTTTGTACCCAGTATTATATTTGTATTTCCATATCAGTACTTAATAGTTCATCTCACCCTCTATAGTATTTGATTACATTGTGGGACTGTTTTTATTTAGTTTGTAATTTGTTTATCCCCATCCTTTTTTTTGCCATTAAAAATGTATATGTATCTATAAAGAAGCTGTCCATCCCTAAGTCATTCATATTAATAGAAACATAATTTTTCTAATTTAGATCATTGTATTTTTATATCAGATTACTAAATTTTTAAGTTGTATCTAGACAGACTTAAAATAGCCATTGAAACTATTAGAGATGCAAGAAGGAAGTTTATAATAAGCTTCCATATCCTAAGCTAATTATATATCATCCCAAAATCTAAGTAAGTAAGCACCTTCCTGTACAATTCCATAGCAGACTACTATTGAATTAACCACATGGTGTAAACTTTAATGAACCATTATGGATTTATTAAGGATGACATGAATATTTAATGATAATATCACCAGCTTTCTGAAAGTATTGTACCTAGGGGAGCAACCAACATTTGTTTGTATTGCCCATTTTAGCATTAGCATATTTAGTCTCAAAACATTAAAAAGGAAGAAAAATAAAGCACTTATCTCTCTAAATAAAAAGGCGCTTAATATCTTATTTTTGCCATGTCTTAAATATAGTTTAAAATTATGCTTTTTGATGCACCATTTAAAAGGAATGCATGTTCCTTTTAGTATGCCAAATGCCATCTAATCAGAACTGACGCTAACTCAGAATAGTTTGTTTATAAGTTGAGGCAGCTAGATTTTCTCATCTGACTAGAGTTTATAATTGTTGTTAATATTTTCCTTCTTCAGTACTGAAGTTTTTTATTTGGTATTTGAGTTTTCATTAGTTGACTCCTCAGTATTTAAAACTATACACAGAAACCACTACTGAATCTTTAGGAATTAAGGCTCAAAAGTGGAAATTAGAACTTGCCTGAATAAAGAAGTTACATTGTATTGTGCATTTTATAAGTAAATATACAATTTTTATTCTAACAAATGATAAAGCCAGATCATTGCTCTCTTCTTCCTAAAATCCCTATGTAGAGTTGTTCTTTATAGCAATATGGTAAAAGCTAAATTTAAAGTATTGTGATAGAGTATCTTTTTCTTTGGTGTGTATAGATGTATTTTAAGAAGAAGGATTGCTATGAAATGTTATATCCATCATAAAGAAACTTGGAAAAGTCCATTTTTATTGAAAGGGACATTTTTAAATTATTCTTATTTAGAAATGGATGGCTGTAACTTCAGGATCAGAGGAGAATTATTTTTTTATGTGACTATATTAGTATAGTCAGTGCCTTAGAAGAATTGCATTACTCAAAGATTTGTTATATGTCTTTTAAATAATTTTCTTTTTTTTAGTGGCTTGGTGCCCCTTCATAATGCCTGTTCCTATGGACACTATGAGGTAGCTGAGCTTTTAGTAAGGCATGGGGCTTCTGTTAATGTGGCAGACTTATGGAAGTTTACCCCTCTACATGAAGCAGCGGCTAAAGGAAAATATGAAATCTGCAAACTCCTTTTAAAAGTATGTAATTTTCAAAATATAAGATAATTATATTTATTTGGGGGTTAATGTGTGAAATTATATCAAAGTAAATTATTAAGTACAATAAATGCTGTAGAGACTGCTTCTATTTTCTGTTTTAGAGGGATGTTTAAGTATGATATCGTGATACTTACATAACTTTGAGACGTGACTGAAGTGCCTTCTGAACTGATTTGATTAAGTTTAATTCATCACAATTCATCAACATAGATTTTGGAAAGAGCTGAATTATTTTGCATTGCTTATCTTAATACTTAAAGAATAAGTTTGATTTCTTCTTCTATAGTAACTTGTGCTCTTTTTAAATTACAGAATGTGAAAAATCACCAGATATGCATTTACTGAGTTTTCTTTTTTTTAACTAAAGAAAAACTTATGCAAGTTAAATATAAAATTCTTCTACCACTTCTATGATATCAAATATGTCCTTTTAAATCTTTAGAATAACACTGTATTTGATACTCTCTCATTTTTAAGATTTATTTACTTATACATATAAAAATTGGGGTATAGGCTAGAGGTGTGGGGGATGAGAGGATCCACCAGAGACAGAGTAGGGACAGAACAAGGAGACTGACTGAAATACACTGCTGAAGGGAGCAGTGGGCGAGATAGGAGAGAGATCTGCTGCTATGGGTCATCTCCCTGGCCAGGGATCAAACTCATGCTGCAGTGGTTGTGGATAGCTTCATAGTGCTACGCCTTAATCCCTTGTGTCACCAGGAGGCTCCATTGATACTCTTTTTTTGTCACTAGTTTGTAAGAAATAGCTTCCAGACAACTTGAGCCCATTGTCTACCTTGTTTTATATATGTTTTCTGCTTTGGGACAATGACAGTCTCAATCTTGTCTTTCTTTTACTTTAAAACCAACTTAGTTATTGGTAATATTATGTATCCATAACACAAATTTCATGTGTTAAAATTTGTGGTAAAAATACTAACAACTACCGAACTTTTTTCATAATGATTACATTTACAATTATAGCATTCTCACCACCTGTGTGTCTTCCTCTTCCCTCATCTTTGCATCTTTATGTAATTGAAATCTGGTCAAAATTAACATCCAGACCATTCTTTAAAGGAAATTTCCAAAGCTGGTTTGGAATCTGAGAAATATATTAATAGTAAAAAGAACTCTGTGCTCTCCTTATTATTGATCTGAGGCTTAGGGCTTTGGTTAAAAAAGTTAAATTACTAAATGACAAATTTACAAACTAAAGCCGGATATTGCCTCCCTTTTCAAAATGCATAAGGAATAGATATCTTCCCTTGGATGAGTGAAGGTAAAATTATTAATAATGTAAGTAAATGTCAAATCTTTTAAAAGATACTATAGAAAATCTCAAATCTTCAGAAAATTCCATTTAGATTTTCTTCTTTGTAGCATGGAGCAGATCCAACTAAGAAGAACAGAGATGGAAACACACCGTTAGATTTGGTAAAAGAAGGAGACACAGATATTCAGGACTTACTGAGAGGAGATGCTGCCTTGCTGGATGCAGCCAAGAAGGGCTGTCTGGCAAGAGTACAAAAGCTCTGTACTCCAGAAAACATCAACTGCAGAGATACCCAGGGCAGAAACTCAACCCCTCTGCACCTAGCAGGTAAGCTCCCTAGTACTTCTAAGTCTGACTGGCCTTTCTTGAATACCTAATACTGTTTATAAAAAGATGAAAGAAATGTGAGCATACTTAGTGCTTTTGATTAATATAATTTTATATGCATTCTTAAGGGAAAGGTTTTTAATTATGTGATGATAATATTATATTTTACAGCAAAAAGTGTTAAAACTTTAATATTCTCCTCAAGATCAAGATCTGTATATATGTATACATAAATACACGGTTTTTGGTTTTGTTTTTTTTTTTTACTCTGACATGTTTGCCCTTTTTTCCACTTTAATAGCAGGCTACAATAACCTGGAAGTAGCTGAATATCTTCTAGAGCATGGAGCAGATGTTAATGCCCAAGACAAAGGTGGTTTAATTCCACTTCATAATGCAGCATCCTATGGGGTAAGCAAGTCTAGAAAACTTCACTGACATTTAATACTCTGCTATAAGCATAATATGCATGAAGTAGATGTAGAAACAAATGATGCTAAATCATAGATAGATAGATAGATAGATAGATAGATAGATAGATAGATAGATAGATAGACGTGATTGCATCATTTAGCACAGTTTTAATCTATTTAGAGCATCTAGCCTTTCCATTTAGCTGTCTTTTGGCCCAGGACCATACTTTTCATAACACTTTTTGTCTCTTCAACTTACCTAGCACCTAGGTGTGCAATGGTTGCTTACTTAATATTTTTTGATGCAGATAATAAATCTTAGCTTTAGCGCAAGTAGATTTGAGAAACTGAAAGTTAGAAGGTGGCTCCCCTGTGGTGATTTATGTTTATCATAAGCATTTAAAAAATATTTAGTTAAATGTTTGATCTATTGGTATATATGGTTTCACAGAGTTAAAATGACTAGCTCAACCCCAAGGTGAAAGTTCAGAATTGTGCTTTCAAAGCACTGTAATTATAATCATCAGCTGAAAGGAAGGTGGAGATGAACTTGTTACAGTGCTTTGATGATGTTTGTTGGAACTGCTTGCCTAGAAGTCTCCAAGGCCCACTTCAAACCTGATGAATCACACAGGAATAAAATGAATGCTTGGATGCATATCTCTTTAACCACTTAGTCCCTAATTGACTAAAAATTCATGGATGCCAGAAATTCTCATAGTTGGAATCACTGTTGATAAGAACAGTATCTAAATTTGCAAAAGCATGACAAACTATAAGTAAAGCTAGTCACCATGAATAACACGGTCACTCACTTGCCTCTCCCTGGCTTTTCATAATGGGATTATCCTTGTCTTTTCATGGCCCCTCTGAGATAACAAATCTGAATATGAATACTTTTCAGGATTGCAAATCTTCTGATTTTTAATGGAACAAACAAGAAAGAAAATTATGCTTCCAAATGTGTTATAAATTAACTGAAAGCTATCAGATTTAATAAATATATTATTAGTACCTATATCATCTTGAAACTGAATCATATAAAGTTATCTTTGTAAAGGTTATTTTTTATTGAAATTATTAGATTTTCTTTTAACCTTCCTTTCATAAAAGATTCTTTGCTGTACAACATATATTTTTACTGAAGACAAGGTATGTTAAATATTTACTGCTAACATATTACATGTATGTATATATAATCTTTTTCCCTTTGAATTATAACTATAAATGTGTCATTTAGGGAGTAGTGTTCAGCATTTCTTAACATAATTCTTCCTATCATACTGTATTTTATTGACCCCTTTACTGAACTTCAGTTCAGAGTTTATTTAAGTTCATAAAGCATATATGGTAAGTAGAAATTAAGTCAGATTCTTTTATATAAACCTACTGAGGATAGGTATGGGCAATAGAATTATACTTCTTGACCTGACCTAATAAAAGTTACACTACCAATTGTGAAGATTTGGATTTGTGTATTTTTCTATATATCCCATTCATAATGAATATGGAAGAGTTCTATCCCATTATCGTTTTCTTTCATGGTCTTCTTTTTATGTTAGCCTATTGTCATAGAGGGGAAAGAAAATAACAATTTATAAAATAAGCAGTTTGCCTTCTAATTCTCATTCTTCTGATTGGAAGGGTATTGAGATATTATTCTTTGTACATGTGTGCCGTTTTGTGGCAATGTGAGAAAAAAAATTGTGGCTGAATAGTACTATAGTGTACAGGTTGACCTCGTGTCCCTTGACACTCTTTTTGTCATTAGCTAAAGGAAAGTATAATGCAATTTAGTCTTCTGAGCAGAGGCCCACTGTTACATTTTCGTAAATTTATTTCACTATTACCCACAGCTCCTGCTATCCTAACTACAAGTGAGAAAAATAATGAGCATTTCTTGTTCCATCCTTTTTTTTTTTTATTATCCGTTATCACATCCCTATTGCTAAGCTCTTTGTAAATGAAGTTAATTTACTTACTGAAGTAAAAGTAGACAGAAATTCTCTAGGCAGTGTGGAGGGCACAACAGAGGTTTGGATCGACCTGGTTCATCCCATCCTTCTAGTAAAGAATGTTAATGAGCGAGACAGTACATTTATAGCAGGTATTTTTGCCTTGCTATATGAACAGATCTTTCTTGTATTAAATTTTTAGATTCAAAAATCAAATATCTGATTTGATGACTGTGCACTGCTATTCACCATAATACCTTTATTTGGGTGGCTGGGAGCCTTGTTGCCATGTTTTTACCATGTGTAATGTGTGCTTCCCCCAGTAATATCTCCCATGACATAGTATACTTCTCAGTCGACAGTCATTCTCCCACTGAGAATCTCTGCTCTAGAAAATAATTTTATCCATTGCTATTCATGTACCATATACTCTACTGTTAGCATCTGTATCAAATCAGTATTTATATCCATCTCTGTAGTAAGTAGATTTAAAATAAGTACCAATGTTGCCCACAGTTTAAAAATTTTAAAAGCAACTTTGACTCAAGGTAGATATAATTATATTTTTATTATCTCTAGATAATAGAGATCATATATGTTTCAAACATATGTAGATCATATATGTTTCAAAGTACCATTTTACTCATGCTTATTGTAAAGTAGGTGGATATTTTTGTGCAATTATGGCACTTGGGTTCACATTTCTCTGTTAGAGTGGCAAAACTGATTATATTGTATTTATCCCAGTGATGCTTTCTTGAACTGGCCTGACTGCATGGTATATATGATGCACATACCTTGAAATAATAGTTTTCTGGAGGAAAACTAGAGTTTTCTGGAGGCACTTTAGTGGATTATAGGCTTCTGTATTCGAAATGAAATATTGTAGTTTAGATATAGTGTTATCTAGTGGTCTCTACTTAAATAGTTTTTTCCCAGTATCATAGTCTGCCATTTTCAACTCATCAGAACGTGACTACTATATTTTAGTCTAGTAAAACCCAGCAGGCAGCTTTGTTGTAATGAAAACACTTGAACTTGGAATCTGAACAGCTGGGATCTACTCTTCAATCTTCTACTCAGTAACCCCATAGTCTTCAGCAAGTGCTGAAGATTATTCTTTCTAATCTTCAGTTTTCTTATTTAAAACTTTCATGCTATGACCGTCTTTATATTGCTTTTGCGATAATTATACGGCCACACATGTGGAAAGGGCATTCTCTAACCTAAGCAATATGAAAATCCAAGGTAATGCTATTAAAAACAACTCCATACAGCCCATATCCTGAGTAAGTCAGAATTTAAGGCCTCTGTGCCACAATTATAGTCGATGTTTATAGTCGATATTTCAGCATCAGTGTCAAATAGACACAGACTAATTGACTTACGTGGTAGAAATTGACTGGTAGACTGGATAAAATAATAATGTGAGATACCTGGAATTTATATGAAGTCACTTAAATGGGACCTCCCTGGTGGCACAGGGGTTAACCTCTCGACCCTATCAAGCTATTGCCAACCACTGCAATGTGAGTTTAGTACCACATGAGTTCCATCCTGGCCAAGGAGCTAACCCACATGGCAAAGCAAACATCTCCTGTCTTGCCCCCTGCTCCCCACTCTGTCTCTGGTGAATCCTCTCACCCCCTACCCCTCTGGCCTACACTCCAGTCTTGTATGCATATATAAATGAAAATAAATATTTAGATAAATAAATTCACACCTTGTCTTTAAAAAGTCACTTAAACTGTTATTTATTGGTTAATTATTCTTTGCTGTATATTTTAACTTTTCCCTCTAGATAGCTCAGTAGTCTGATGCCTGTAGGTCTCTTTGGGTCTTTTTCTATAAAAGAACTTGCCATCTCAGTTTTTCCAAATAGAAAAACAAAACATAGTTTAAGAAGTTTCAAAAGGGCCTCCCTGGTGGCGCAAGGTATTAAGTCTCAACTCTTGCCCACTGCTCCCCTCAACAATGTGTCACAGTAGGCTTGCCTGTTCTATTCCCCACTGTGTCTCTGCTGAATCCGCTTATCCCACCTGGCCTACACACCAGGTCTTGTATGGATAAATAAATAAAAAGAAATCTTTAAAATAGTTTTATAAAAGTTTTAGATTTCCTAAGTATTAATGGTAATGTGCTTTATCCTATTTAGTATTTTTGTATTCTAATGCCTTATGCTATTTTTTAATGTACATTTACACAAAAGTTAACATTTTTCTATTTAGAAAATTTAAGGCATTGACATTTATCTACTATGAAGTATATATTTTCTATTATCTCATTAGAGTAAATCAATTCTCACTGAGTTTTATCTCTCAACTTTTTTAGTTTTAAGTGCTTTTAAATCTAAAATGTAGACCATTTGGGAGGATTTTATTACATCATTACACAATTAAATGACTCTAACTGGAGCCCATGCACATTTCTCTTTTCCCTACTTCCTAGCTCTGTAAAATTAAATTAGGACCCTCACAATCTTTTTATGTTTTTTTGTCATTTAAAACATTCCATACTGTAGCTCAATTCTGGAACCATATTAAACTGACTCTCGGAAATATTCCAACAGAGTTTTTATATATTGTATAGATCTGAGTTGTAGCTTACTTATTGTGTTTGTCAACCTTAAATTTCAATTACTGTTTCTGCCCCAGTGGTGTGGCTATTTAAAAAGACTTTAGAGTTGTGTTTTTAGCCTCCATGAGTAGTAATTCTGTTTATTTTTCTTTCAGATGCTTGTCAGCAGACTTACCAGCATGTAATTGTTTTTTTTCCAAGCATAAAATCACAAGTTCAACACAAAGAAACTTTAATAATACATATCACCTATGTAATTCATTTTACACATGTACACAAATTTTCCTTTCATTCTCTAATTTGAAAACCTATGCAAATTAGTCCACCAAGTTTTATTTTCTGCCAGTACACATGGAGTAGAACAAAATCATCAGAAAACAGTTTAAATATCTAATCTTATTGGGAAGAAGTTTGAAATTATCCCATGCTTTTGGGTTAACTGAGTAAAAATATGCTATACTTTTCAACATAACTCCTTTGAAAAAGGGAAATAAATTACTGTACTTATATTGTTTTCAGTGATTTTTATATTTATGTGCACGGTGCCTATTTTTATCTTTTGTTTTAGAATCAATTTATAATGATGATATAGCATTCATAATCCCATTAAGGTCACAAAACAGTGTGGTCTCAGAAGTCCTAGTTTTATTCTTCTCCTTTTGCTGTACTTATATTGTCAGAGCCAATGTGAAAGCTTTTTAGTAGTCAGGTTTGGTTTTTTTCCTAGTAAATTTTCTTTGTTTTCTGAAATTTCCCTAAAACTTAATGTTTGTATCCTATATTTTGAAAATTCTAAATTCTGCTTTACAAAAAGTACCTATATTTTTGAAATGAATGTATTCAAAAGCAAAGACTTTTAAAGAAAGATAAGAAGAAAATACTGTAGAATCCCATCTTGGTGTATTTCAGTCTCTATTTTCTCCCATCTTTTCCATTCTCATGGAAGTGAACTTTAATTCAGTATACTGCGGTTGAGCAACAGCATGAGTCAGAAATCTGTTTTCACTGTATTTTCCCAGGAAATGTATCCATAAGGAACACAAATGTGCCACTAGCACAAAATTACAGATTATTGAAGTTGAAATGATTTCAGAAACACTTCTAATGACAGCCAGACTAGCTCACTAAATGTTTTTAAAATAGTTATTTTTAATATTTCCAAAAGCCTAATCATTGAATCAGTGTTAGCTTTGTATGATTGATTATCATAAGCTTATTTTAAAAAGACTTGTGGGAAGAAACTGAAACTTTTTGTTATATATTACATATTATTTGAGAGAACCAAATCTTGACACTTTCTCCTATTTTGTCTTTCCCAGTCTGGCCTCTTGATAGTTTTTAAGTTCCTAATTGTCCCTTTTGCCCTCTCTGAGGATTCTTTCTGTTGTCCTTTTCTAAAACAATTGTTGCTCTCTAAGGTTTTATCCCCCTGTGATTATCTTTCTGTATTCCTTTTTTTCTTAGTAAGCTGTTTTATCAAGTTACAACTATCAACTTAATTTTACATTCCCCTAGGGTGCCTATCTGCAGTGCCAGGCACTTACTTACTAAGTATTCACAAGTGCTTGGTTGGTAGGAGAGTGGGTAAGAGAGAGAAAGTGATAAAAAGGCAATCAGCCCTCTTTTCCATTCTGCATGACCATCAGACATCAGGATGCCATCACCTCATGCGCAGGTCACTCATGTTTCTGCTTCTGACATTTTCTCTACTTGGTCAGACTAGTTTCTGTAAAATACTGTTTTGCTCTGTTAATTTCCCAAAGGCTGAAGAAGGGTTCTTCTGGGACGAGTGTTTCAATAAACAATTCAGATTGCAACAGGTTAGAAAAGAAGTAGGGACAATAAGGAAAGCAGCAGGTATTGGAAAGCTTGTTTAAAAGTTTGGCAGACAGGTTAGACTCTTAAAGGAGACTTAGAGTCAGGTAAGAGTTTCATCATTGGGTAAAGATACACCTAAATGTGTTGAAGAGAAGGTTGAATAAAAAGTTTTAAAACCCATGAAGGATTGTAGGATAAAAGAGTAATTGTGAAATTGAGGCTTTGGAGCAGGCAAGAGAAGACGGAGCCCAAAATGTAGACAGAGGAATAGAAAAATACTCTTTTTTGTAGAGAAAACATCTATTAAAGTGTGAGAATACTGATACAGAGGTATTCTTAACGCTTCACATCCATTTGTTTTTCTTCAGCATGTGGACATAGCAGCACTATTGATAAAATACAACACATGTGTGAATGCAACAGATAAGTGGGCTTTTACTCCTCTTCATGAAGCAGCCCAAAAAGGAAGGACACAGTTATGTGCCCTACTCCTAGCACATGGTGCAGATCCAACTATGAAGAACCAAGAAGGGCAGACACCTTTAGATCTGGCAACAGTAAGTCCTCCTTTCAAAATATTCACCTTTATTTACTTTCAGAGTTGACATTAAATTCCAGGACTTAGCCGATTTTCCCTTGGAAGTGCATAGTAGAACAAATTTCCCTCCTGAAATTTTTTAAGTATATGTTTTTTATACAATTTAAACCTCTTATTAAGGCAAACTGAGTAGTAACAATTCTTTTTGTCATACTTATCTTGGAGGGAAAAGGTGAATCACAGAAAAACATATCTAGAGTATGTCTTCAAAGAATTACATTTAGTAAAATACCTTATACCTCCTACATTTAGCTTATTATTCTAGAGCAACTAATCTTAATGATAATTTACCTTAGGCTATGAGATAATGAAAGGGTAATTTCCAGGCTGTACACAGTTCTTCTAAAGATGGAAAAATGAGCAGTTACGCTATAGAAATATATTTCAAACCAAGAATTAAATTTTTTGGTTAACTACTATTTACAAAATAAAGCACAACATCATCTTCTCTAAACCTTAAGAAAGTCAGGTAGTTTTGGTATAGTTAATATATTATGCAACTTTTTAAGCTAAAAATATTTTACCAAACCATATTCTCTTTCCTAAATCTATTATTGAGTTACAGATGGTCTCAAAACACTTAGTAATTTAACCAAACTGAATGAAATACACAGAAATTTGTTATTTTTATAGTCTTGTGCTTGACAGGCCTCAGCTGAGAGCTCAACTAAGACTGCATTGTCTAGTATAGCCTTTCATCACATAGGCCTCTCTCTGAGGTCGTATGTCACTCAGTAAGTAGTCTAGCCCAAGTTTCTTTAAAGTGAAGACAGCTTCTAAGAGGGAAAAAGTAGAAGCTGCTGTCTTCTGAAAGCCTGACTCTAAACCCTCTCCCTTGGTCATAGCAACTTAAAGGGTAACCCAGATAGAATCAAGGGAAAAGCAAGTAGATGACACCCTTGTTGAGAGGTATGACATGCCAAATATATACAAACTGTAAGGTTCATGGATAAGTTAGCCAAATTAAAGTACCATACCTTTTGTGTGTGTGTGTGTGCTCGCGCGTGCGCGCGCAATGGATACCATTCAGCACTCACAAAAGATAAACTAATGCCATTCACAGAAACATAGATGGACTTTGAAGGGGTTGTGCTCAGTGAAATAAATCAGGAAAAAGAAAAATATCGATAGTCTCACTTATTGGAGGAATACAGGCGATCAAGGAAGAAAAATAATACATCAACTGCAATGAAAAAACCACAACAAAACAAAACAAAAAAACCAAGCAGACAGTTACAATTTAGAGACATTCTGCAGGGAAAAGGGAGGGATTGGGATCTAGGCAGGAACAGGAATAGCACAAGAGACTATGTGATGGTGCACAGATGAATTGGTGGTGGAAATTCAATGGGGACTACACCTAGTAAAAAAAGCAAACATTGTAAGAGAAAATAATGAAAAAAAAGTACCATTCTTGTAATAATTCATCAGGTTTTAATTGTACAGTAAACTATTAAGTATGCATAAATAAAAGAACAAAAATTATTGTAGTTGTTTAAGCATAAGCAAAATATAGTGAATTTGAGAACTTCTAAAGAAGACTTTGAAAATCACCTTGTGCTTTTAAAAAAAAAAGATGAAATATTTTTTACTCTATTCAAATTTTAATTATATATCCTCATGTGTGATCATTATGAGCAATTGTGACCCACTTTTCATTAATTAAGAAAGCATTTCCAGGAATAAATGTAGTATGCATTCTTACTTTTTTTTTTAGTTGACTCTTTTTTGTGTGATTTTATGAATGCTTGTGTGAAGTATTTCAAGAACACTTAAGAGCTACTCAGCAAATCTCAGGTATATAGTAAAGTATTATTAACTTAGTCATCACACTGTACATTAGATTTTCAAAAGATGAAATGTTTTAAAATTTTTCTCCACTTCTACTGGCACTCTTTGGATTGGAGAAGGAAAGTGGAAGAAATGATCAAAAACATAGGAAATAATAAGGCAATTAGTAAGAAATTTCATAAAGCATTTGGTACTTGGTGGAAAACTAAACCACTTTAAAATGTGGTATTTTTGTGTTTTCTGTATTACTCTTCTTAGGCTGACGACATCAGAGCTTTGCTGATAGATGCCATGCCCCCAGAGGCCTTACCTACCTGCTTTAAACCTCAGGCTACCGTAGTGAGTGCCTCTCTGATCTCACCAGCATCCACCCCCTCCTGCCTGTCCGCTGCTAGCAGCATAGATAACCTCACCGGCCCCTTAGCAGAGTTGGCAGCAGGAGGAGCGTCCAACACAGGGGATGGCGCAGCAGGTGCAGAAAGGAAGGAAGGAGAAGGTAAGTATACCTTACAGTGCTTTGGTTTTGTCCTTTTTCAAATGAATGATTTCACTTTTTTCTATTGGTAGTTCTTGAACACCACACGATCAATCTGTCTGTAAGTTTTCATATACACAACACTTTTTAAGAAATAGATCTTCATAAGTTCCTTGGTTTTACATTGTTCTTTCTTATGTATACTCCAGTACATCTATTTCCAATGTTAGTATCTTAGTGAACTACTTATTATTGAAGTTATATCAGAAAAAGCTCAGAGGTCAAGCAATAGTGGCTGGTAAATTTTAATTTTTAGTTCAAACTGATAAATACTTCACAAAAAGTATAGATTATGCTCTTTAATGTTAAAACAAATATAAATATTGCTCATTTGATAAATCTTTTACTTCTCAGCCAAATTTAGAAATAATGATGCAAAGTGTCAAAATGCTATTTATATGGTCTGGATTTTATGCTGTATAAAATCATCTGCACAGCCAAGAGTATCAGAACCATAGCTTTAAAAAAGTGATGGAATTTCCTTTCTGGATGGCTAAAAATTGTTCTGAGAAACTTTAATAATATGTTTGTTTTAGTTGCGGGTCTTGATATGAATATCAGCCAATTCCTAAAAAGCCTTGGTCTTGAGCACCTTCGGGACATCTTTGAAACAGAACAGGTGAGCTCTCGTATATATACAAATTGAGTCTTTTTAATTAAATATTAAGAATAATTAACTGATACTCCTTTTTTTTTTTAAGATTTATTTATTTATCCAGTACAAGGTGGGGTACAGGCTAGAGGTGTGGAGGTTAGAGGATCCACAGGAGACACAGTGGGGAACAGAACAGGCAGATTGACTGAAATACACTGCTGAGGGGAGCAGTGGGTAAAATAAGAGAGGTCTGCTATGCCATGTGGGTCAGCTCCCTGGCTGGGGATCAAATTCATGCTGCAGTGGCTATGGATAGCCAAAGTGCTGCGCCTTAACCCTTTGCACCACCAGGGAGGCCCCCTTTTTTGCTTCTTAAGCGCCATTAAAACCCTCAGCAAATCTCTAAAGCAGCTAGGGGAATCCAGTATTTTATATTCTTTAAAACCATCTAACAGATGGTGGGAGTATTGGTTATTGTTTTTTATCTTTATAAGTAGTTTATCTCTGTATGTTTTCTTGTCAAAACTTGGACCATGAAACCACCATTTAACAATGTTTGCATGATTATTTTGTTTCCAAATAATGTTCACATTTACTCCTCTCACTGTATTACTGATGTGACTAGACTCTACCTTTAAGCCAATGGAAAATTTTTATATAAAGTACTCAGCAAAATTTTTGTGAAGCTGCTGTTCATTACATTGGAAAACAAAGTAATATTTGGACAAGTGTACTTTTCAAAAATTGTCTCTTTATGAAACTTCTTGTTGTCCAGTTAGAGTCTAATGTAATATTGCACCAAAAATTAGTCATACATTCAGGTAGACCTATCCTATTTTCAAATATATCTTAAATATCTATGAGGGTCATATTATGAAATCATCCTTAGAATGTTAATGAATTAAAATCTTTGTAGTTGTCATTTTATTTTTATATGGATAATGAATTTTTAACTTATACTGTATGGTTTTACTGCCATGGCTAGTGTTAAATATTGAATAATAAGTTCCTGAGTTTAAATATTTGGTTTGATATACATGAAATTTTAGAATGGGAAAGATCCTTCGAAATCTTTGTCATTCACTTAGGTATAGGAATTACCCCTTTAGCATTCATGTGGGAAGATAGCTTGGGCAGGTTTATAGTATTAAGTGTGCCAAAATCAGTCACCCTTGTAATCCATTGTTCTTATGTTTGCATTTACCCTGTTTTTCACAGAAATCTAATCTCTAGTCTATATGTATATTAGTTTCATAGGGTTGCCAAAACAAATTATCACAAACACTGATGACTTAAACAGAAATCTATTCTTTTACAGTTCTAGAGGCCTGAAATTCAAAATCAAGGTTTCTAGCAGGGCTGCACTCCCTATATGGGTTTTAGGGGAGAATTTGTTCCATCCTCTTCTAGCTTCCAATGGCTGGAGGTCCCTTTGGATTATGGCCTCATTTTTCTGATCTCTGCTTCCATCATATGGTATTCTCTGCATCTCTCTTATCTTCTTTGTGTTTTTTGTAAGAACACTTGCTTTAAATTTAAAACCTCAGCTCAGCTTGCTGGCTCTTTATTTCACGAACAAAATATATTTAATGAGAAGAAACCACAGAAAAGCAGTTAGGAAGTGTGGTCTCATGGCAAAACACACGCACCCTTCCCTGGAACAAAAGAAAGAACACTTAAATAGATTTTAGAGAGACTGTTATAAACAACATAGGAGGAAACTAGAGATAAGAGGTGTGGTGGCTTCTCATTTGCTGGTTATGGCATTCTGTCATTGGCTGAGCTGTTGCTGGGCAAAAAGGAGAGGTCTTGGCTCCCTCTGGTGGAGCGCAGCTGTATCACTCCTCTGAGCACACCTACCCAGATGGATTCTGTTTTGTGTGTTGCTTACTCATGCATAGGATCTCTCTTCTAGCAGCCTGATCTCATTTAAATGAGGTTTCTATATATTATCATGGATATGAAAAAAAGGTTTTCAAATAAAGTCCTTCACAGATCCTTGAGATTAGAATAGATACCTATCTTTTTTTTCATACAATTTTTTAAATTTAATTTTATATGTATTTTACATTTTTTTTCATCCCTGTGAAATTCCCATCACCAATATACCCGAGCACCATCGCAATAGTCCCTTGTGCTCTTCCCGCCCATTTTGTTCCTTCTCCCTCCTCCTCCCCGGGAATGTCTCAGATTGATAGTTGTCTGTTGATTTTAAGTTATTGTAATTGATTTTTTTTTCCTTAGTCCCTTGTTTGTTTCCTCTACATTCCTCACTAAAAGTGACACCATCTGTTATTTTTCCTTTTCTTTCTGGCTTATTTCACTCAGCATAATTCCCTCTAGCTCCATCCATGTTGCTGCGAATTGCATGAATTTACCTTTTTTTGTTGCTGCTTAATTATATACCTATCTTTTTAAGGGCCACTAATCAGCTCACTGCAACATAGGTATAAACTTCCTATGTATTAAGATCTAATCATTTTATCAAAGACTTACCCTTCCAACTGCCCACTCCTATAAAGTTTCTCCTATATAAGGATAAATATACTTTCGTTTTCAGTTATTCTTTATATGGACATAGTTTCTAAATATTTCACTGGCCTCTTTGACCCACTATTGTTTCTTTGTAGGTTGATAGGCACTTTGGAGTTAATTAAGAGCTCCAGATTTTTTTCATTTTGGTTATACTTGTAAGGTTTTGTAGTGCCTTAATTTTTAAGCTAAATTTCTTTATATCATATATTGTATTCACCTTTAATGTTCTTAGTGATTGATCAAAACACTCAACTGTTTTGATCACTAAGATTAAAAGAAGACCTTGATTCTGATTATTTGCTCCCTCTTACTGGTTGTGTAACTTTGGTTAGAACATTTAACCTGTGACTTCCCTTACAAAAAAAAAAAAAAAATTAAACAATACCTTCAAAAATGTCCAGATAACTAAACCCCGCAGTCACAATGTGTTTCTATGTCAGTTTTTAAAATATGCATTAATGAAGCATCAGATGGGTATTTTGCTGCTGATGAGAGCTTTATAAACTACGGACATAATTTTCCTTAAACTTTACCCAAACCCTGTTTGGAGATTTATTTGAGACTGTCTTTTTTACTTTATTCCTTTCCTGAAAGTATTAAAAACTATTCTAAAAGCATTTTCATTGCAATAAACATACTCCAGCCTTATCCCTTCTTCCAAAATCACATCCACACTAATAATATTTCATACATCTTTGCTTAATAAAGTGAAGACCCTAATTCACATAGACAAGTCCAGTTAACTAGTGGGAGTTTGTCAGAGAACTTGAATTCCTACTTTTTCACTCAATTTAATTATAATTTTATGTTTTTCTCTTTGATTTACCTTGCATGTTATTCAGTAATTGATTTCATTATCTCATTTTACTGTTTTTAATAGTTTAGTACTGTAGTCTTATTTTTAACGGCTTGTCCTGGTTTCATTAGTTTTGTCATTGTCTTGTTCACTTCAGTTTGTTCTGAGTAAATGGTTCCATTGATATCCTTTTTGCCAGAAAATTTCTGTATTCTTTTTATAGTCAGTACATTGACTGTTCTATTTAATGTGTATTACCTGGCATAGTTCCTTTCTTTATATTGACCCGTGCTTGACTGTCTTTTGCTTGAATGTCAATTTCAATAATCAAACATTCAAATTAACTCTTTTAGTCAGTTGTGGTACTTGACTGGCCTTCAGTTATAGAGTAGTACACTTTGTAAACTTTTCCATACATCTGTAACAGGCCAAGAATGTGTGATGATGGTCAAGGTCCTTGTGTTGTGAGAGGGGTGAGGGTACTTATATTGTGCCCTTTTAATTCAGATCAAGTCTTCTAACTAACTTGATTTGTTTAACATCTACACTTTGCTTGGTTCTGTTTTACATAAGATATATACCAGTGTCCTTTATTGTTAGTTAAATATACCATTGACATTTGACCCGCCCTTTATAATGTAGCTTCTTGAATGAAGCATGCCTTTTCTATGGAAAAGATCAACTTCACTTATATTGCAGTTCCTGAAATATAAATGCTATGACTTAGAAGAGTCCTCGTGGACATATTTATGATCAGCGTATATATATTCATAAGATTAGTTAACATTCATTACTACATACATTTATAAATATAGACATAAATTTTTATTTCAGATTCTTAAAGGCAAAAAGCATGGATTTAAATTCATTGTGAACATGATTAAAAAGTTAGTTCTAATAACCATTACTCAGGCTGCAACCTTTTAAACCCAAACAAAAGAAAGACCTTTTTCATTAAAATTCTAATTTTCCCTCTCCATCCCCAGATAAAATGAACAAATCTTAGAAAAAAGAAGTAATCCTTCCTGAAGTAGTATTCTTGAAATACTGTTTGCTTTATATGCAGGATAACTTAGCTATTAAAATTTAATTTTAATATGCATTTGATGAAATAATTTATCCATCAAACTTAAGATACAACACAACTGAATTTAGTTATTTTAATTTTCTACTAGTCATCATCCCTTGTTAGAAATATAAACAAGGCAAAGACAGGTATTACAGTTATTTCAGCTCTTCTCTGTAGTATTTTCATCACTTGTCTGAGTCTGTTTCCTCATAAGGCCATCAGTAGTACTACGTGGGTCATTGTGAAGATTAAATGAGCTTGTCATTTTATGATCAAGCTATATGATGAACAAATATGTATTCTCATTTCTTCTCTAGAATTTCATAGATGAGGAAATTGTCTATGGACAATTTTTGCCAGCCTGGTTTTTGCTCCTTCCAGATATGTACTATACATTCCAATTCAGAAAAGCTTAAGGATTCTTTTTGACTATGAGTCTACCACATAGATATGAGACCCCATTTTTATGTCAGCCTGATTTGAGCTGAATATTAGAATATTGAGAGGGGTAAAATTAGAATATCAGTAAGGTTCCAAATTATATTAAAATCGCATCTAGCTAAAAATGTAAAGGCTCCTATGAACTATTATATCACGAAGATATATATTTCAGAACTGATGCTTTCTATGAGCTTTGCTAAAAATTTACTTTGGATGATTGGAAGTAAGTTTGCACTTTTTACACATTGGAATGATTATTTTTTTAATGGCTACTTAGAAATAATTTAGTAAATTGTTCTCGATAATGAGTGATATATACTTGTTGTATTCATCGTATAATATTTTGAATTGACAATAAAAATCAGCAGAGCTCCAGGCCTAAATTATCAGTTTTTAAAAGTGCTAAAGGTAGATATAAAGGTGGAGAAAGTAATAAAAATATCTCATTTGATTTGGAAAGAGGATAATAATCAAGGTATTTCTTAGTTTTCCCAGGATATAAAATCAACGGCCCATTTTTTTAATTAGCATTTGAATTAAGGTCGGCTTCTTTTGAGCTGAAAAATGCCATGTTTCTCCCTCAAGATTTTATCCTCTGTATTCAGAACATGGCCACTGGGTGGGGGTAGAGTCACAGTGACTCTTAGTCAACAAAGTACTTAGGTCATTTTAAACCGTAGTATTAGCTAACAAATCATCTCTATCCACAAAAACGAATAACCAAAAATTCAAAATCCACTGTTTTGTACAAAAATAGAATGTATACTAAGGATGCAAGAATTACTAAGTCTTAGATTTATAAGGGAACTTAAATAACAACTATTTTCTTCTCCAAATTGTCATTTTATATACAGCTTCTGTAGAAATGGTCTGTAATCTAAATACTAACTGAAAAATCTCACTACTAACTTAACCTTGTCCATGCTTAAATACTTTTAACACTGGAAAGTTCTCCCTTGTCTTCATTAGAATGTTGCTTACTTGAGACGGTACCCTTTTAACACATTCTGTGTCGTTGTGCTGAATGCCTTTCCTTTCCCCTACCAATCATCTCTCTTACCTGCTAGGTACTGGGAGCTGTTGTTGTCCCATTTTCAAGCTACTGGTTTTCTTCCTTCTATCTTGAGGCAAACAAAAGATGATGGAATTAAATAATCAAAAGGAAATATAACAATGTTTATTTCAACATATCTGTTGTTTCTCCCATTTTAATTTGCCATTAACTAGAAGCAAATTAAGGACTGTTTTAAGTAAATGAAAAGCTGATAAAATTATCAAGACAATTTTAAGAAAATTTTAGGCTCATGCTTATAAAGGAAACAAAAGTGTTTTCTTAATTTGAATGGAAATTATGGCAATGAGGACTAATGGAAAAGTTTTCATCTCTGAGGAACAAATTAGCATCTGTTTTGTTCTTTTTTTTTTTTTTTTTTCCAGATAACACTGGATGTGTTGGCTGATATGGGTCATGAAGAATTAAAAGAAATAGGCATCAATGCTTATGGGCACCGACACAAACTAATCAAAGGAGTAGAAAGACTCCTGGGTGGGCAACAAGGTAAGCAATTGAGGGGGGGGAAAAAATTTCAGGAATTGGTGGGTGGTACAAGATAAGTGTCAGGACTGGCACTTGAACTAGGCCATCTGAACCCAGAGCTCGTGTGCTTGATTGGTGTGGCACTTCCTGCCTTCCCTGTCCCAGCATCACACTCCTTCTAATTGCTCTATCCTAGATATCTAAATCATTCTCCCTAATCTCCCCATATTTTGTAATTAAATATCTCTGGTATCTATACCTCTGACCTCTCCCACTGCTGTCACCAATCCGCTTCTCCATCACTGCTCCAGGACTGTCACAACCCCTTCCAGCTGATCTCCAGCATTCAACTTTGCCTCCCTCCAGTGCCTTCCTTACCCTGTAGCCAAAAGACTTTTTTGAAAATGACCACACGATCGTATTTGATTTTTTTTAAAACCCTTCTTCAGTTTTTGCTTTCAGTATAAAAGCAGACATTTTTAATTACCTTTCCCCAATCTGACCTTTTTCTCTCACTCATCTTAAACCCTTCTCCCTCCTCCACAACCATCGACTTGGTTTTTTCACTGTGCTTTGTTACTTAGGCCTCTTGTCTTTCTCCTTTATGTGCCTCCAGATTTATCCTTTCTGTTTGGTAGAAGTGCTTTTGCTCCAGTAAAGCAAGAGGGAGAGAAAGGGAACAACTTGGAATAGTCACTAGCACGCAGAGTCAAGAACATTTTTAAGAGTATATGAAACTAAACATCAGACGGTCTTAATCTTGAGTCTTGCTTATTTATCTGTATTACATTAATAATTATCATTATTAATATAATATATTGAATATATTATATATCAATAATATAATTAATAATAATATACACTGATAATTTCACTAAGAAAGTGAAATTAGATAGAATAATGTAATTAAAACTTGTTAGTTTCCATTTCAATCCATCTCAGTTTATATATTTATATATATATTATATATATATATAAAGAGCACATTTATTAGAAAAAGGGACAGAAGAGTAAAGGCAGGAAGAGCTGCCTCAATCTCTCAGTTTTTAGAGGATAATGTTTTATTTCAGACCTGACTGCATTGTAATTAGTGTGTTTCTGTACTTGTATCAGACATAGTCTCATTTATATCCATGATTGAGTTCAGTTCAACAAATACTTCTTGGGCCCCACTGTGTGTACAAGGAACTCTGTAAGAACAGATAAAATTAATCCCAAACACATCTCCTTTCTTGTATTCAGATGTATTTGTTTAATAGAACCTATATTACATTCAAATTGCAGAAGTTTTAGACTTGTTCCGAATTATCAATTATTTATAACAAAATTTTCCTTAAAATGAAGCCTGGTTAGTATGGATTTTTGTTTAACAAGTTAATTTTTCTTACAGGCACCAATCCTTATCTGACTTTTCACTGTGTTAATCAGGGAACTATTTTGCTGGATCTTGCTCCAGAAGATAAAGAGTACCAATCAGTAGAAGAAGAGGTATGTATATCCAAAATTTTAATTATCTTTTCCTGAAACCTGTGGTTAAACCTATTTTCCTAGGAGAGGTAAGCTTGTCTTGCATTGACTTATGGTCATTGCCTTCCTATTATTCTCTGTCCCTTAGCAATCATGTTGAAATATTGCTGAAATTAAAATAGGACTATGGATTAGCTCTATGACATGTTACTTTCACATCATAAGCCTAGGGTTTCCAGTGAGTGGGCAATATCTGTCTTTTTTCTTTTGTAAGTAAGCTTTCTTGATACTCATGTAAGTAAAAGCCCTATTAGAACTATTATATTGTTTTATATGTTTATAATATTGTTAAATTGTTTCTTAAGATTGATATAAAGTGAGTCTTGCCTCATGCAAAATTATAAAATGTCATTTTTCCAGTCACAATTATTTTAAAGCACCATTGTAAGTCTATTTGTATGACCCTCCCTGTAGACAGATGCATAGGTTCCCTCTCTAATGATGGCTTACGCCTTTATTCTTTTGCATAATAAAATGCCTAATCACATTGTCAGAATATTGATCAACATAATAAGATGCAAATACTTAAGCAAAGAAAGATGCCTACATGTTCGTTTGTTTCTTAATTAGTGCTCCTGTTATTCCCATTACCTCAGGGTAGTTATTCAGTTAACCAGTTAATCAGAAAGCGTCTCTCTTCTAGTGTCTTATTGTCTAATCATCCTCCTAGTATTTAGTAAAATCTGATAATACCCTAAATATAATCATAGAGAAGTGAGTCAATTCTGTGTGAAACTTAGACCTTTTAAATATTATATTTTCCATAGTAATTCTTTTTAATTTGGAAAGTGAAAAGGGGATAAGTAATGTGTTAAGGAAAGTTATTCCACTTAGTTATACATTATAGTGAACATCCCTTCTTTGTGTATATACTTTGAGATGCCAAGAGATTATGAGGAAGGAATACTCCACCTAGGGTACAAAAATTTATTGATTTTTTTTAAAAATTCTTCTTGCTTATTTTTAACATTTGTCCAGTGGAGTATTGATTGGAGAATTAGTTTCAGTTAATCACAATGTTGCTTCTCATTCTCATAAAACAATGTGAAATAGTAAAGTAGATGATGTGTGATATTTTATTTCCTCATTTCTACCTTTTTAGAAAATGTAGAAATTATATATTTACTTATGCCTGTGACTATTTTCTCACTAGAAAAATTTACCCACTAAACTTGGTGATCAATTTATAGTGAATTCTGTTTATTTAGTCTTAGAATCAAAGTATTGCTAACAGTGAAAGGAATGTCTGTAAAATTAGTATTATATACTGGTATATCTTCAGAAAATTAGCTATCTCATTTTGTTCTATAGATGCAAAGTACAATTCGAGAACACAGAGATGGTGGTAATGCTGGCGGAATCTTCAACAGATACAATGTAATTCGAGTAAGTTTTTAAATTTTCATGGTGAAAATTAGACTGCAAGATTTGCCCTTAAAAAAATCAAATATAGACAATGAAAAAAAAAACTTAGTCTTATTTTCAAACTGTCAAGAATAGCCTGTTTCCCTGCTGTTAAATGTTGCCCTTCTCACTATAATGCAATCTCTGACCCCATGCACCAGACCTTACTTCACTAGAATGGGCACACTTAGGAAACACCAAAGCTCCAGATAGAAAACTAGATCAGCTGGTGTGGGTGAGGCAAATATGGTAATGGGTCTTTCAGCGCATCTACAAATTTGAACCACAGCTGACAGTAATTGTTTGTTATCACCATTTCAGAATAGCATTAAAGACCTAGATTTTCAATCAGGTTGAATTAGCAATTAGATCAGAATACATCTAACTCTTAATCTTAGTACCTTAATTTATAATATGGGGTAGATCACTACTATATGCTTTTTTCAAAGAGATGTCATAAAGAGGAATACAAGCCATTGAGAACCTCAAGCTAATACATTTATGAAAAATTAAAGCAGTGCGCATCAGAATTACCCTTTTGGAAAAATACATTTACAGGTCCCTAAATCCTAAACTTAATAATATGGAGAGGAGTCAGAACTTTTTTTAACATTAATTCCTATTTTGGTACTTTTTTATCTTTAACTTTGAGAGATAGCTAGGTCTGATGCTGAGTGACAAAAACCATAACTAAAAACTACATTGCTAAAAAGTCAGAGTGCTAACTTATTAATTATACTGACCAGGCAGTTGTATTGTTTTGAAATGGTATTTTAAGCAAACAAAAAAATACAAAAATCAGTCTTTCCTAATAGAAAATATACTTTTCATTTTAAATTATAAACTGTCAGGAATGTACATTTCACTACTTTCTTCTCTCTTCCTCATCCCTAAAGATTCAAAAAGTTGTCAACAAGAAGTTGAGAGAGCGATTCTGTCACAGACAAAAGGAAGTATCTGAGGAAAATCATAACCATCACAACGAGCGCATGCTGTTCCATGGTGCGTGCCTTGCTGTGCCTGTAATTACAGGCCTTGCTCTAGTTTTGCAAATTCCAGTAAATGAAAAACCTGTGTTACTGATTATATTGATTGTGCTAAAGACGGTGTGTTCTGATATTTTTTCCAAAAATACATGTTAATATCAGCTTTTTAATGCATTATATATTAATACTTTTGAAGGCATATACAATGAAAATAATTTATCTGGAGTTGTTTTAGAACTTAAATTACAAGTTGAACCATCTAGATAGCAAAATATTTTTACTGTAGTTTAACATGATTGCTTTATCAAATTATTTGTGCGTACTTTAAGTATGAGTGTAAATAATCTGTATTTTCAAAGCCATGTGTACTTTGCTACTAAAAATCTTATACCATCTGCAAAATCCATGTAACATCCTTGCATCCTTGCTTGGTACATAATAATAATTATATATCATTATACAAAGTAAATTTTTCACTTATGCATTATAATTAATATTAACCTACCAAGTGCAAATTGAGATTCTATAAAACTTTTCAAAAACCAATCTTCTTTGTATTTCTAGGTTCTCCTTTCATTAATGCTATTATTCATAAAGGATTTGATGAACGGCATGCATACATAGGGGGGATGTTTGGCGCTGGGATTTATTTTGCTGAAAATTCCTCTAAAAGCAATCAGTATGTTTATGGAATTGGAGGAGGAACAGGCTGCCCCACGCACAAAGATCGCTCATGTTATATATGCCATAGGTGAGTATCTTGTCTTTCATATGGTGGCTGATATCCTCAGGACATGAACCAAATTCATCACTCAGGCCCTGCAAGTCATCGGTTACCCTCAGCTTTTCCTGCTAATGAATCAGACAGATTTGGGGCTTGAGTTGAAACATCTGATCAGCCTCTATCCTGACAGGAGCATTGACAGCAGAGCTGCTGCCAGTCGTGGTGGAAATCAGACTCCATCAGCCAGTCAGAGGTCAGATGAAACTCCCTATGTCTTGGCTTTCTTCCTGGCCTTCACTTTTCTTGCTTTAGAATTCTCAAAAAAAGATTAAGAATTATTTCAGTAGAACAAAGAACCTCTAGTTTTAGTTACATTTGAACTAAGATACACAACTTCCATAACAAATAGAATCTTTAATTTGCTTCTGATATTGCTCAATGATGTTTTAAGGCAGGGCATATAATTAACTTTGAAAAGTCCAAATTGAGAATATTAGCTTTGGAATTAATAGTAAACAAATGAATATTAGCTTTTTAAAAAAATATTTATGCATACAAGCACTGGGGTACAGGCCAGAGGTACAGGGGTGAGAGAATCTACCAGACAGAGTGGGGAACAGAACAGGCAGATCTACCAAAACACATTGCTGAGGGGAGCAGCGGATGAGGCAGGAGAGGTCTGCCTGTGCCATGTGGGTCACTTCTCCAGCCGGTGGCAGCGATTGAACTCGTGCTGCAGTGCCTATGGTTTGCTTCATAGTGCGTTGCTTAACCTACCGTGCCACCAGGGAGGGCCCAATATTAGCTTTTTAATAGGATTTTAAAATGAAGTATTTCAAAAGTTGAAGAGAATTATAGTATAATCTGAAACATCGGTAAAATAAATTACTATTACCTTCCTGACAGTGGAAAAAATACAAAAGAATTGAACTTTACAAATACTGGGACTTATTGTATTGTTCTTTAGCCAGGTGTATTACTTTTGCTGAATCAAGTTAGTAAGTTCTCCTGTAAATAAATTTACTCTCAAAGGAACTCATAAAAACTTGAAATTCATTTTAGTTGTTGCCCTTAAAATAGCTCTGTTACATTATAAGAAGAAGATATATACATTATATATATATATATATCTGTTATATTAAGAAGATATAACCATTAGCAGTTCTAACACATCTGGAAGTTTCGAAACCTCTTTTTATTAAGGCCATTGTGGTTAATAACAAAAGTTCTCAAGAAGATGTAACATGCAAAAATTTGTTGTTTCAAACCTAATTCCTAAACAAACAATAAAATTTAAACTAGAAGAGGATTAACATTAAAATTTGACAGTTAAGTTTATTTCTTAGCTAGGATTTCCTAGGAAACAGAAACAGAAAACAGAAAAACTTTATGACTAGCACTTTTTTGGTAAGTACAATTCTAGGGAAGCAGGAGCAAGGGCACTGAGATAAGTGAAAGAGAGGAGGCAGAGCAAAGGCAATGTGTCAGTGAGCTGTGAGCTGGCCACAGATCCTTAACAGCTCCAGTTGGTTGCTCCATCCCTTAGATGTCTTCAGAGAGGCAAGATGAACTACTACATCTCAGAACAGTGCACTGTAGGAAAAGAGATGAATTCATCTAGCTCCAGTCCTCCCATGGTCAGAATTCGTATCCCCACATTTGGGGCTGCTGCATCTGCAGAACACACCACAGTGCACAAGGCAAACTAGCCAGCCTGCCTCCAGAGCGACAGGGAAAACGCAGGACAAGAAGCAGAGAGGCAGGAGGTGGGAGCCCATCAGGTCAGGCATGATGTGACATAGGTGCTGAGAGAGGCCAGAGCAAAGGGTCCAGTGAGCTGATGAGGTAGAGTCTGGGGACACCAAGGTGCTGCCACACTGGAGAGATGACGTTCAAAAATCCTCCCTTTAATGTAGATCCAACCTCTTTCCTCTTTGGCCAACAGGAAAATACAGTTAGTTGCTACCAAAGTCACATCCCAGAGGGTCATTCATGATGTCACACTGAAACAGCCAGCCAGACAGGACCCAGCTCTACTGGTCTGGCACAATTTTTGACTCAAAGTAATATCACTGAGCAGTTATGCAAAGATCAGACTTGTTACTAAAAACTACTTGATTGAATAATAACTATTTACACTTAACAATTTGACAGCCTTACTGATTAGTTAAAATGTTTATTGTTTATTTTAAGAATTAGCAAACTTTTTCTCTAAAGTGCCACAAAATAAGTATTTCAAATTTTGCAATCCACAGACTCAGTGTTTTTCTTGAAGTGCAAAAGCAACTATAGGTGATATGTAAATGCATGTGGGAGTGTTCCACTAAAATTTGATTAACAAAAACAGGTAGCAGACTACATGCACATCTATGAGCTGTAGTTTGCCAGCCCCTTGTTTATATAATGCCCTTTCTTCCCTGTTTGACATCTACCTTGATTCACATTTTACCCCTGTAGTATAATTTCCACCTATACATTTAAGCTAAACATTTCTTTATGAACTACTTTTCTCATCCCTGTTTCTGCCACATCATAATGAGAAACCCAACCTTAATTTCAGGTGCTACTGCCATCTGCTTATTTTCTTCATTTTCCTCCCATCTATCCACACAAAAATTCACCTTTCTCGTAACTTTTTCACTAGTCAGCACTTACAGATAGATATTTCCTATGACTGTTTCCTAAATCACTCCAAAATTACTGTAAACTCAAGTGTTAACTGTTGAGCCTGCTTTTTATAGTAATTTGGTATATGAAATCTCACCCCAGTCTTACTCATAAATTTGAAAGTGACATTTAAATAGCTTGTCTTGTGGTAAGTATATTTAAAATTTAATAAGCCCTAACAGTTATATCACTCCAAGTTTTAAAGCTTCCTTCAAAACATTGCTTTCCTTTTTCCTTTAGACAAATGCTTTTCTGTAGAGTGACCCTTGGGAAATCCTTTCTGCAGTTCAGCACTATGAAAATGGCTCATGCCCCTCCCGGACACCACTCAGTTATTGGGAGACCAAGTGTGAATGGTTTGGCGTATGCAGAATATGTCATTTACAGAGGAGAACAGGTATGCTGGTGACCAAATAATCATAGCCAAGTTATAGAACATGTTAATACAGAAGGTGGATATCATGCCATGTAAGAGTCAAAGAAAACTAACTAAACGTCTGCCGCAGAGTCTGACAACATTAGTTGCTTCAAGTCAATTGTTATCAAAATTCTTTACATTAGCTTCTCAGACAGTCTGTCAGCCTATTTACCCAATTTGAGTAAAGGAAAGATTGAGAAAAAGGTATGGAATCTTGTTATTCTTGAGGCTCGCTGTTCTGAATTAATGCTCTATATCCATGCCCCAGTATACAGTGGGAAGTTAAGAGCAGCTGCCATTTAATCATTTAATGGATCTTCTTTGTGTATTCATGAACAGCCACAGGCAGTTCCTATCAGTTGAATTGCTATACTTCTGATCATAGAATGATAGCTTTCTGAATTGTAAAGCCACAGTGCATTAAATTCTGCCTGAGGTTTCAAAGTAAATTTGTCAGCAAACAGGGAAACTTTCTATCATTTTCAACCCAGTTCTTATTACATAATATTGTTAAATGCCTAACGGTTTGTCTAAAAACAAAAATTAATTCATCTGAATTGAATTGAATTTCAAATGGATAACTTTACTACCCTGATAAAGAAGAGAGAATTCTAAAAAACAAAAAGATTATTTACAAGTAACCTATGAAGACAATATTTTACTAGATGCCAATAGTTTTGGGAGGATGGGGTATAGGGTAAGAAAAAAATTGGAAACAAATCCTGTAGCAGATTTATTGGTTGTGATACTAGAGGGAAAGCAATGAAATTCTTTCAGATGTATTATAGGATTGAGCAAATGAGTGGATGGTTTGAAGTTGATTTGGGGGCGCTGGGGTTCTTGCTACAGAAGAAGGAACATACAAATAGAAATGGGGGAAGGTAACAATGACTCTGTAGGGGTAGAGTGAAATTGGAAGTGCTGATCTGAACTCATGGGTTCTAATAATGTGTGTCTGTCTGTACACATGGGAATATATGTATAGGTGTATGTGTAACAGTATATATAAGCGTATGTGTATATATTTGCATATGCTTTTCAACACTGTACACTGAAAACAAAGAAATTCCAATAACAATAAGCATACTAGTCCAGACCTTGATCTCTCTGTACCATTCCTCACTTAGAAGAAACTTGAGCTCTTTAGAGAAGCAACTAATCCCAGGATTGGTATAGCATTGGAACAAGGTGAGCATAGGACATCTTGCTAATGCCAAGGAAGTGCTTCCCCCAAAAAAATGTTGGGAGCATGTGACATGCACAGAGCTAAACTAGCTTCCACTGGCCAAATCTGGAACAATTCAAAACCAAAATAAGTATAGTGATAAATTTTAAACTTGGTGGGGGGGACAATTGATGATTCTGTATGATAACAAATAGGTAAAAAAATAATTTGCTTACAGTAGGAAGACAAGAGCAATGATTAGGTGTACTGGATTAGGAAAATTATCACCTGGAAACCACTGCAGTAAAGATAAGATCAGGCAAAAATTATCCAGTAATTTTCGTAAGGGAAAGGATATTTGCATAGTCCCATTAGTTAGAAAAGAGGTGGGGAGAGGGGGGGAAGACTGCAATTAAATTAAAGAAAGGGAGCAATACTGTGACCACATGGTCAAAATTAACATACCCAAGGAGAGACAGAAGGAGTATGCCTCTCCAGATGTGATAATCTAAGAAGGCACAACATCATCTATATATGTGCTATTATTTTTAAATGGGGAAAGACCAGATTTATCAAAAATGTCAATTTTATAAAAGAGAAAGATTTTGAAAACTTTCCAGAACAAATGAAAGCCAAGAGACAGGACAAATCACTTAAAATCTTGCCCCCAAATTAGATCTGATACTAGAAGAGAAATTACATTATTAGAAAAACTGACAAAATTGGAATATGAAGTTGCGTGAAGATAAAAGAAATCCATATTCTTAGGAAATAGAATGTAAAAGAATATCTGTATTCTTAGGAAATAAATATTATCTTGTTTAGGGATAAAGAAACTTCATAATGTATATAGCTTACATTCAAATAACTCAGGGCAAAGTGTCCATTTATGTCTGTCTGCCTAGTGTTATGAGAGGTAGGGAGAAGTGCACATTTAAAGCACATGGGATAAATAAAACCTTAACCATGGAAGGATGTGGGTAAGGTTATGCAGGTGTTTTGAGTACCATTTTAATTTTTGGAACTTGCTGCGTAAGTTTGCACTTGTTTCTGTAAAAGTTTAAAAACTATCTTTAAAAAAATTGTCAAATTTTTCAGTTTAAGTAAGAAACTGCAGATTCTAGAGAAAATACTTTCACTTTGATTCATATACAATTCCACTTTTAGAGGTAATGTACTAATATAATCCATGGTGGTCTCACCAAAAAAAGAAAAACCCTGTTAGGATGTTCATCTCTGTCTTATCATAATGAAAAATTTAAGTAACCTAAATAGTCAATACAAAGAATGCTTAGGTAAATGTTAGTCTGTTCATATGCCTGTCATATTTTAAAAACGCATTGACTAAAACATAAGAATAATTATCCCTGGGTACTGAGATTATAAGTGATTTCAATTTTATCATGTTTCTCAATATTTTATAAGTGATGTATGGTAAGTATAATTTTACATTTGAATGGAAAGAATCAATAGGGTTATGTTTACATTTTTTAAAATTTCTAAAAATTTCTTACATTTCTAAAAATTACTGATTGTTCAACCAATTCCCAAGTAATTTGACTTGATAATGTGTTTAGTCTTATATCAGAAGAATCCTAGTGAATAATGTGGTTCAGATCTTATTTGAAGGAAAAAAGTACCTTGAAAAATGAAATGCATGTAGTATTTGTTTTATCTCAGGGGACACACTTGTCCTTCCATATCTGGGTACACTTTTTATCCATATGGATATTGTTAACTGTGATGTCTGCTAATCAGATTGTTCCCTAAGAGCAATTTCCCCCTGATTTATGGTGAGGTTTCCCTTTCCTGGTTTTTATTCCTTTCCCCTTAAATCATCCTTCACCCTAGTGTTTAACACCTTAAGAACACACTCTTGTTTAGAAGGTTGATTTGAGGAATACTGTTTACTATTAGTAGACTTGTTTTTCTTTAGAATTAAAAAGATATGTTAAAAATTAACTTGAAAAGAAAAATGGCTCTAATTTGAATATGAGTGGACTTTTAGACTTAAAGAAGTGTTTCCATACTAGACTAGTGCTTTTTCTTAGCTGGTTTTTTTGAACAAAGATCCTTTGGAAGACAATAAGGAACATTTTGAAGTTGTTTAGAATGGTTCATGGTCCTCATCCCAAGGCCATTTCTTGGATCCTATAAAATTTTATCCAAAAGGAAAGGAAAGGGAAGAGAAGGGGAGGGGAAAGAAGGGGAGGGGAAAGGGGAGGAAGATAGACAAATAGGAATAAAGCAAGAACAACAAAAAATATAGACCAAAAAAAAGGCTAGGACAAGATTCAAGGGAGACAAAGGAGAGGAGAGGAAAAGTAAAAACACCAAAAGCTAAAAACAACTAGAACAAAACAATCTAAAACCAAAACTGAACAGAACTAACAATCAAAAACTAACACACAACTACAATAACAACAACAACAAAAAAACCCTAGGGGGGTGGGGGGGGTGCTGATTGACTCGCATCAGCAGATAAGGGCCCCTGTGGTAACTGGGTGGGTGATGAGGTTCCTGAGAACTCCTTTCACCTGAGGTCTAGAGTTCCCAACCGGACCCCTATGTAGGGACTAGTTCTGTATGGCTCCCCTTAATATCGGTCTCTGCATAGGGGGAGGAAGTAGCCACGTAGCAGCTGGCACACCAGCTGCATCTGTCCTAAACTCCGTATGCCCGTCTGACCTCCTCCGGATGACCCTGGATTGTGGATCTAGATATTGGAGAATATTTTGTGCATTTGGAGTGAGGCTTCTTTTTTCTGACTGACTTTTAAAACTCAGATCTCAGCCTGCAAGGGTTGCTTTGTGGTCCACGATTCCCCCAGCTCAAAAAATCCCAATATGGCGCTCCCTAGGAGCTGAGCACACTAGGATCCCAGTTGGGCTCACTGGCACTCCAGGAGCCCAACATCGGTCTCTGACTGTCTGCGCCAACCCCAGGCAAGCAGCTCATGGCCTTGGCGTTTTCCGACTGACTTTTAATGCTCAGATCTCAGCCTGCAAGGGTGGCTTTGTGACTTGCAGTCCCTCCAGCGTGAAAAATCCCAATATTGCGCTCCCAGGGAGCCTGGCATGGTAAGATCCCCACTGGGGCTGTACTGGCGTTCCAGCCCAACTTTGCTCTGTCCCTCTGCTTCCGCTCCAGGCAGCAGCTCCTGGCCCTGGTGTTTTCTGACCGACTTTTACAGTTCAAGTCTCAGCCTGCGTGAGCCGCTGTGCATCCAGCAGCCCTGCTGCCACTCTCCGCTCTTGGAGTGGCGCCCTCGGAGTGCCGGGGGATTGCCCTGTCCTTACTTCAGAGTTCATTTAGAGATTCCTACCGCTTTCCGTTGGGCTGATGTTTCCTGTATGTAAGCTGACAGTCCATTTTCTGGCTTTTCTTTTTCCTTTTTTGGGATTCACTGTTATGTGTATCTGGACATGATGAGTCCAGCGTCTTCACTCTGCCGCCATCTTACTCCCTCTCCATGATTCAGTAAATTTATCACGTGTTTGTTTATATATTTTAAATATTAAACAGTTCATTTTTTAATATTTTTTATTATCATACTTCTTTTCCACATACATGTAATTTGTAGCTCAGCATTCAACAAATGACTTTTAGACTCCAAAATATTTAGCCCTCCAAAAAATACTGCTTTTCAGCCACAAGCCATCTGAAATATTGAGTCTAGTTTTATTTTTATGTTCTATTTTGGGTTGAAGGATTTCCATGTTGTATACTTGGTTTCAAGAGTTTTTTTGTCATCTTTCTTCCTATTGTTGCCCTCATGGTGATTTCTAGTTTTAGTGTAAAACAACTTCCTCTGCTCAGATTTTATTTATTTTTTCATCCTTATAAATGCAACTGGATTGCATTTTTTTATTAATATAAAATATTTTTTTAAAATTTACATATACTTGCCATCAATTGTAATCCCCATGTATTCCCCATCACCATCTCACCAGTGCACCATCACCTCAGTCCCTCGTGCTCCCATCTTCCCTCAACCCTCCCCCTCCCCTCCCCACCAAGTGTCCCCAGTCTGTCCTTGTCTCATTTTTGGTTTGTATGTCTTTATTGCTGTTATTGTTATTATTGTTGTTCTTATTCCTTTCCTTAATCCTTATTTGGTTCCCTTATGTTCCTCCTAAGGGAGGAACCAGCTGGTATTTTTCTTTTGCCTTCTGACTTACTTTGCTGAGCATAATCCCTTCCAGTTCCATCCATGTTCCTATGCATCTAGTTTTTCATTTTTGATTGCTGAGTAGTATTCCATCATGTCTATGTACCACAGCTTCCCGATCCACTCATCTGTTTTTGGGCATTTAGGCTGTTTCCAGGTCTTACCTATTGTAAAGAGT
>JAGFMF010011929.1:1259723-1271897 GCA_019455555.1 Galemys pyrenaicus | reverse complement strand
ATTACATTTATTGACTTTTGAATATTGAACCATCCTTGTGTTCCTGGGATAAATCCTACTTGGTCATGGTGGATTATCTTGTTGATGCATTGTTGGATTCTGTTAGCTAGGATTTTGTTGAGGATTTTTGCGTCGGTGTTCATTAGAGAGATTGGTCTGCAGTTTTCTTTTTTTGTGTTGTCCTTGTTTGGTTTTGGTATTAGTGTGATGTTGGCTTCATAAAATGAGTTTGGTAGAACTCCTTCTCTTTCGATTTTTTGAAATAGTCTGTGTAGGATAGGTACTAATTCAGTTCTGAATGTTTTGTAGAATTCATTTGTAAAGCCATCTGGACCTGGACTTTTATTTTTGGGAAGGGCTTTGATGACTGTTTCAATTTCACTACTTGTAATTGGGCTGTTTAAAAAGTCTATATCTTCTTTAACTTTGGGTGATTGTAAAGTTGCAGAAATTTGTCCATTTCTTCTAGGTTGTTGAACTTGTTTGTATATAGCTTTTCATAGTATTCTCTAATTATTCTTTCGATTTCTGCTGTGTCTGTTGTGATTTGCCTCTTCCCATCAAGAAGTCCTCTTCCCATTCCAAACACAGAGCCTTTGGTTTTACATACTATGAGCTAGAAGAGAGAATAGAGGAAGCCATGGAGGTTGGATACAGGGCTCTAAATCTGAGTCATTACCTTTCCTGTAAAAGTTCCTCTTAGTCAAATTTTTTTAAAATGATCTCCAAACTATTACCTCTGAATTACTGGTGGCTCAACACACCTCATCCTCTTTTTAGCTCAGTAGGTTTCATCATTTTTGTGATAATTTTAAATTGATTCAACAAAATTATTCTTTCATTTAACAGGCTTTTACTGAGTACACACAACATGCTGCATGGCAGCGTTATGCTAGTTGAGGTTAGAGGTATTAGTGCTGTCTCCTGCCTGTTTTCCTGCTTATCTCTTGACTCTATAGGGGGTGAATGCAGTATAATTAACTTATAGTATTCAGAGTAGAAATAATATTTTAACAATCCTCTAGATAACACATTTATATACAGATAAGTAGGTGGACCTCCTAACTGTTCAGACACCTGTTAATTGGTGGTTGCTGGCTCTTGGGTATATGTAGATATTGGCTAGGATCAACAGCCTCTGAGACTTACACATTAAATAAGGCTTTAATATTGCATCTACCAAAAAGGTGATTTGTTTTTCTTCCTTTCCTTTCCAGGCATATCCAGAGTATCTCATCACGTACCAGATCATGAAGCCAGAAGCTCCTTCACAGACTGCAACAGCTGCAGAGCAGAAGACCTAGTGAATACCCACTGGTAAAGGCCAGATCAGATTTAAACCTAGGACTGGATTATAGTGAATTGTTTCCAACAAAATCGATATTCTATAAATCCCTGACAGCCTAGAAATAAGCTGTTTGTCTTTTATAAAGCATTGCTATAGTGATGGATTAATAGTATGAGTAACTGATACATACTCATCTGCTACTGTTCCCTTTGAGGAAATGTTTACAGGGGCGGCCTTTTAACACATCTCAGGCTCATTTTCATTGCAATTATCCACTTCTAAAACCAGATTGCTTTGATTAACACTTAGAAAAAAAGAAAACTAATACTTTCCCGAAGGTTCACAGTTAACACACTACATTTGCCTTGTATATATGGCACATGTATATAACAAATAGACACATATGCAATTGGCTCATCTTTAATTTTTTCCAAATTTGCATCATTGGAACTGTTTGTTTGTTTGCTTGCTTGGGTTTTTGCTTATTTTGAAAATGAGCCAGAGCCTTCTTGAGGATATTTTGCACAGAGTCACACTGACTAAAATCATTAGCAATGCAATCTTGGCCGAGCAAGATTTCATTTCCGCTTTTATTTTTCTTGATGTATTTTGTATCTGTACTTCTCATCAACATAAAATGAGATGGAAAGGAAAAACATTAAGTTTTGAAGTTTTGGTTTTTCTATTTTCCGACCAGTCTTACAAGGGAAAGATACAAACATCAACCTGATTTAGGAACTACCTAGTTCAGAGAAGCCAAAGCCAGTGAGGGCTACTTGCTCTTTCCAGAACAAGCCTACTGCAGAGAGCTAGGGGCAGTACTAGGCCTCCGTCCAGGCACAGCCAGGAATAGGTTTGTGTGGTACCAGTATGACACTCAGAGGGGAGAAGACAGGGAGGGCTGTGACGCAGAAGTGTTATAAGGCAAGGAGCACGTGGCTTTATGATGTTGCAGTAGAAAAGGATTCCCCAGTGGAAAATCCTTCTCTTCACTTACTCTGTACCGTCGGAATCGTCGCCCCCAGGGTTAGCTGCCTTATTTCCAAATTCAGTGGAATTAATGTATTTCATTAGAGTCATAAAAATATTTCTTTATTGTTCCTCTAGTTTAGAAAGCTGGGATTCAAATCCTGTTTAGTAGATAGATAAACACAAGTGAAAGAACTTTTTGTTACTCCAGAGTTGGGGTTTATTTTGATGAGGTGCTTTAAATAGTTTATATAGTTTCCTGCACTACATTTTTTGAACCATTTCTTCAAAATTCTTATTAGACAGGAGAACAAAAATTGAAACCAAAGCTCTTTCAGTTACTTTTTGAAGTGAAGGTGGAGAAATACCTAGTTTCTTCATGACATTAGTACTTAGTTTTGCTTGTTTTAATCAACATTTGCGAACACTTGAAAGAGATTATCCATTGTCATCTGTATTTACCCTTGCCCCTTTCACCTTAACTGAATATCAAATCATTATTTACTTTGACATGCTGTGCATCTACTCAGCTTTAAAGCAAAAGTATTAAATGTGAAAAAAAGTGGAAAAATAGTATGACACAAACTTGCCATTTCAACTTAACATCCCCCAAATTATTTTTTTTAATGCAGGCTAATTAAGCTGTGATCTCATTTAATCTACAGAAAATTAAAATGGTTACATACAAAAATTTTAGAATAGGTTCCTAAAATATGTATTTTCCTTTCCTTTTGGCTTGAGTCCAATGTTATAACTAAGGATTGGGCACTAGTTGAATTTTATAGCTGAATCTTGCTTGCATGGGTCTTCAAAATCAAGAATTAGCCTCAGTTGTTGCTTCTATTGAAGTTTTTAGTGACCCGAGCTGGGTGTTTGTGTCTTGGCTACTTGGTTAATAGCACTAGAATTCCATATGAAGCTTTGAAGTTTGATTTTTAATATGAGGGATTTTTCCTCCTTTCCTACTTTTTTGCCATATGTAACAATGGGTTGAAGGAATTGGCATCTGTGTAGTTTTCAGTAGCTGTGAAAATGTGTATTACTTGCCTCCCTGTTCAGATATAGTTTAAAATGCTAAACACAGCTGTGATTTTAAGTAAAGAGTTAATAAGGTATGGCTATCAAAAGCTTTGTATAGCTTCATTAAAAAGGTAAGCCACTACCCAAATGTGGCTCATATTGTTTCTGTCGTACTGATTAGATGAATGGCCCGTTAAACGTCAGCCTTACCCTTGAGAAGGTAAACTGTGGTTCACCATTTAAACTGCTAATGTTGTGTATCCAGTGTTCTGTGTGCCGAGTAAAGGTACTGTGTAAGGAAGACACTTGCAATGCTTCTTGTCTTGTAATGATTCAAGTATATAGTAGTCCTTGAAAGATTTTGTGTATATTATTCATCTGCTAAAGAAAATGGGTTAGTTGCTATCTTACAGGAGCCAAATACATTTTTTTCAAAACTTGAAAACCAAAGGTCATCCTGCTTGCATACAGTCAAGCTAGCGAAAGTTGATTACATTTGGAATTTCCATCTATAGCAGTGTGAGAAGACCCTGTGCAATATAAAGAGGTGGTATTCAGTTAGGCTGAAATCCATTAAGTTTCCTGTATATGTTGAGGACTTCCAATATTGCTTCCCCTGAAAAGGCACCTCTGTTTTGCAAATGCTTGGAAGAGAGAATCTTCTGGCTTTACCACAGTTCTCAAATCAAAGGGCTTCTAGGCCTGATACTTCCAGTTGCTAGGCATTGACCAGCTGAATACTTGACTCAAACATAAACTAAGTGCTCTGGGCTGGACACTTTCTCCTTGGACTTGGCCTCCTTCCCTCTTCCCCAGATTACTAATCTGGAATTATAATTCACTTAAAAAGTTACACTCAACCCCATTCATTTTTTTCCCTTCTCCTTGAGTCTTGCAAAAGGAGACTGTGGCTCTGTTTCCATAGCTCAGACAGGCCATGTGGCTCAACTGAGGCCTAATGTGTTCTGCTCAGAAGAGTCTACCACTTTGTCAACAAATGATAGCACGGAACCCACAGATTTAACTCTATGTAAGTAATGGCACTATGACTAGATTCTTACTTGCCTCTTCACTCCTAGAGTTTGGGATTTGGGCTTTTCAAGCAAAATATGAACAATCATATGAACACTCACAGGATATTTTCTTGAGGTAGCTTCTTTGGCTCATTTGAACTTAATGTTAGTGGCTAGACTAATTTCCTTTTGCTCTCAAAATAGCAGGGTGCATTGAAATATACAGAGAACTGCCTGGATGAGACAAATAAAATAATATAGATTAATCTACTACCTTTATACAAAAATAAAATGTGGGTGCATGCAGGGAGGACAGAATGCAGTGAGTTGTCTAGGTTTTTTTCTAGTTCAGTACATCTCCCAGTTGCATAGCAGGCTGTTGAATGTTGCAAACTCCTCTCCTTCCCTCCCCCCTTTAAATGTGCACTCCCTGGATTTCTGTAAACAGCTCCCAAACAGAAATGGTGTATATTTTACCCACTATGTCCAGTCTTCATTGGTATGATTTCTGTCAAAAATAGCTTCTTTCTGTGTTTCCTTCTGGTCTAATTATCTTGCATAGAGCTATAAATTTTAGTCATTCAGAGGACACGCAAAGCTGACATTAAGGTAGAGTTTCATGTGCTATAAATCTATTTAAAGACTACTTTGATGTCAAATCTGTGGCCAAGAAATGAAGACAGTAATTGTGAAGAGAGTATTTACATTTTGGTTAGACATATGTAGCGTATGAAAAGCAAAATGCAATTTTAAAAAGTAAAACTTCTTTAAATAACTTGCACATCTGAAGTTCGTAGACAAATGTTTCTTCTTCAGAAAGCCTTAACTGTGGCAGAAATTTTTTAACTTTTTATATTCTAATAAATAAAAGGTTGTAATTCCATTTCTTAGTGTTTGAAAGGTGTCAGCCAGTTAATGTTTCCCTCTGCTTCACACCTACCTGTTTAAGCTCATTTGAGGGTATTGTTTTGTAAGTCAAGCTCCCCTGAGTGCTAAGGAGCTGATATAAACAATCCATTCCAATTTTTCTATGCCTGAAATTCCTCCACTACCAGATATTCTGGTTTGGAGAAATACTCAAGATTTCAAAACCTATTAAGTTTACTCATAAGTAAAACCTTGTAGAAATGGAGTGTTAAACAAGCTTTTTAAATAATTTTAAGGTACAACTGGTGGTCAGGGAAGAGCAATAGGAAGCTAAGATTTTATATACTCTATAAGACCAAGGATGCTCACGGCGTGACCATTTTATACACCCTGGAGGGTCCTGGCTCCCTTTAGTGACATGCGCACAGTGGAAGTAATTGTATTTGACTCTTCATTCTTTCACATTTTCTTTTCTGCTGTACACTTCCACATTTCCACCCTTCTTTCAAACAAATAACTCATATTCCAGAATTTAGATTTTTTTTTAATCTGTCTATCCTTCAGGCAACTCTTAGAGCCCTTTGTTGATTCAAAGTGTTTGCAGAGAAATGTAGTTAGTCCTGGTAATGGTGTGTCCCTCTCACCGGCCCTGCCCCTCCCAAGGTTCAGGATGACAGTTAGAAAATATAACAGAAAACTTAGAAAAGAACCAAAATCTTTGAGGGTAATAGCCTAGACCTAGAAGATGACCTTGACTAGATACCTTTGTATTCATGACATAAAATGTTTAAACTTCATGTGCATATGATAACCTGCTTCTGCTTCCATTGTTTCAAGCTCATCCTGTCTTTGTGGTAGTAGTATTTGTCTTTGATACCTACAAACTAAAAAGGTACTTTTATCAACATGGTATCTCAAAAACATTTACAAAACCAGCTTTGCGGAAATCTAGAATGTTTCCTGGCAACAGCATTTGGAATAGTAATTGTATTTTCTCATTGTGATGTTGGTCTGTGTAAATAACCAGTGTAGTGATTCTTTGCTTCATTATTGGTGTTGTTTTTATTTTTAGTCTCTGTGTGACCCACCAGTGGCAGGGTGTTCCAGTCCCCTCCCCTTACTCTTGTCTTTTTGAAAGGATTGTCAGATAAAATACAAGATGCCCACTTAAATTTGAATTTCAGATAAATAAAAATAATTTTTTAGCTTAAGTATGTCTCATGCAATAGTTGGCCTATATTGACAATAAAACATTATCACTACCTGAAATTCGCATTTAACTGAGTATCCTGATGTTATGCTTTGTTTTATTTTATTAAATCTGACAATCCTGTTGATTTGATCATGGAAAATCACGTACAGCATGTAAATTCTCCTAGTCTTCACTATCTTTCACATGGAAAAGTAGATGTTTTTCCCTCACTCTCTGCCTCTTTCCAGACCAGAGCTTCAAGGAATTTAACCTGCCTGCGTGGTGGGTTTCTATTTATGACATCTTTATGACTCTATTTAACCTGTAATTGTGCTTTGGCTAAATGTCTAACTTACAATACTTGTAATTGTTTAATATTCAATAAAAACATTTTTAAAGTATACTGTGTATGAATTGCAGATAGTTCTAAAGTGTTTTCATTTTACCTTGTTTGTTCATTTCAACCTGACCAACCTTACTTAACACTACTGATCTAAAACTGTCAGAATAGAAACAATTTCCTCTCATCTTCTTAGTGAGGTCTGTACTGAAACTGCCTTTCCTCACCCCTGGGTCCACGTGGGAGTGGCTGAACTACAGCAACAGCCGGAGCTGCACAGTTTCCTTTAGAAATCTCTCTAGGGGCACAGGTCCTGGGGCTGACCCCACACAGTTAGGGCAGCTTGGAAGCCTGCACCACTTCTGTTGCTCACATTCCCTCCCTCCACCAATCACGTTGCTGGGGGTGGGGCAGACTACCTACCTACATCTTGTAAACATTAAATAACTACCACATAGGACCAGGGGATTCTTCTCCCTTTTTTCCCCCGTCTCCTTTTTCCATGATTTGTGATTCACTGGATAGAAAATTGGAACCTGCTATTTCATCTGTAACCTCTTGGCTAGCAGGATGATCAAAGTCACAGGGAAACAAAAATTCAGTAGTGGAAAGTACCTGCAAATACAGTAACATTAGCCATCAGTGACCCCACAAGCACTTTGTGTATATATATATATATATTGCCATTAATAATTCCAACAGCCCTTCACAATAGATATTTTAATGTCCATTTTATAGATGAAGAAACTTGGATTCAAAGTGGTGAAATAATTGATTTTATTTCCCAGAGGTCTTTCCATTATAATGATGGTGCTGATACACATGTAGCAAACCCTGACTTTATCTGGAGCTTTGGCTTTTAAGCAGGAATGCAAGTTCCATGGGAGCTCTACTGCATGGTTTTATATCATCAGTATCTCATGAGGACAGATTCTTAATGCTCATAGAGTGCTGGTTCCCCCATGGTTATTGCTGTGTTAGAAAATAGAAGTTACCTGAATTGTATACAAATAGCAAGTGCAGTATAAAAACGAAAATAACTTAGAATTTCAGCTGCATAGTTTGACTAATGATACTGAACTATTCAAAGGCATGCTCTTATACCGTGAACTACTGTGGGTTGGGAGTAGAGGGGGGATGTTTAGGGGAAAGACTTAATCACTTAACAGAAAAGTAAATCTCACTAATATAAGGGGGTGGGTGCTTCCTGGGCAATCAGTTTTGAACAACTGTTTGTAAATCTCATTGTTTATATTGAATGTCTTGTTTGTTACGACCCAGTGTGTACCAGGGTAGAAGCAGCACACCCATTAATTGTGAACCTTTATCATGAAGCACAGGTCACTTTTCATCATTGCTTTATAATCATAAGACAGTACAATAGGCCTCCAAGCTGACAAGCACTGGCACTATATTGGGAACAATAAAAGGTCATCGGTTCACACCAAATTGGGACCTCACTGGCTGGTATTCTGTTTGGCTCTACTCTGAAAACCCAGAGCTAGAAACAGCAGAAGTAGAAAGGAATCGTGTGTATATATCACCTGTCCTTATGTTTAAGCAAGATGATGTGTAGATAACATGTTCTGTTAATATGGTTCTTGGTATGTTTTTCCTTGTCAAGGGCTAATTTATAGTCAGTTCTTTTCATCTTTACTTGCATGTTTCTGCTACCAAATTAGGAGTATGTAAAACAAAGCTTAACATTATAACCAAGGATGTGAATCCTCAGTGCAATTCTCTCTTCCTCTGACACTAATTCTTACTATGAATTTAATTCTCTTATTGTTCCCATTCACCTCTTCTAACCTCTAGACCTCAACAAAGTTCATAGAAATATTTCAAGCCAAGTCTCCCGTCCTGCCTGAGATCAGGCCTTCACACCTGAACATAATTGCTCACCTCCACCACCACAACCTTCCTAGAAAAACTGAAAATCGGTCCCCTGTGATCCTGACTTTATCAAATCCTCCTTACATTTTTACTACATTCCTTTAAGAAAAGGAAAAAAGATAAAAATATCAGTGTGTTGAACATCATATTTTACTCCTTTAATTTTAACAAGTGTAGGTGTCGGGGTGGGGTTGTACCCCAAAGTATGTATTCTTTTTGAATATCCTTGAAACATTGACAGTAATGGACTTGTACCCAACCACAAATCCTCAAATTGTAAAAACTTGGTACCAGATATGTCCATTCTTTGGCCACAGTGCATTAAACAAACTGGGAAGTTGAAAAACATCCTCCTACACTATCCATGAGCTAAAGAAGAAAAAGAAAGTGAAAGTATGTGCTACTTAAAAGCAGTGGATTTGTCCATATTATAAAGTATTGTGCAGCCATTAAGAGGGTGAAGTAGAAATATCCATGAAGTAGAGCTAGTCGTCCAGCCAGGACATCTCCAGAGCGCTCTCTTAAAATAGCAATGGCTGCACACTAGCTGGTTACACTATGACCCCCATGAAAAAATTCTCTTTCCCAATTCTGTTGCCTTTGAAAATCAAAAGACAAGAACGTGCCATGCCTGCCTGGGGCAACAAGAGTGCATGGCTAGCTCACAGGAGTAGCAGAGGACACTGGAAAAAAGATCCTGACTAATAGTTATTATCCTGTTAAACACATACATTTATAAAATCCCTAAGTAAAAGTCTTAAAGTAATTACACCAAATGACTTCTTTTGACTTCTGGTAGTAAAAGTAGGATATGGCAGGGAGGGAGCATATGGAGAAGGAACTTTTCACTCTTTATTCTTCAGTATTTGTGTTGTTTGAATATTTTTGGCAGTGAGCATTATTGTCATATGTTGATCATTAACAACCTTATTGGGGGTTAGTATATATACCATAAAATTTATCCATTTTAAATACAAATCAGTGATATTTTTAGTAAATGCACTAAATTTAAGACTTGTACAGCCACCATTGAAAGGGTGGCACATAGTGAGTGGACATTGTCATGGGAGACACCGTCACCTCATGCTCCAGGTCAGTGACTCCACTGAATCTTCTTGGCAGCTAGTGGGGGTGCCAGGCCTCTCGGTTACTGCTCTGATAAGATCCCTGCTTTCACAAGAGACCTGAGCACCATTTCCAGAACGCCATCTTGGCCTCCCCTTATTCTGTCTGTGCAGTGAGATTCCTGGAACTTGGATGGGACCTATGCTAATCCCTATAAGACAAAGTGCAACAGGTAGACATGTAGGCTGAGGGTCTACAAAACTTAGGGAACAAACAAGATCCCCAATCTCAAGAGGAATCACCAACTTTTCTCTAAAGCTCTCTCCTCCAGAAAAAGTGCCTAAGAAACTGACCCTTTTTGCTTTGCTCCTAACCCTTTTTCTGGGCCCCTTCATCTCCTCATTAAAAACTCTTTCAAGAAAGGGAAAGGTCCATTCAAGTCAAAACCAGGCCAGCCATCAGGCTACATTTTCTCCACTGAGTAAGGTTCTTAATGCTCGACTAGTGTGCTACTCTTATTCTCCTTCCACAAAATCTGTCCCTTCTCTCTTTTTACTTGGGAATTATGTAGTTTACAGCATAAGGCTTGTTCTTTGCACAAAACTCTTTTGGGTTCATGGTATAAGAATTTAGAGACCTAAGCTAGTGTCCATCTCAGCCCTTCTATAAGCACCCATTGCTGGAGCGTAGTAGACATATGTCCATTTTGATAGATGTTACTTGTTTCTAACATCCTTGAAATTCCCAGTCCAAACCGCTCTACTCTCAAAGCTAAATTTTATGTGACCTCAGCACCAGGGGAAGGAAGAACAGGGGATTATGGGATGTGTCTGATCCACTCAGAGGCCCTGGCCAGCTGACACAGGGTTAAGTAGCTCTGGATTATGGTGTGGGAGGACCCAGTACATTTCTTCTAGTTCATTATTCTCCTTAACATGTGCTTAGTTGGTCTCTATGCCGTCACCTTGTGGCAGACAGACAAGCAGAAAGGGTACCTACTTGACACTTGATAGATCCTCTCAAGAGGGGGTGGGGGGTCTAAAGTCATAGTTACTTCAAACCCCCCTCCCTCTATTGACTCCTTGGATTATGCTTTTATAGCTTTCTACTTTGCAGCATATCTTCATCTAAAGCTGGGTTTATCCTGTGACATTTTCTGGCTCAGTTGTAGCCAATAACAAGGCAGGCTGTACGCATGGTGGTTGAAAGCTTGGGTTCAAATCCTGACTCCTCCACCAAGAAGCTGTGACCTTGGCCGAGGGCCTCATCATCCTCATCTATAAAACAGATCACATTAGGCTGTTACGAGGATTAAAAGAGACAATGTAAGGTCATTAGAGTGATCACGCAATGGACGTTAGCTATTCTTTTTGAAGTGATGGTAGCTCCCTGGTGTGACTTTGAAGTCTCTGATAAACCTGGACTCAGTAGAAAGCAACGTTGTGGTTGGTGAGCAGTGTCAGTTATGGGAAAAGGAATGCTCAGCACAAATGCCATGTAAGACCACCCCTAATCCAGAGTTAGAGCAGAGTCCCAGTTCCCTCATTTCCATCTTTGTTGGTTTTCAGGAAGCGTTTGAGTGTGTCAGCATGCAGGGTATGCCAAGATCGAAGCACAATGTGCAAAAACCCATCAGGCGTGTCGGTTCTTGGATGAAATCTTTGATGACAAGGGTCTCTGGTTAAGGGTGAAACATGCATTTTCAGGTTTTTTAGATGACTATCTGCTTCTGGTATGGTTTTAAAAATAGCTACAAACTTTTCTATTCCATCAAGAAACAGGGTTTGTCTCACCTCATTTAGAATCTAAACAGGTTTGAAAATGCTTCCACAAATATAGCAGGGAGATAGTAACAGTCTGTGATTTCTGAAACCAGATCACAAAAAGGGGCCTGCGTAAGTTCTACAACACCTTGTTGACCAGAACACTCACACTAGAGCTCTGAACTGTCACGTAAGAAATCTATTTTGCTGGAGAGGACCCATGGAGGAGCTCAGGTGATGTCCGCAACTGAACTGTCAGTTCAAATCAGCTTTAACCTCCAGTCATGCGACGACTTAGACGGCCAACCTCACTGAACCTTCAGAGACAGCAGCCCAGCCAGTGACTGTAGGAGAACCCCCCGCTGGACTGCCCAGAACAGCCTTGCCCGGTTGCTAATGGCCAAATTCTTGAGCTAAATGAAATAGTCAGATTACACAACTAAATTATTGAGCAAACTTACAGTCACAGCAATAGGAATTGGAGCAGTTACAGTCTGTGGATTGTCGATGGCAGGAGGTGGAAGAGAACCAACCTGTATCAGGCAGTCCTCACCTGGGCGGTCTCTCAGAATCACTCATGAAGTTTCTAGCCTCAGACTCCAGTTAAGTCTTAGGTGGGCCCCAAATCTGTTTTTTAAATAATCTATAAAAAAATACTAAACTATTCTGGGCCTCCCTGGTGGCGCAGTGGGTTAAGCAACGCACTGTGAAGCAAACCGCAGCCACTGCAGCATGAGTTCGATCCCTGCTGCCGGCCAGGGAGG
>JAGFMF010011929.1:1222844-1259673 GCA_019455555.1 Galemys pyrenaicus | reverse complement strand
TCTGCCTGTTCTGCTCCCTGCTCTCTGTGGTGAATCCTCTCACCACCCCCACACCTCTGGCCTGTACCCCAGTGCTTGTGTGCATAAATAAATAAAATCTTTAAAAAAAAAATATTAAACTATTCTGCACAGTATAAAAACAAAGCTCATCCCCTCCCACCTTTTAAGTCTCCCCTCTGTTAACTTTCAGTTTTCCTGCCTTTTTCTACATATTTACTTCTCCAGGTGAAACCAGAATTTTACCATGTTCCTTCCAAATCCTTTTGGCATGATCAATATTAATAGGTTAATCTACAGGAAAATGGTGTTTTCAATATTGCATCTTACCAAAAACAGTGTGTCCTGTTTTTTTTCCAGTGTTTTTACACGTCCCTGGGTGGAACTTCCCCATGGCCATCATAATGGTCTTGCCTACCTCTAGCAAAGTTGCGTACAGGCATTTTATCTTTAAGTGACTGTTGTAAATGATTGTTTACTACTTGTTATTTTGTTAATTGGAATTTTCATTTCACTTTCAAAGCTACTTATTTTTTCTCATATTAGTCTTGTAACCAACCACTTACCGAATTCTCTTATTTCAGTTTTTCACATGATTCCTTTTGGTTTCCAGGCCCATGTCATCTGCAAATAATTTTGGTCTCCCACTTTACAAATTGTGTACCTCATGCATTTGCTAATTGCATAAACTAATGCTTCCAGAATGTTCAATGATACAGTGAGAACATGTTTACTAGTATGCTTTTAGTTTACAACTAGAAAATACTGGGAAGTATATTCCTAAGTATACTGGAATATCTGCCCACAGCACTGACTTATCTAATCTTCACCTATTGATTTGTTCATTTGGCCTTAACGTTGCTTTTTCAATTGCCCCAATAGAATAATGAGGTTAGTGAAATTTCCTAAAACTCAGTGAGGCAGGCTGGACTGCCTTATTACCATTGAGTTAAGATGTCCCAATAGCAGTAATTCCTTATATATTTTTCTGCTCCAGCCATAATCACTGTGACTCCAGAATGCCCTCTCCCAAAAGTAGGACTGACCTCTCCCACTGAGAAGCCACCCTCGTATCTCCATCCTGTCTCCAATGACCCAATTCTTCCTGTGGGGGTGTCTTCCTGGAGAAATCAGGCTATAGAGATTCGTAACACAAAGGCAAAAATGGGTGCACTAGCTTTACCAGCCAATCATTGTAGATATTACCAAGTGCTCAAGATTTTTAATCTTTCCTTTTCCCCTTCCCAGTCAGTATAGCAACATTTTCAAAGGATAAACTCAGCCAGAGATGGTTGAAAATGTATTTATTTTTCTTCAAATGATCTTTTTCAAGCAATAAATAAAAACAGACATGTTGACTTTTCTAAAAAACAAAACCAAACAAAAAAAAATCCCCTAAACTATATACATTCTACAGAAATACAAGCATATCAAATGTAGAAATGACATCACTCTGAAAGATGGGGCTATTTACAGAAGTTACAAGTATTGCATTGCTCTGTCTTGACGAAGCCTCTTCCTTGTGTGATTCATGAACTCTAAGGAAGGGCACGGTGCTGGGGGAAAGGGGGTCCTCAAAGAGGTGACACTCTCCATCATCTTTGATAGACAAGAAATTTTCAAGGAAAAACATCAACATCCAGACACTGTATTTAATTACCTAACAATGCTCCACACCGCAGCTTACTTCAAGGACCACAACAGGGTGCCCCGGCTAGGGGATCACAAGCTGGAATTTCTGTGAGCCAGAGTGAGGCCGGCAGTGACCACGTTGAGCCAGTGGGAAGCCCTGAGCTGAGGTTTCTTCAAGACAAGCTAGCTCAATTGTCAAGACCCGATTCCAGCAGTGTCCCACCAAGCAGAAAGCAAGGCAGTTTCTCAACCTTGGCACAGAAAGTACTTAGGGAGCACTGAAACCTACTGGCACCTCCAGTAGGTTTAATTGGCCTGGGTTAGCTTAGTATCAGGGTTTTAAAAACTTCCCATGATGCTAATAGGTGGCCAAGGTTAACTGTTACAGCCTCTTCCCCTCACATGCAAATAAACCATCCTGCCTCCACTTTGTCCTCCTTCACCAAGATTTTATAATTTTCATGGATTTCCAACCGTGTTTAAGAATTTCTAGAATCCAGCAGGAATGAACACCAGAGCAAAATGGCTTCAGGAGGGAGTCCCCAGCCATCTGCTCACAATTTGCTTCTGCTTTCATGGGAAAGGCAGTCCATTTCCCTCAGAATTCCTCCAATACCCTTCGGTTACCCAGGACTCCAGGAAGAACTGGAAACATTCCTCGGTCTCAGAAATCCATGAGTCTACTGCTTTTTGCGACCAACAGCACATCTGACAATGAAAGTGGCAATGATTTCTGGCCATTCAGAAATTCTACATCAGAAATTTCATCATGGGAGGACTGTATCCTGGAACTTATGGCCTTGTGACTGGTCTGCAGGGCTGTCTTTAATAACCCAAGTCATCAAACCATCTGATGGCAAGATAACCAAAACCCCCTTTTCTAACCAAGTCAGCTTCCTGTATTACATCTAAGAGTTCGGGGACTCATGCTGTAATCAAGTACAAAGAAAATGGCTTCATAAGCAGCTGTCTGACTTAGTGATAGGAAAGCAAGGGAAGACATGGGTAGGGCTGGTCCTGAGTACCAACTGTTGTGTGGATGGAATCCAATCTAGGAAAGCAGGATACATAGGTTTTTTGGCAAATGTACACTCAAGTCTATAAAAGGTAACTGCTCCAGGCTACTTTCCCTCCCTCCTCAAACTCCCCTTCCTCCCATGCTGATCTACCATAGGAATGCATCGCTTTCAGCTGAAAAAAACCACTTGCTCATCACAAGGTATGAAGCAATTTCCAGGAATCGAGGAACAAGGAGGAACGTCTGACTCTATAGACATGCCATCTCTATAGACAGGCCCGTCATCCAGGCCCCCACAACTCCACACCTCCCCTGGAACTACTTAGCCAAGCAGCTCAAGGGGAATGAGGGGACCTCGGGCTTTTCTATAAACAGGAACTGGGAACTCTGCCCTCATCCAAAAACAAAGGGAGGGCAAAAGGTGCCAACAAGGCTGATGTAATGAACCTGGTTCTGTCTACAGTGCCAGGATGTGGAAGAGCATCCCAACACGGGTTAGACACAGAAGCCTGAAGTTACTTATGGGTGGGCAGGAAAGTTCATTTAGATCTAGACTCTGAAAGGTCTTAAAAGCAAAAACCACAAACATGCTCTCATTTCTAGATAAGTTTGCAATTACCACTAACCTGGCACTCCATAACAACACTGTTCCACAATACTACACATGAAAAAACAAGTAGCTTGTTCCCTCCTCCCTCCCCCTAAGACTGACCCAGGAAAAACCATCCTTCTCCCTCCAAAAGCCATTCTTCCATTTGCAAAGTACCCTTAAAAAGGCATCATCCCCACAAAGGATTCTGAAATGGCCCCCGAGTACTCACAATGCCCAAACCCAGAAGCCCAGCAGTCAGCTGGCAAGCAGTCTGCCCGACTCCTCACCCCTGCTGGACTTCATTGAGACCTGAAATGTGGTGTCCATTACCCTCTTCCTATTCCAGAGGGTCTTTAAAAATATTCACCTAACCCAGGAATTTTAAGAACACAAGAATTTCTTGGTGTAACTTGGCTAAGAGCCCCTAAGATGAACAACTCTGACTTATGCAAACGAGAAAAGATGGTGCTTCCACTGACAAAAAGGATTCCTTCAGGGCTCTCTCTAGTCAGTTGCTTTTCCCAATGGGCTTGCCAAGCGATCTCTATCAGAATCCAAATGGCACCCAATTTTGCAGGAGCACCTTGTATGTTACGGCATTGGTTGCCGGTGATATGCAAGTCCTCAGGCAGGTGCGTGAGAAAAATGCTCTCGCTACTCCCACTACCCAACTGAAATATTGATCATCAGAAAAAGGCTGGATTGTGGTGGTTTTAAATCACTGTCATGGTCCATGCTGGAACCAGCTTAAAAGTAATTAAAAAGTGATCCTTCCCTTTCTTCCTTCTCAGAGGCAACAAAAGCAAGTGGATCATCTTACAAGTGTCCACACCTGACACCGCACTGGCTTCCCAGCCGCCTGGACCTCTGCATGCTCTTGTGCTCTGCTGCTGGACAATAATATAAATATTTTCACTGTCACTAGACTCCTTGTACTTACACACTCTGAGGAAATTCTTAATAAATACTTTGATTTATTATTCAGCTTAATTATTCACCTGTAGGTGACCTAGGGGAAAAAACATGTCCTAAAGTTTTCTTTAAAAAAAAAAAAATCCTGTAACAACAACAACAACAAAAGACCAAACACGCAGAACCAGGCACTTCTGGCAAACTTGTTTTCTTCTTGTCCCTTTCCCTCCCCCCTCCCCCCCCTTAATAAAACTGGGTGGGCACATTTGCCAGGATCTATGGGTTTCTTAACTTCAAGCCTTACTGCTTAAAAAAATGAGGTAAGAAATTCCTATCTGAAAAAGTAAAACTGACACGCAAGCCAAACCAAGGTCTTCCCTGCCTACTAAAGGCAGCCATTATTGCTCTAAGTTGGAGTGTTTTGTTTGTTTTTAGTAAGTATTCAAAGTCCTTATTGCCATTCTAGCTGGCCGGTGGCTGGCCAAGGAGAGCTGGAAGGGGCTGGGTCTCCTGCCCCTAGCTGGTCTGTCCCAACTTACCACCACCCACACGCCACCCACCCAACTCTGGCAGAATGCCGCCTCTGGTTTTGGGGTGCTGGAGAACGGCTCTAGCAGCTGGGAGAGGTGGTGATGGGGCTGTGCAGGTAGGGCAGGCTGCTGGGGGCCGCGTGAACACCCACCGAGACCGGGAAGCTGAAGACAAACTGCGAGGTGGGTGTGGGAGTGGCCTTGCCCCGCTCCCGCAGGGGCCCGGAGGGGCTGGCGGCCTCCACCGCGCAGGACGTGGCCAGCACCTGCGACTCAAACTGCAGCAGCTGCCCCATGAAGCTGAAGTTGGGCGAGATGATGCTCCGCCGCTGCTTGACGAACTCGAAGGCTTCTTCGAGCCGCACCCGCTTCTTCATCATCAGGTAGGCCAGGCAGATGGTGGCGGAGCGCGAGATGCCCGCCTGGCAGTGCACCAGCACCCGCCCGCGGCAGTCCTTCACCGCATCTGGGACAGAGAGCAAGCAGGACGGCATCAGTGCCGGGGCCGCACTCGCGACCTTTACCAAAGGGAAGGGCCGGTGACCTAAGTCAGAACTTGAGTCGGGGGAGACAGACGTGTCCGGAAATATGGGGCGGTGGGCTCTCCCAAGGGCCAAATAACCACAACGCTATTAAGCTGTGATAGGTTAAGGGGAGGGGAGGTTAAGCTGAGATAGGTTAAGGGGAGGGAATGGGAAATACCCATTCCAGGGTATTTTTTTTTAAAGATTTATTTATTTATGCATACAAGCACTGGGGTACAGGCCAGAGTCACGGGAGGTGAGAGGATTCACCAGACAGAGTGGGGAGCAGAACAGGCAGATGGACTGAAGTACACTGCTGAGGGGAGCAGCAGGCAAGGCAGGAGGTCTGCTGCGCCATGTGAGTCCCCTCCCTGGCTGGCAGCAAGGATCAAACTCATGCTGCAGTGGCTGCGGTTTGCTTCAAAGTGCGTTGCTTAACCCATTGCACCACCAGGGAGGCCCCTCCAGGGTATTTTTGAGACTTAATCAACAAAGGCATTGCACTTGGGAGAATCATGTGCGAAAGCCAAGGACGCCCAACATACACTTAATAAGGACTCTAATCTGTAGAAACAGTAATCGAAACCTCCCTTTGTCTTCCTCCCCATCCCCAAAGCCTTATTGTGCAGATATTTGGAAACTGCAAGGTAAAGTTTACTGGCTGTAAAATAACAGCCTGGCCACAGGAGTTTGTCTTCTTACCCAGCCCAAAGCAAAACCCAGTGGGTATTTCTTCCTCTGGAGAATGAGAGGAATGGGAGTATCCTGAATACTGTACTCCTAAGTCCTTCCTTCAACAAAGAAGTTCCTTCTCATCCCCCACCCAGGCTGGGACCCCCGTAACCCGGGCCCAGGCCAGCCTACCTATATACTCGATGGCTTCCATGAACCAGGAGCTGATGTCGGCCTTGTGGTTGTCTTCCACTGGGATGCATTTGTACTGATAGTGTCCTTCAAAGTGGTTCGGGCAGTCGGAGGAGACATTCAGCAAGGCCGTGATCCCCAGGGCGTCCAGCATGTCTCTCCGGGCAGCATGGTAGGCACTGCCGAGGTAGAGGAAGGGGAGGATCTCCACAGGACCTCCCTGCACCAGAAAAGAAAAAGGGCCCCAAATATTCTAAGTACAAGACAGGAAAAGGACAGGGGTCCTTGGTACAGGGAGAGAAAAGCCAGGCTGGGGTGGGCTTTGTTAGGCTCTAAGGCTACCCTTACCCTCCTGGGGCTCCTGGAGGCAGCCAGGGGCTGCACGGCACTGCTCTCTCTATGCTGTGCTCTGCTGTGGGCAGCAAAGCCAGGACAGGTACAGCTTTGTGGGCCCCTCCCCTGTGAGGGGAGCAGCAGACACAGGACCAGCCCTGCCAACCATTTGTAATAGAGTTTACACTGCTAATTCCCAAATGATTCCTGTGGTTCAGGGGATCATTCAGTGGGGTATGTCTTCTCTTGGCACATCATAAGTAGATAACTTCTCAGCCACACAGATAAAGGGAGGGATCTTGGCAAATTGAGGTACTATTGCCTTAATGACATTTTTCTGAGTCAAATCAACACACGTGATCTTGGATTTGGGGAGTTGCTGAACCCACAGATTTCCTCTCCATGTAAATCAAAAGACTGGAAGGGGTGGGGCTGTAACCAATATGAGGTTCAGTCTGATTTTCTAGCAGACCATTTATCTCCATCTAGCACTTAACTGGTCCGTGAGGGATGGCCGTGGGGGAAGGGCTCTACAAGCCATTGCTTCAAAAAGGGTGTTTCCCTCGGCTTCCTACACGCGACCTGCAGATCCACTTCCACAGGCTTCCTCACTTGTAGCTCTAGAGTGAAGCCAGGTCTTTATGCCACTATTATGTCTGTTAGGCTCTTTTCTTGAAAGAGGGTAGTAAGAGAGAGAAGGGGAAGAATTCCAAGGAATCAAAGGGCCCCACCTAACAGCCCATCTCAGTACTCAAGGGATTATCACACTCTCCCCAAAGGGAGGCAATGCATCCAAGGCCTTTTTTTTTTGTAAAAAGCAGAACTCTGGCAAATCAGCCCCTCCCCACGTGACTCCCTGGCTCCTGAGCTCTGAGCCCTGCGTTTACCTGGTCATGCAGTGGGGTTCCACAGGAACCACAGCCCAGGTCCAAGGGTTCCGAAGTGCTGTGGGGCACAGCCGGTGGAATGGCTGCCAGAGCCTTGGTTTTGGAACAGAATTCTGGGTACTCGGAGGAGAACCTTTCATAGCCACCTACAAAGAAGAAATTAGTTAAGGTTAATGGAGTCACCTCACCTGGTAGGGAGCCAGAAAGAACCTGAATTCCACCCCAGAATAAAGAGTGCAACCAGGATGTTGGAGCCTGACCGGATTACATTTGCCACTAGGTGTCGCTGTGGGCCCAGAGATAACATCAATGACGACTCCCGGAGACCCAGGATCCACATTTGGCCAGAACTACATCCTGAAATCAGGAACGAACCCTTTGAGGACAAAACTTCCTTCGAGACGCACATACACCAAGAAAGATGTGCAGGGATGTTCAGAAAGAACTCTTCCTGCTGGAGTTTCTTAGGGTGATGACAAAGCATGAAGTGGGAATAGCCACTGGGTTTCTAGGAACACGAAGGCCTGGAAAATGTCTGCCATCTCCTCAGCTCCAACCTTTCCTTTGGGGAAGTTCTCCAGTGTGGGAGAGAAGAAAGAAAACTGCCCTGGCACCAGTCCTTCTGGATCTCAGCAACAGAACAGATGCCAATCGCACGGCCTCCTGAACAGCTGTTCCATCAACAAGGGGCCAAAACAAGAGGAAATGGGCTTAAATCTAAATAAATCCCTCTTGCTACACACAGATTTGGGGCAAGGGAGGATTTCCTGACCTGAGTTACTAAGCCCTAAAATAGTTATCTGTGGGATCTTCTTCCGGGGAGGGAAGTCTTTTAAGTAAAAAACTGGTAAAAGCACAATTTATTTAGAATAATATTAATGCCAACCGAAAAAGCACCAACTGCGTGGGGTGGGGTGAAAGGGTGGGGGTTGGGGTGAGCAGAGATTCCAGAGAGATGGGCAGCGAAACACTCCAAGAAACACACAGCATTACAGTAACTCTGGTCCTTTTGTCATGTCTGGGACTAAGTATGCTTTGTGGGTAACCTAACGTTGACTGCCAATGCCATACCTGTATTTTTTATTTTGCAGTTTCTGCAGAACCAAAAATTCAGTGGAAGAACCTCGTTAACTGACCCATTCAACGGACAGCCACGCATGTAGCTCCACACCCTTAAATCTTTATGACCAAGACAACAACAGATCCACAGTTCCCTGTAACCATTCCTAGTGATCTTCTCATATGCAGACACGTGACGGTTAGGCAATGCCTGACTCCTAATCCCAACCCTAAAACTCCTGCTTCTGAGAGGAAGGAGAATGTTTCTTTGCCACATCACAAGGCTTACAGACACAGGGAAGTGTTTTTCTTCTCTGACTGGAGATTTCTTCCACTCCCTCCCCAAGATCAAGATCTAAAAGGACATCTCTCTGGTCATAGCCCACGCTCCGGCTGAGTCACAATCACCAGCCTTTCTGGGGGGGGAAACCTGTGAGAAGGCCCAGGACCTCCTGCTTCAGACAGGCTGCGGCTCCCAGTGGTCTCTCATCACAGGGCACCCTCCCGCACGCCTGAGCCCCCAGGCCTAATAGTGCTGCATGTGCAGCAAATGCAGAGACTGGAATGGGAGACAGAAGAGCCAGCCCAGCGAGATATTTAGCTGAAGTCCGTAGGTCAGGAAACTTCGGTCAGTGCTTCTTCCACACTAGAGCAAGTAGAAGGGGAAATGGGTAAGTCAACAAACCAATAATGAACATCTACAATAAAATACCATCACCAGTTATTCTTTATACTTTCACAGGATTTTAAAATGAGACTCGTGTTTATTACATAATGTGAACTACTAAAACAGTTTTCCTCCCAAAGAAATGTGAAGCATGAGTACAGTGCCCTCCTAAATCTAGACAGGCCCACAAGCATACCTGCTGGAGGGCAAATGGCAGGCCACAGGGGTGCCGGGCTCAGGCTCTAAGGTTACAGAGGAGCACTGCTTTGACAGCGGACAGCCACAGAGTGGTTGAGAGAATGTTCTTCCTGTTGCTGAGAATATACAGGACAGGGCCCCCAATTAAGTTCCTGAAAGAGCACGGCCTTTGCAGCCAGGCTCACAGGGCTGGGTTGAGTCATTACCCATGCAGCCTGGGCCCCTCACTGAACCCCTCAGAGCCTCCTCCGGTCTGTTAAAATGTGAGGAAACATCCATCTGGTCCTTCAAATGGCTGAAACAGTCCATGCTCTGGGCTGGGCTCAGGGAGGCACATAATGCAGTTTCCTTTTTGGGCACCTGCAAGGGACATTACTGACTTCGACTTTGGACAGTGCTCTCCTCCTGGGCCTGGCTTATTTTCTCCAGTTGTAGTCTTAAGACTTGGTAGTTAGACAGAGCAAGGGCAGATACCACATTTCCTGAGTCCTGTCTCCTTCCCCAGTCAGGGATATCCACTGTCTCCTTGGTCGGTCATCAGCCTGCTGGGCAGCAGAAACCGAAGGAGGATCCAGAGCCGGCAGGTGACCCTGGAGTATCAGGGGCAAGTAGCAAAGTGGAAAAGACAGAGGTGATGCAGAGGCCACACCAGGCCAGCTGTCACCTCCCCAGGGCTGCCCATAAGAGGACAGAAAACACCATCACAACAGAGAAAAATAATTAGTTAAAAGTCAGTTCCCTCTGGGAGAATCTTTAAGGAACAAGCAGAAAGGAACTAAGCAGATCAGCCCCAGAGACAGCACAGGATGGGCGAGGTCGGCGTCAGTGGTAGCAAGGAAAAAGAATAGAATTTTGTACCCTTTCTTGAAGGATAACCACATCTACTATGTTAAACTATGTTCTCTTCTTTTCCTCACACATACTCACACCAGCAAGATAATTTTCATGGCTTCCTGAGAATGAGGACCCAATGCCCACAGAGAGGGGCTTGGGGGAGGGTGTGTGTGAAGATGCCTTTGAAAGAACAGGCTGGTCATGGCACTATGAGGGCACTCAGAATAGGGTCTGTGATGGGGATGACTGAATTCTGGTGGGGACACTGGTCATGGATTTTATGTGACTGCCACTCTTTGCTGCCCATTGCCCTCTCAACACCCAAACTGTCACCCCTTCACAGGCAGCACCCAGGGTCTTGAAGCTCTCAGGGACAACTTATCAATACAAGCCAAGTGTTACCCAGCAAGAAAGTCACTTGAAGGTCATTTGGCTCTGAGAACTTCAATTAATATGTGTGTTGATTTAGTATGCTCCCAGGTAAATGCTCAGAAGTATTTAAAATATACCTACATGGGCTTCCTCCTCTGAGACCCCATGACAGACTGCAGGTCTTCGGCCTGCCAGCTGACACTGAAAGCCACACACTCAGGCTGGATCTTGTTTGCAGTCCTTCCCAGGCCTGTGCTATCTCCAACATTCAGCAAGCTGGCTTCCGCTGGAGAGTGAACTTTTCTTCCTGTCAAGCTTCCTCTGTTAGGTGGGAACTGCCTTTCAGCAAGGAAACTGGCTATCTGGTTTCAGATGGCCTGATTGTGCAAGGAACTTTCTTGGCTTTTTAAGAAGGCCATGCTTTCTCCCTCCATTTCTCCAGGTTCATTCCTCATTTTAGCCCACTCTCCTCTAAGTATGGAGGACAAGCCCAGGTGAGCTGTAATGGGGTACATAAAGAACTGATTTTCACCTAATAAATACCTCATATCTGTCTTTACCTACTTTAGTTGGTTGGAAGTATCCCCTTAACAGGATGCCTAAAAATATTGCGTTTGCTACATTCATCAATTCTTTACTGAATTACAGTAGGGGTTCAAAATTATTTTTAAGGCCTACCATTTTTTGTCATTTCAATAGTCTGAGTCCTTGGCTGTCAAAGGCAAATTTGCCCTATTTGCAAGGAGGAAAACTCTCTTTCCCTTTGGGTGGGAGAGGTATGCAAGCTCAGTGTCCACCTGAGCTCTGCTTTTTGATGCTACTGATCTCCTGGAGAACTAGGATGGGTGGCTGGGGATAGACAGTGAGACAGAGGACACTCAGAGTGCCAGGCTCCTAAATGGAGCATCCCCCCCCGCCCTTCCCTACTTATCACTGCCCACTGACTTTTCTACAGATAGTACCCTGCCAAAATCTACATGGGCAGGCCTGGGCACTATGGGAATGAATTCCTGCCTGAAATGAGAAGCTAGAACATCTTCTTGATCCTCCCAACCTCTCAAAACAGCTCAGAGAGCTTTTAATCAGAATTTGAACAAGGAGCACTATGAAGCAAACCGCAGCCACTACAGCACAAGTTACATCCCTGCTGCCAGCCAGGAAGGGGACCCACATGCGTGGCAGACCTCTCCTGCCTCGCCCACTGCTGCCGCCCGCCCTCCGCATTGTGTTTCAGTCAGTCTGTCTGTTCTGCTCCCCACTCTGTCTGGTGAATCCTCTCACCACCCGCAACTCTGGCCTGTACCCCAGCACTTGTATGCATAAATAAATAAATCTTTTAAAAAAAAAGAATTTAAATAAAAACAGACATAGCAAATGAGCTGAAGGGCCTGGCCTCCCTGGTGGCACAGAGGTTAAAAAGTCTCAGCACTATCAAGCTAAGGCCAGCCACTGTGGCATAAGTTCATTCCCCCACCAGGGAGCTGACCCACATGGCACAGCAGACCTCTCCTGGGTTACCTGCTGCTCCCCGCAGCAGTGTATTTCTATAGATCTGCCAGCTGTGCTCCCGCTCTGTCTCTGGTGAATCCTCCCCTCCCCCACCTCTGGCCTACACCTCAGTTCTTGTATGCTTACATAAATAAAAATTAAACTTTGCGAGAAAATAAGCTGAAATGATATTTAGACAGAAGTAAAGGTAAATGTTTTTAAACCCGAAATCTGCATAACAGACAGATTTGTTATATTGAAGGTGAAGTATGACTTTGATCAGAATAAGAAAATGCTCTTTGTGTCTCTCAGTAATGACCAGGGGAGTCTGAAGCCCTAATTGGAAGGATCTGGGAAGGCGAAAGGAATTTCAAAGAAGATATATACTGTAATAAAATCTTTTTTTTAAAGATACTTAATCCAAGTGGTTTTTTTTAATTGATGAATCATAAATTTCTATAACTTGTCATTGTGGAAGAAATAAAATCTCACTAACTGTAACTCACATTTCATTAACTGGGTAGCTAATCTTCTATTTCACAGAGACAAAAGAAAAAAGCAACAAACAAAAGGAGGAAGAAAGGTGCTAAGAACCTTGAATACTGAACTTCTCTGACATACCTTCCTTAACCCTCAGAGTTGAATGTGCATGTGAAACTCCACTTAATGTATATGTTCAGTTTAAATGTCTTTCATTTGTAAGACAAATGTCTTACAGGATTTAAATAAGCTAAAAGGAAGCTATCTACCCCAGTGAAAACTTTTACTGATAAAAAGACCAAAAACAATATAGTGATCTTGGTTATTACAGTTAGCAAAAATTGGGTAATAAGGAAATGTAATGGTTACATAGCATTTATTAGTATTAAGCAAAGTTTATTCTGAAATATGAATTCTTCCCTGTGGTATTAGTTATTAACTACCTGTAATGAGTAAATAATTGCTTGTCAAAGTGGCAGAAATTGAAAAAATTCCTATTTTCTAATGCAATTCATGGGTGAAACAGGTCCCCTATAACTGTGAAGGGCAACAGAACTTCAGAACTTGCTGGTCTGCCTCTAATCTACTGTCTCTCCAGGAGGTGGGCAGACAATGGGACCTTCCTGGCTAGCTTATGTAGAGACCACCACGTCTCTACCCACCAGAACCCGATGAAGCAAAGCCAGAGTCCGGAGAGCCCCATTAACTGCGGAATGAAACTAACTCCAGTGGGAAGCAAATCACTCAACCCCCGATCAATTCAAGCATTTACTAAAGATCATCTAAGGGGCCTTTTCTTCCAGAGTTGCCCACCATTTCCCTTAGGTTCCCTGTCTCTAGAGTTCCCTCCCCAGAACGCACATTTCTTTCCTTCCACTGACCCCTCCTCCCCCAGCCTGCACCTTTGCACAGCAGTGTGGGGCAGCTGCTGCCCATTCCCTTCTGTTCTCACTAGGGAAGCCTTCCCATTAGAAGGCAAAAAGGAAACCAAGCTGTGTTAGGACCTTCTCTCTGCTTAGCAGACATATAAAAATAAACTCAGTTAAACAGAACATGACCCAGTTAACCTCAAAGATATCCTACCTAATGCAACCACAGAACAATCTAGAAGATCTGCCACCCCTTCCCCCTATCCAGTTAAATTTAGGAGGCTGCTTCCAGAAGGTAGGCATCTTTTTGCTTGCAATCTCTCCTGGCTACTGGCAGTTCTGATCCTGAAAGATGCAATACAATCTGGGTCCAGGCCTATATACTCTTCCTCTCTGAGGATGTCCAATTGGAGGTGCAGTGGGCCCAGCTTCCCACCGTACCAGGTCAGAAAACAGGCGGAGCAGGTCTCGACAAAGAGCAGCCCTTAGACCACTTCCTTTCCTTTGGCCAGGCACCTTGCCAGCCTACAGGGACTCATCTTACCCAGAGGCCCTGTCCTTGCCTAATCCTTACATTAGCCCTTGCCTCACCACGCTGGTCAAGGGCCTGGCAGCTCTCCCAGTGGGTATGGCTGCAAGCTCTCCGAGCCAGATTCGGGAGGTCAGGGGGATACCCGGGGCATGGAAACCTTTAAAATATGCCTCCTTATCCAGGAGTTTGCCCTAAGTGTCTGCGCGCCCGGAAGCCCCAGATCCCTGAGCTGCCGCTCTAGGGCGGTCCCCTCCGGATTTCTCCCAGGAAGAAAAACAAAACAAAACGAACCCAGACTCCACACGTGGATCTAACCTATTCGAGAAAGGTCCTGGATTCAGGGACTGGTAGAAAATGGGCGCGCTCCCGCTCTGCATCTGGAGACTCGAGGGCAGGGCAGCACAGAGAACACCCTGGCCAACCCCTGCCACTCGAAGGGACTTCAGCTCCTGAGTATTTGTCCCTTCTTTCCCACAAACGCCAACAGCAGGCAAGGGAGGACAGGCATGCTCTGCAGCCTAGACCACCACTTGCCCCCACCTCATACAAGACGGTCGAACCAGTACCTGGAAGGGGGAGTACGAAGGATCTGCGCCCGCCACCCAGCTCGCGGGCACAGACCCGCACCCAGAGCAGGTGAAGGCGACCGGTCCTTCACACCCAGCCCTCCCGGTTAGCGGCCGGTCCGACCGGACACTCTCTTAGAGCGCTCTGGGGAGAAGAGAAGACTGGGCTCGACTGGAGGTGCAAAAGGAAGCCCTCAGGGAGAATGAAAATTCAGCAAAATCGCCTTAAGTAGTTCAACCAAAGGTCAACAGCAGCATTTCCCCCCGCAGCTGACAGGTCAAATGGCCAGGAAACTTCAGCTGAGAACAAAGCCCCCCGCTGTTCACTAGCGGTAAACCCGGATCGTCCGCACTGAGCAGTTTTGTTGTGCTTTTTGGATGAGGAGGGAGAAGGAGTGAGGGGGAGGGAGAGGGAGGGACTCGTTTCCGCCCCTCTCCCCCCTACCGTCTCCCTTCCTCCAGGGCAAGCAATACCTAACAGCCAAAGAAAGGAAGAGGGAAGGGGCCGGGGCGCCTGCCGGGGGAAAAGCGGCTCTTTGATGGCGGGGGTCTGAAACGCCTCGCGGGTCCAGAGGACCCAACCAGGGCAGAAAGAATGCGCGGAATGCGGCAGCGGGAGGCAGGGGCGCAGCGCCGCAGGGGGCGCCCCTACCCCACCAGCCGGGTTCGCTCCCCCCTAATGAGGCAGTTGAGGACCTGGGCCCGGCAGGTGTGGCAGACGCCGTGTCCCTCCCACAACTCGGGCAGCACTCGGCCTACACGCGTTTCTGACCTCTAAATTTGACAAGAACTCCCCGCCGAAAAGTTTCGCCAGGGTTCTCTGAAATCGAGCGCGCACCGCCATCAGACAGTGGAGCGTCGTGTCTGAACAAAAGGTCGTACTTCTCTGCTGCCTGAACTGAAGTGGCTGGATTCCGCCTGGCATTCCCCAAATTCAGTCCTCCCGCCCCTAGCTGCTCCCGGAGTCCAGGTCCAGCACAACGCAGGAGGAGTTGGCCACCTTCCAGGCGGAGCTGGGAGCTGAGCAGCTGGAAATGAGATATAGATCGCTCCACACAATGTCCGCGACCCGACCTTACCCACTGCGTTCACTAGAGCCAGGCCGCCAAACGAATTCGCGGGCCAGATTCCCACCTCCGCGCTCACCCCTTTACCCACCTCTCGGGTCCTTAGGGTCGAACTTAGGGCAAGGTCTGCTCACGTAAAACCAAAAGGGCCATCCTGTCCCCACCCGCACTGTGCTATTTGGGCGCACTCGAGGGTGGGTAAAGCAAAGGACGAGTCGCTTTGACCACAAGGCCAAGCCGTTAACGAGTGTAAACAAATGCACAACCGCCGGGAAGATGTGGAATTGCAGGTGACGAAGGAAACAAGCCCTCCCGGTCTCTAAGGACTTCAGGAGCTCGAACTTGCATACGACCGCGCAAAAACCTTGCAGACCCGTGTACACCAACAAGCACAAAAGAGGGCGCGGGGATCCCCGCAACCACGAGTCGCTCCGAGCAATTCATCCCCTACTACTTACGGCGCAAGACCCGCTACACCTACCCCACCGCCGGCCTCTGGGCCCCAGCGCTTACCTTTGAGCAAGCAGATGTCGGTGCGCTCGGCGTTTCGGCGCAGCGCCTGCACTACCAGCGACACGGTGCTGTCCTCGCGGAGGCTCTCCGCGCGGGGGCTGCGCTCGTCATAGACTATGACCGCCGAGTAGAGGCCGGAGCGCAGGCGGGCACGCACCTCCTCCTCGGCCGGCAGGATCTGCTCCAGGCTCACCGAGCCCTTGGCCCGCCGCCGCACGATGGTGTTGCAGCGCACGTTGACCGAGCCTCGGATGTAGCCCGCGCTGTGCGCCAGGAACGGTCTGCAGTCCAGCAGCAGGCACTTGCCGCCGCTCAGCAGCCCCAGGGCGCCGTGGCTGCCGCTAGCACCCGCGCTGCCGGCGTTCTCATCGCGGTTCATCAGCCTTTTGAGCACGCTGCAGTCCATCTCCCGCAGCTCTTCCACCGTCACCATGATCGCCGCGGCTGCTGGGCACGCGAGGAAGCGAAAGACAGCCGGGCCAGCTGAGCTGCAGGAAGGGGCAGGCGGGGACTAAGGGCGGGCGCGTGGAAAAGTGGCTGCAAACTTGCCCCCCAGGGGCTCCCACGGGCTAGCCGCTTCTCCCAGGCCCCTTCCTCCCTCAGTCTCGCGGTTACATAGCAGTCTGAGCGGCCGTGAGCACTGGGCAGCGCCGCGCGCCGCGCGGAGTCGGAGGTGGCAGTGAGGGAGTGTGTTTACGGGAGAGGACCGAGAGCTCCTTTCTGTAGTCGTCTCTATTGTACTTGTCCCGTCGTGCTGCTCCTGCCTCCGCCGGCGCCCGCACTAGCGCTCCCGCCGCCGTTCCTTCCCCGCCAGCAGCCGGAGCTCCGCGCACTGCCCCAACCAGAGTTTCCTCCTCGGTTTATAGATTTGTTAATGCTCCTCCGCTCTCCCGCGGGAGGGGGCAGATTCATTACTACCTCGCGAGGCCCCGCCTTCTTCCCATCTGGGCTGCGCGCCCTCCCCCGGCCCTCGCGCTCGCTCCCGCCCCAGCGCCTCCCTCCGCCCCTCCGGACCCTCCCGCCCCGCTCCCCCGCGCGTGAATGGAGTGCCGGCCGCTCGCGCCCAGTCACGGGGACGCGACGTCACAAAGAGCAGAGTAAACAGGACGCTCGGCGCTCGCCGCCAGGCCCATTCATAAAACCGAGACCTAGAGGAAGAGGGAGGCGGCCTCCGACAGCCGAGCGAGCTGCTGCGTCGGGACTTTGTGAATGGAGAGCGGCGGCGTCTCTAGCCGTCGGTCCGCTGGCCCGGACCTCTGCCGCCGCTTCCTGCGGCTCGAGTGGGTTGTCGCCACTCCACCCCGCTGCAGCATTGCGGCGTTGGGCCGAGAGAAAAAAGGCGGCCGAGAGGCCAGCCTGAGGGAGGCCAGAGTCCGGTTTGGCGGTCTCACCCTGTGCTTTCCCCCATAATAGTCGCGGATCTCCACCCCGGCGCGGAATGGAACGGGGGCCGTTGGCACAGCTGCCCAACCGGCAGGCCTGGGACCTCTCGTCCTGGCTCATGGAGTGCGTTCCCGGCCGGTGTTATTTTGTTTGTTTTTAATGCGATTTCTCAGACGTTAGCTTATGCATTAGTGTGATCGATTTTCATCTTACGCCATTAAATCGGTTTTATAGCTTCCGAGCATTGCAAACCTCGACTTAGAAGATGAAAGAGAAAGCCCTCCCGCCCCGAAGCTCAGTAAAAGGAGTGAGGTGTGGGGTTTGTTGCTTTACGACCCAGAGGGAGGCATTAATTGCCGGAATGTTATTCCTACGGAGGAAGGCAGGAGTTGCACTCCCGTCCACGCTTCCTAAAGATGTTTATTTAACCCTGGTTGGGGGCGGGAGGAGGGACCGACGTCCTCTGTTTGGGGGAAAATCCTCGCCCCATTTGCACGTGTGAATTGTTTTCTCAGGAAATGACAATTAGGGCCCACATTTGGTGAGAAGCTAAACCCAAGGAAACTTACGCGTAAACAATGACCTTTTGAAAGGATTTAATGGCTCTAGAGATAATTCAGGTTTCTTTGCATCTCTTTCCTTGTCTGGTATCTTTCCCTACCCTGCTCCCCAAGCCCCTGTTTTTACTTCTGCTTTGAATTTCCCAGAGGCCGCTTTTGGCAGAGGGTTTCTGCGCGCTGCGGTGCGGAATTGACAAAAGCCAAAAATTATTCGCCGGACATCTTGCCAAATCTTGTTAACGAGAATTAACCACCAAACGGGGAGCTCGCATGGCTCGCTCGCGACCTCAGTAGGGTCGAGTTTTCCATTCCAGGTCGAGCGTGGAAACCCGACCCGGTAGCCAAGGTCCCCGAATCTACCGGGTCTCTCCCGCCCCCATTCTGCTTTTTGCTTCGCCTTTGTTCCCAGCCAAGTAGCTCTGCGGAGATCTCACCACCAGCCTCCCAGGCCCCAGCTCGGCCTGGGGGCCTCACTTTCGAGACCTCCGACCCGCCCTCGCTTCCTACTGCGCGGGGAATCCCCCCACCCTCGCAAGGGATGGGCTGTAAGGGGAGGGCCGCGAAGGTAAGGCCACTTACCCGAGGGGATCTTCCTTTTTACCTCGGGCTCCAAAATAGCTCTGCATGACAGTGTGTTTAAAATCTAATGTTTTTGTTCATTTTTTGCATTAATTTTAATTGATAAAGCACTGCATTAAGATATTTTGACCACTCATTTCCTAGCTACCCCAACCCCTAAATTTTGAGTTCCCTCTAGTTCTGGCCTTGGAAGGGGCCACAACTGCCGACCAGGTAGCAGAACCCCAGGTCCGGTCTACTCGCGTGGGAGGTTAGCTGTCAAAGGCACTGCAAGATCTCCCAGGTGGGGCGGGCTGATACCCCAGGACAAAAAGGGTCTCTGACCGCTTTCTCACTCTGCTGTGGTGGCTGTGAGACTCTAAGGAATCACTCTTGCTAACACACCAGGAGTTCGCCCTTTCTACGGAGCCTCCACCCCCACCCCCAACACACGCACATACACGCGCGCCCGCGCGCCCCCATCATCTCCGGCTCGTCTTTTGCATCGCGGGCAGCTCAGGAATGGGCCCCCGCCAAGCCGGCGGACCGGGATCTTTCTCCAACCAGGGAAACGCCGACGCCTTTACCAGGGCTTTGACATGACATTTCTTGGAAGGGCCTCTCAGTTGGAGGCACGTTCTATTTCATGCGTGTGGCGGGAGCTAGGGAGACGTCCCTCCGCCGCACTGGCGGCCCTTTGTCTCCCCTGCTCCCGGGGCGCCTCCCAGCCAGCGGGGCCAGCGGGACCCGCGCCCAGCCTTCGAGTGGCCGGTAAATATCAAATCCGGGGAGAGCAGAATGCCCACCGAACAAAGACTTTCTGCACCTGACAGAAATCCGTGGTGGCGAAGCCCATAAATCCCACAGGCGATTCACACGGAAGCGGGTGTGGGCGGGCGCGTGTGAGTGTGTGTGTCCACGTGTGCTCGCCCGCGCCTGCGCGCCCACACCCTGGAGGGGAGCCGCAGCTTCGCACTTGATGTGTTTAAGGCGAGTTGCTTTAATTAGGAATGAGAATGCCTGATTTTTGAGAGTAATAAAAAATGAAATCCTTTCTCCTCAACTCGGGAATTAGTTATCAAATGTGTGAATTTCAGCAAACGAGATTCAAATTTTACATTTATTCTGCACTGTGTAAGCACCCTAGATGCTTTATTTTACGTTATATTTTAGTAGTATATTTGTGTGAGCCATTTTGTACACAGGTAAACGAATCCAGTGAGAAGGCTGCCCGGTATGAGTTACAAGGATGATAAAACTGGTCTCCAAATGAATTTGCAAGCTGAATGGTGGGGAACAATCTACTACAGGAACCAGATGAAACAGGTCAATAAGTGTATCTTGGAGAAAACAGAGGCATGTGGAAGGAAGACACTGTTGGAGTGACATTTCAAAGTTAATTTAATTTAAAAAGGTACAGCTGCAGGAGTTGAAGTGCTAGTGCCCAAGGAGAGAGATTATATTCAACAGTAAACCTCAGGTTGAGATTACTTTTAAAATTCACTGTGACCTGTAAATCGAACTTCTCTTTTATCAGACAGTACTTAGACCAACCTTATTAGTCACTGTCAAGCTTGGCAAAACCCCTGTTCTTGTTTGAGAACATTTCTTTCCAATTAGGAAGTTGTGTGATCTGGGAATTTAAAGCCCAGAGTAGGATCCCCAGAGAAGACTGTGACTTCTATTCTGGTGTTCATGCCAACCTCTGACTCACACCTGTCCCAAAGTGCCGGAATAAAACTTGCCTGAAAAATCATTAATGAATTAATCTAAATGGTGATGGAAAGAAAGGTCCGTATTTCCTGTTTTCTGGGCAGAAAACAGGTGCCCTGTTCAGGGGGAACAGGAATGATGGGATTTACCTGGACCTATTAGCTAGAATTTTTCCATGAGCTGATGGGGGAATTGGGTAGTAGAAATGTTCAAAAGAGCTAGGAGGCTGTCTCCTACTCCTCAGAGAGAAGTCTGTGACTTTGGTGTATTCCTGGACAACATTTATAAATTGAGAAATGTCTGTTCTTCCCTGCCTACCTCTTCCCATCAAGTCAGGACTCAAAATCAATGGAAAAATTGTGAAAGCTTAGAATTATCACCAAACAACCTCAGAAACATAGCCTGAAGATTTCTTCAGTTTGTGAGTTTGTTTCAGATCTGTTTAGTATTTATTTTTTGTCCCATTTGTTTATAGACATGATTCTGTAGCCTTACTAATGATTTAAAATGCTAGCTTCCGAGCCCGGGGTCTCTGCAGATAGGTGTTACCACACTGCTTCATTTGCAACTTTATTGAAAACTATTCAGTCTAGCCTATGCCCCCACCTAGCTTAGAGATCTGAGCAGCACAACATCCCTCCACCCAACTCCCTAGCCCCCCAACCTCCCTACTCCCAGTCTCAGTTTCTTCATCTGCAAATGAAGAGTGCCCAGTAGGGTGTTTCTCAAGTTTACTATGCTTCTAAGTCTGTATGATTCTAGCAGGAGAATTCTTCATCAACCCCAAGCCCAAGCTTAGACAACCATCTCTGCTCCTCCAAAGCAAGGCACACAAGACAGGCTGCTGGACTAAGAACGGTCTCTCTAGCTCCTTTCTTTCCCTCTTTGCTCATGGAGAGCAAATTTCCTAATTTTATTTATATGTTCAGTCAAGTACTATTATCGTAAGCACCTTGCTAAACCTCCTTCAGGTTTTCAAGATCAGTGTTTGGAAACAAAGCTCCAAATAGGAGATAAAAATAGGCTTAGCCTAATTTTTTTTCTTTTTTGTGGGGTGGTGGAGAAGAGGAAATTACGGTTTTTGTGAATATTTTCTTTTTCACTTATTCAACAAACATACTAAACTTGGTAGGGAGGAAAAATTGTCTGAACTGAACTTGCCTTCAGTAAGTTTATAATCTAGTCAGTCTAGTGAGGGTGTTACTGCCACTGTTACCTTAGTGACTACAGAGTAGGATCTAATAATGTCATTAGGCAACAGCAAACCAAAGGCCACTTGAGGAATCAGACTTTGTTGTGCATTAAGGAAGGAATGAAAAGGCCATCGTGAATAAAAGGAGTTTCATCTACTTAAATGTTATCCTGGACTTTTCTTAAGGACCGTTTTGCTTTTCGTTTTTTAACTTTTATCCCACCTTTGACATTCATTCTGCCCTTGTGCCTTAGATCTCTGTCTTTCATTTGCTAGCTTCTATCTTCCCCAGTGGGTTTGTCTGCTAAAAATAGATGAACGATTGGTCTGATGCTACAAGGGAGCCAAGATGATGCAAAGGCTCTGTAGAAAATCTATGCCATGGACAGTGAACTGACCTAGATGCAGGGTGACCTTGGTGTGGGCTGACTCAACTTTTCATTGTCTTCCTAAGCCAGTTGGTCATTCTAGACCTTAATTTTACCATCAGTAAAACTAGGAAAAAAGTGTCACTATTATTTACATTTTTTTTCAGAACAATAAAATGTCTAACTGACCTTTCCAAGGATCCTGTAATGAACAAATGTGGGAACTTGTCATGAGAAAAGATTTTTGGACTTGTAAAATTATTTATATTTAAAAAGTCTTACCAATAAGAAAACATTATATATCACATTCATGTATATTCTAAATCTTCTATTATTGAAAGCAATAAAACAACCCAAATTGAGACTCATACACACACAAAAATCTGGGACCTTGAGAATTATTTTTTCAGTAGTGAAGTAGTGAAGGGAACAAAGTTTAGAAGACCTGTCCCTTGCCTGTTGGCTGCCATAGCCCCTGGTCATTATTCACTGATGTCTCCATATTGATTCTGCAAGGGTCCTGGACACAGTCTGCTTTGTCCATTGTGTGTGCTTGGGGGTGAGGGAGGCTGCCTCTCTGATGTTTTAACTGCTCTTTGTTATATCTTGGCTTCATTGAGGTATTTTGATATAATGGTTTGGTTAATTCGCATAACTATAGGGAAGAAGGGAAAAAAATCTTTCCACTATCCTCTCAGGATCTGCAAATTTGGGGTGGCATATTCTGATCCCATTGATAACCATTACACAGCTTGAACAGGTGCTGGGCAGTGCAAAGAGAAGGGTCAAGGTCTCAGCTTGAGTTAGTTGACAAGTCTTCTTCAGCCAATCAGTGGATTTAAACATTCTCTAGTCCTTTATTTTTTTTTTAAAAGATTTATTTATTTATGCATACAAGCACTGGGGTACAGGCCAGAGGTGCGGGGAGGTGAGAGAATTCACCAGATAGAGCAGGGGGCAGAACAGGCAGATGGACTGAAACACACTGCTGAGGGGAGCAGCGGGCCAGGCAGGAGAGGTCTGCCTGCACCATGTGGGTCACCTCCCCAGCTGGCAGCAGGAATCGAACTCGTGCTGCAGTGGCTACGGTTTGCTTCACAGTGCATTGCTTAACCCACTGCGCCACCAGGGAGGGCCCTCTCTAGTCCTTTAAATGTTCTACAGTTCTTATTTCTGAGTTTCCATGTAGACAAAAGAAGGAGCCAAGAGTCAATAATTTCTCAGTGTGAAATACCCACCTTTAGTTAATTATATTAACTAAAAACAGAAGGCCATTGACAGTATGAGACTGATCAGTGCATTTCAGCTAAAATAATGGTTTTCAAAAGTCAGGGCGTGAACATCCACTCCCAAATAAATTGGAGACATCTCAGATCTCCAGTCCTGGGAAGGAACAAAAGGAAGGCAGAACCAAGAAGCACAAAAGGAGTCACCCCCCTCCTCCAGCTTCTCTGTGGGCTGCTGTCCTGAGTCAAACCTCACACACACAACAAAAGTCCAGTCTCACATCTGCCCCAACCGCCTGTGCCATGTAGCTGCATCTCTGATAGTGTAAATCTTCCTCTGTATAATCTAACATTCTCAGTTATCCCGTTTTTGCCTTTTCAAATAATTATTTGGGCTAACCAGAGTCTGCACATGCAAGGAATACAGCTAAGTGTGCTCTATTCTTTTACCAGAGAAGAATCACAGTCTCTCTCCACCTTTTCAGTTGGAATTAGCATAACAATCCACAGGGAGCTACTCACTGAGGGAAATACCCAGGGTCCTTTCTAAGCAGTGCTTACTCACATCCAGCTACTACTTGTCCCAGTTATTAGAGGTTAACTAATTAGCGCCCAGCCAACTCCATCAATCTATTTCTCTTCTTCTTTCCCAGGCTTATATTGACTCATGTCCTCTGTGTTACATGGCTGTGAACCTTCCCACCAAAGAACAAAGTAACCAGGCCTGTCTTCTCGAGGGGACTAAGCCTCCCTTTCAAGGTCCATTTGGAAGTCTTTGCCTTAAGTTTTAGCTGTCTCCATTCCTGGGTTTTGTTTGTGCATTGAAAATGGACATTGGCTCTGGAGACAGACACCTGTGGTTTTCAGTTTGGCAGCTGGGGAAACTTTGGTAAGTTCTGACCTGTATTTTCTGTGCCTTTTCAATGGGAATTTTACTAATATCTTGAGTAATTATTGGGGAAGTTATTTAATAACTCTTATTTCCATTCTCTTAGAATGGATTTTTAAAGGGCATATTAATGTATTTTAATACGGTGACATTTCTGATATACACATTATTCTTTCCATGGAGATGTAATTGGCAAAATCCTGGAAGAACTGGAAAGCACAAGTAGGTTTTCATGTCATCATACCAGGCTCCTTCGTGGCTCAGCTGTTAGCCCAGGTCTTTGCTGATCAGCCACTGTAACATAAAAGTCTCCTGGGGCCTCCCTGGTGGCGCAGTGGGTTAAGCAACACACTATGAAGCAAACCGCAGCCAATGCAGCATGAGTTCGATCCCTGCAGCTGGCCAGGCGGAGGACCCACATGGTGCAGCAGACCTCTCCTGCTGCGCCCGCTGCTCCCCTCAGCAGTGTACTTCTGTTGATCTGCCTGTTCTGCTCCCCACTCTGCCTGTGGTGAATCCTCTCACCCCCCCACACCTCTGGCCTGTACCCCAGTGCTTGTATGCATAAATAAATAAAAATCTTAAAAAAAAAGTCTCCTGTGTTCTTTCTGCCTGTCCCCACCGTCCTGACAGCTCTGCTCCCCACCCCCATATGTCTCCATGCCAACCCCCATTTATTCCAATATAGGTCTCACGTGTCAGTAGAACCTTCTGTGACTATTACAGCAGCAAAGGCAATCCTACTTTTCTCCAATTCTTACTGCCCTTCACTCGTTTATTTCTTACTGTGCCCACACAGTTTTTCTCTTTTCATCAGCATCTTGTGAGCTCCCAATTCCTCTTTATGCAAACTGTCTGAGTCCATTCAGGCTCCAAGAACAAAAAGGCCTGGGGACTTAAACAACAAACAGTTTTAATTTTTCACAGTTCTGGAGTCTGGGAATTCCATCCAAGATCAAGGTGCTGGCAGATATGGTGTCTGGTAAAGGCTCACTTCCTGATTTGCCAATGCCCACTTCTCATTATATCATCACCTGATATGGAGCCCAGAGACAGGGGACCCTTCACTTTCCCTCCCCTCTCCTCCCCTCTATCCCCTCCCTTCCTCTCCCCTCCCTTCCCCTCCCCTCCCTTCCCTTCCCCTGCCACTAATTCCATGCATAGGGACTCCATCCTCATGATCTAATCACCTCCCCAAAGCCCACCTCCTAATACCATTCCATCGGAGGCTAGGGTTTGAAAAATGATTTTGGGAGGGACATATTCACTCATTAATGCAATCCCAAAGGTTTTAGAAAAGCAGAGGCTCTCCAATAGCTTCTTTAATCAGTTGAAAATTTCCAATGAGAAATAAGGGGGAGAAGATGAGGTAGGTAAATATATTAGGTCAGGATGCAGTGAATAGAAGGAATAGTACCCGTGTCTTCCGTTAAGCAATTTTAATGTGTCTTGTGTTCTCTGCCACATCAGCCTTGCCTGCTCATGCTTAGTTATATAGTTCCAAGTTGAGTTTTGAACAGTGTGTCTCAACAGAGGATTGTTTCGGAGCCAGCACATACTTGCTGTGTCAGAGAAATGAAGTCCCAAGGGTGCCTGGACCCAAATAGTCACGAGACATAAAACACGACTAGGCAAGGCTTATGCGTGGCCAGATTTAGAGGTGATACAGAGACGTGATGCCCACATAGCAGGATCCAGACTTGATGATTGTTCCTTCCATCTTCTTCTGTCTGTTAGTGAAACATTCTTGTCTCACCCTTTAAAAAAAAAAAGATCATGGCAAGTATATATAATATAAAATATAAATTATATAACACCAAACATAAATGTAAATTTTCCATTTCAACTATTTTTTAACTGTACATTTCAGTGTCATTTAGTAAATTCCTAGTGTTGTACAACCACCATCACTACCCATTTTCAGAACGTTTTCACCATCCCAAACTCTCCATCCAGTAAACAATAACTCTCATTGTTCCTCTGCCTATGGTTAGCACCTTTTATTCTACTCTCTCTACAAAGTTGCCTGTTCTAGATAATTCATGCAAATGGAAACATATAGCACTTGTCCTTTGTGCCCTTTGGCTTATTTTACTCAGCATAATGTTTCCAGGTCCAGCCATATTGTAGCATGTATCATAATTTCATTCCTTTTTGAGTGAATAACATTCCATCATACATATATACTATTTTGTTTTCCAGTCAGCTGTTGATGAACATCTGCGTTACTTCTACCTTTTGGTTATTGAGAATAGTACTGCTGTGAACGTGGTGTACAGGTATCTGTAAAGTGCATGTTTAAGTCTCTGCTTTCTGTTTTCCTGGGTATACACTTACAAGTGAAATCGCTAGATCATATGCCAATTCTGTGTTTAACATTTTGAGGAAACTCCTGTTTTTTTCCTTTTAAAATATATGCTCAATACTCATATGCTCTATGCTTCTATAGCTCGCATGTCTTGTTAGCTGTGTCTTAGTTTATTTGGGCTACTGGAACAAAAATTCATGGGTTGCTCACAGTTCTGGAGTCTGGGAAATCCAAGATCAAGGCACTGGCAGATTTGGTGTCTGCTGAGAGCCCAATTTCTGGTTCACAGATGCCATCTTCGCACTGTAACCTCACACGGCAGAAAGAGGCGAGGCAGTCTCCAGGGTCTCTTTTCTAAGGACACTAATTCCACTCATTGGGGCTCTACCTTCACGACCTAATCACCTCCCAGAGACTCCCATCTCCTAATACATCACAGCAGGGGCTAACTTTCAACATTGGAATTTTAAGGGAAAAAAACGTTCAGTTTACAACAAACTACTTGCTTTGTTAATTAATTGCCCTCGTTTTCTGCAGCAGAATTAAGTAACTGTACACATTGCAGTACACTTACATGATGGCACCAGGCCATACTCTCTGCCTCAATATGCTATCACAGCTATTCTTGGACTTAAACAAAATTCTTCAATCTTCAATCCAGAACTTGCACAGAATACTCAGAATAGACATTTATTAATTTATTAACTACTATGACTGTGCTCAGGAAAGATGCCAAGGGCCCTGCCATCTCCTTACCCTGTACTCCCAATGGCCTCTCTCTTCCAGTGTACTCCTTGCCTCCCACTGTGGGATTCACCTGCTCTTCACTGTCACTGTTCTGTCGCTGGCTTTTCTGGCCACCATTTCCTACTTTTTTAAGTGGTTTTGATTTTGCTGTCATGGTCTCCAGGTACCATAGCTGACTCTTTAGAGACCCCTCCAGACCCTCGGTCTCCAACTAGCCCCCCACCCCAACTGTCCTTGGGCTCCCAGCACCCAGTCCACAGTCCATGGCTTTGGGCACTTTGTAGTGCCCCCAAAAAGGCAGACTTAAGCCGTATCTGTGCTTTTTGGGAACTTCTGACCAAACTAGCTGCTTCCATGGATCTGAGCTTCACAAAAGCAGTCACACTGAAATGTGCTTATGTGTGTAAAGGGCTGTTCAGAGCAGGGCCCAAGCTTAAGGGTATACTTCCTGGCCTGAGGCATAAACACTGCATACATTTTTTTCCCCTTTCAGAAGGGATATTTTTCACGCTTGTAATGAAGTGTAGTCAGAACACATTCTCTTCTTGAATATTAGGTCAGGCAGAGAGTTTTCCTTCTGTTTTATACACGTGAATGAAAATGGAATAAACAAAGCATGCTGTTAAATAGTTTACACATATGCCAGTCAGTACAATTCTAGAGCAGACCTTTTTCTGGGGTATTTATTGTTGGTTTAAAGGGAAAGACAGGATTAGACTGTGTGCTTTTAGCAGCATCTTCACAGCCCTTGGCTTGGGAAAAACACAGAAATTGTTTCTAAAAATGACAGGATTTCCATTTGGAATTTATCAAGTTTGAAGAATACCAATCTGCAGAATGCTAAAAATATAGATTATTTTGGTTTTACTTTATGAAGGCTCCTGTCCTGTGCTTTCTCTAAAATTCACTGAAGAACCAAGAAAAATGGCGTGATAGGTTTCACTGGTGAAGGAAAATTCCCCATGGCTTTGCATTGCAAAATATTGAGTGTGTGTGTGTAAGTACACACACTTAATACACATACATATATTCTATACATATATGTGTGTAATTTTTTTTCTCCTCAAATATAAATTTCCCCTGTCCCCCTCTATACACGGGCTCATTTTTGTAAAACCCCCTGTTCCTTTTGGACCCCTTACAATTCAAAGGGGCTTTCTTCTTCCCCCTTTGTGTGCATGTTGACTCATGTTCACTCGTGACAGGATGTACTCAAATTAAACGTTCACAGATTCAGAAACCGATTTTCTTACTCCCTCCTCCCACAGTCTGGGTTTCCTCTACACATATCTCACTCCATCAGTTATTGCTTTGGGAGGTCAGCAGCAATCTCTTGGTGATGATTGACAGGTGGGAATGGGGAGGCTCAGGAGCAGCCAGGAACCAGGCATCTTGCATTTCACTGTGATGATTACAGAGGAGAAAAGCAGTTTCTCAAATTGAGAGGGAAGGAGCGCTTAGAGGTCAGGGTGGGTGGGTGTCAGTCTACTGGACTCTCTCCTGCGCTCCTTCAGTCCTGCTTTGAGAGGAGACAGAGGCAGCTGTTGCCAGGATGATGAAAAAGGAAAGGTAATTGATGGAGGCATACGCCATACACTGAGTTTGTAGTTCAAGAACACCAGTAGTTTAGGAGGCTGTGGACATCTGCGGTTTCTCAGCCTCTCTGCCCGCCTCCTGGATGGGACTGTTCTGAAGATAACTGTAAGTAGAACACCCTGCACAGAACACCCTAGAAAACAATGAACACCCTCAGTGTCTTAGTCTGCTCAGGCTGCCACACAAAGAACCACAGTCAGAGTGGCTTAAACAGCAGAAATGTAGTGTCTGACAGTTCTGGAGGCTGGAAGTCCAAGATCAAGGTGTCTGCCGGGATAATTTTTCTTAGGCCTCTCTGTCTCTCCTGGGCTGGCAGATGGCCACTTTCTTTCTGCTCCTCACATCTTTTCCTCCCTGTGTCTTCATCCTAATTTCCTCCTAGAAGGAAACACCCATATCAGATTAGGAGCCACCCAACAACCTCATGTTAATTGAATTACCTCTTGAAATGCCCTGTCTCCTAATACTTCACATCCTGAGGCACTGGGGGTTAGGACTTCAACGTATGAATCTTGGTGATAGCTCAGTGACTCGTGTCATTTCTACAGAGACAGCCATGAACCCCTCCACACTGTTCTTCCTTACGCTTTCCCTAAGGAGGTAGATCTGTGTGTGGAGAAAGCTTAGGTTCTGAATCAGCCAAAGCTAGATTTAGACCCTACCATGACCCCTTATGTCTGTGTGTCCTTAGATTGGTTACTTAATATCCCTGAACTATGAAATATATCCTTAATAAATCCTCCGCTATGAAATGGGAACAAAAACCTAAACACAGTGTAAGTCAAAGATTCAATAAGATGACATCAAAGAGCCACATGGGACCTGGCTCCATATCCAGATTCCCTACCTTGCCTCTTGACTCATTCATTTCCAAGTACCCAACGACATACTTATCCAGAGATCAGACAGATGATTTACCTCTGATCAGGTGAGCAGTTGCCTTTTGCGTCAGTCGCATATGCCTACCTCACAACAGGTCAGAAGCTCACCACAAGAGCCTCCAGGCCTCCTGGGTCCCTCACACACAGCTACTGTGTTCCCCCCTCCAGGAGCTTCCCTAAAGCAGCCCTTCCCCATTGGCCTTGGGGGTAGGGAGAGCAGGGAGGCCTGGTCTCCCAAGGGCACTTGGCTGCCAGGCCAGCAGGGGAGGCGCCGAGTGGAGGCACTACTGGAGGAGCTGCCAGAGTGGCTGCAGACTGAAATAGGAATACTCCAGCTCTGGACAGGAGCCAAGGCAAAAGCCACTTGCACTGGTTGTCAGATTCCAGTGATTAGTGTTTCCCAGACTGGGGAAGGTGACCTCTCCGCTGCTCAGGGAAGCCAGAGTCATTGCTAAGAGCACTTGAGGAGAGTGCCAGGTTCCATGGGCGAGCTTGGCTCCCCGTGGCTATGGAGGCAGCATGTCCCTGAAGCCAGGGCAGGGGTTTCTCAACCAGGAGAGTTATAGGGCTGCTGGAGGCAGGACCTAGTCTCTCCCACAGCTCACCTACTCTACGGAGGCCGGGCTCCAGGGGCAACACCCTCTGGCAGAGATTAAGAGAGCCACCATGTAACTGGGCTTTGCATGACAGGCCCATGGAGACAGCATTCTCTCCTGTCTCCCTGTTATCTTTTCCTGCCCTCCACAAGGTGCAAAAACAGGGCAAGGTGACATAGAAGCAAGTGTGTTTTTCTTGGTAGGGGTAGCTATATTAGAACTGTTTGGGTACTGGTGCCTCCCTGGTGGCGCAAAGTGTTAAGTCACAGCACAGTGGAGCTGTCCAATCTTTGATCTTTGGCCAGGGAGGGACCCACATGGCATAGCAGACCCTTCCTGTCTCACCGCTGCTCCCCTCAGCAGTGTATTTCAGTAGATCTGCCTGTTCTGCTCCCTGCTCTGTCTCCGTGATCCTCTCACCCTCCAATCTCCACACCTCTGGCCTGTACCCCAGTTCTTATATGCACAAATAAATAAATCTCTTTTTTTTTAAAGAACTGTTTGGGTACTATGTACTCAAAAGTGCCACAAAAAAACAAAGAAAGGTTAAATGAGCACTGGTCATTCCAGAGTCCGAGTGTCCAGAGGTGAGCTAAAGCTTTGCTAAAGAGTAGGGAAGGAAATGTTGGCTAGGAAAAGGGCTTCTCGGCCTGCCCAGGCACTTGGGTTAAGACACAGATGCCTCTTGACCCTCCTATCCTTCAGCCAAGCCTGGCTGTGTGATCCTGTTCTTTCCCCACCAGCCTGTGGGCCCTGTGCTTTGTTGGTAGCCTCACACTAGGTTTTCCAGGAGTCCAGGCCTCTCCTTATCCCAGGATTCCCTGATTTCTGCTTCAAATCTCCCCTAAGCCTTGGTTAGGTCTAGTGGGTAGGTCCCCACCTCCTAGTAGGGGCTGTTCTATCTGGTTGGACAAGAAGACCCAGGATTCCCCAAAGGGATCCCTTTGCAAATCAGCACCAACTGGAGGGGTGTTTTTCTTGCCCTACTGTTCCTTGACCACTGCATTTTGCATTTCCTGCTCTCCATCTCCTCTGAGTGGCCAGCTAAATCAAACCAGGTTAACCCCTGCAGGCCACCATGCTTGGAGTCAAGCATGCCCCCTGACAGTGCCCTTCAGCCTGAAGTCCCAAAACAGTGTCAACATGGGGAGGTCCACATTGCAAGGGGTTTAAGACCAACTGTGGCCTCTCCTAGGCATCTGGGACTTCTGTTCTCTTTCTTTGACCATGACCTTGGTAGCGTGCTTGCCTACCTCACTGTCTCCAAGTCTTTTGGCTTTTGTTACCTCTCACCTGGGATATTGCACCAGCTTCCTAACTCATCCTCCAGACTCTTCTTGCTTCAGTGAATCCTACACACTGTTGCTAGATTAATCTTCCCAAACACAGTTCTGATCCACTTCCTGATTACAGATGGTTTATGACTATTGCTGCATTCAAGGAGGCTACAGAGGATCCTCTGCCTCCTCTCCTCACACTGCCAGGTCTTCACTTGGAATCACCCTTTGCTCCGTATCTTCCCTGCATGTGCTTCTTATTTTCCTTCCTGACCACTTTTGCTCACACTGTTCTCTCTGCCCCAAATGCCCTTTTCCTTTCTCTTGAGAGAGTTTAGGAAGAATCTTGCTAGCTTGGGGAAGGCATGTACGAATCTGCCCTCTCTGACTCCTGGTCCACTCCCACCAGGGCCTTACGCAACGCCTCCTGACTGTATCTGAGAATTGCCCCACACCTCAGGGACACAAAACCAGAGTAATAACCCATTCAAGAGAAACCAAATTTCACTTTTGAGTCAGTTGGAAATTTGGACAACACTACTTTTTTTCTAGATCTTATCTGAGTGTTTCACTTTCAGTTCAAGGAGACCTACTGGCCTTTCTTCTAAAGGCTGTGGCTCTCCTTGCCTGGCAGGCCATATATTCATTATTTATAGATTTAGACCACACTGGTTATCTTTGTTCCATAACATGACCAAATCCTGTCTTCTTGATTTTTCAGCCAAAATGAATCCTCTTTTCTTTCAAACTCCTGTAATGTTGTTCTTAAAGCATTCCTTTGTTTTGTCATTCATTTAACAAATATCCAGGGATGGTTATTATATCAAACACTATTATTTGCTCTGAGTTATGATAGTGAACAAAATGGACTAATTAAGACAAATACCTCTAACAACACAGAACTTATATCATCTGTGGTAGAGACAGATACAAAGAACACACAGAAAGTATGTTGTATGTTGGTCATGGGGATAAAAAAACAACAACCAGGAATAGGGAGCATGCGTGGGCGGGGGTGGGGGGGTGGGGGTGAGGAGGATGAAAGTTCTAAATAGGAATGTCTTGTACTTGGCCTAAGCCAGTTTAGATGTTTTCAGTTCTTAGGGTTTTAATTGGAGGGGGGGGTGTTTTTTTTGTTTTGTTTTGTTTTTTGGTAGGTAATAGCAGCCACTAAGAAGCTGAGTTAGGTAAGAGTTAAACCACTCCTCCATAATGTCACTACAAAAATACATCTCCAGCTAGAATCTGTTTATGACATTTATTAACCAAATAATGGCTAGCAAGCAGGCCCGAAATTATTTATCTAACCTGTTCTGAATTCCCCTCAATCTCTTCTGTTTCCAAGTTTCTGTGCCTTCTGGTTGGAATAGTACCATGTAACCTTCCAAACCCACATCTGAACATGGCTCAGAGTCAGTATCAAGTATCTCCTGATACACACAGGCTACAAGTCTGCTGGGTTCCTGTACCCTGATGTGGAAGAGTAGGGAATATCCCTTAGACTCTAAATGGTTGTAGCCAGCTCTTTGGGTCAATCCATAAAAATAACTCTAATTTTACCTAAAAGAACCTTACTATGCTATTTTACCTATTGCAAGTTTCAACTATAAAGATCTATTATTTAAATTTAGTGTGCTACTATTTGTAATTGGTAAGACCTGGAAACAACCTAAATGCACAAAAGTGGAGGACTGGATCAAGAAGATGTGGTACATATACACAATGGAATATTATTCAGCAATCAAAAATGACAAACTAGGGCCATATATAGAAACATGGATGGAACTAGAAGGAATTAAACTCAGTGAAACAAGTCAGAAGACAAGAGAAAAATATCGGATGTCTCCACGATTAGGAGGAATGTGAAAAAGCAACAACTACAACAACAAAAGAAGAAGAAGAAGCTCAAGGAAATAGCCAATTACAACCAAAAGCAAACGAAAAATTCAACAAGACCAAAAGGTCAAAGATAAACCAGAAGGACCATGGGTGGGAGAAGGGGAAGGAGAGGAGAGCAAAGACGGGGATGAGGCCAGAGGGTGCACAAGGGACTGAGGTGATGGTGCACGGGTGAAAAGGTGGTGAGAACTCCCTGAGGAATACAAATGATGTCAAATATAATTAAATTAATTAATTAAAAAAATAAATAAATGAATTTAGTGTGCTGATTGGTGGCGTTGATTGTTGTTTGAGATGGAAATAATAGAAACTCTTAGAAAGCAGACCTCAGAGGGTGACATTTTCTGATAGAAGGCACAATAACTAACCATCTCTAGAATCTAACCTATATCACTGGTCCATGTATCATATCCCATTGACTATAAGTTATTTTAAAGTAATACAAATATTATAACCAGTGTTGAAGAAAATCTCACTGGGAAAATGACTATCAAATAACTTGACAGTGGTGGAAGAGTTAGTCATGCAGCCCATGGGATGTGTTCTAGGCTGAAGGGACAGTAAGTGCAAAGGCCCTGAGGTAGGAGTGTTCCTGGACTGTTTGAGGAACAGAAAGGACGCAAGTATGACTGAAACTGAATCATGGAGGAAAAGAGAGAGGAAAAGAGTTATATTACATGTAATATAACTACATGTAATAATGGGTGCCAGAAGATTTGTGATAGGTTACAGGAAGTCTTGTAGGCCATTGTAAGTGGGATGGAAGCAACTGGAGAGAGACATGATATGGCATGGGTTTTCACAGGGTCATTCAAGATGCCATAGTGAGAATAGATTGCTGGAAACAAAGTTCAAAATGAGGAGGTCAGCTAGGAAGCTCTGGAAATAGTCCAGATGAGACTGGCCAAGGTAGTGAGAAGCGCTCAGATTCCACATGGGCACTGATGGTAGAACCGCAGGGTTTGGTAGTAGATGGGAGGTGGGGTATGGGAAAAAGAAAGAACTCAAAGTTGACTCATGTTGTTGGGCTGAACAACTATAATATGGAGTTATAATCACAAAGATGAAGAAGTCTGGAGGGGAAGAAGGTGTTGGAGTAGTGGGAGATCAGGACCTCAGTTTAATAAGTTTGCAAGTGGAGTGGTGATGTGGAGTTACATTTGCATATAGGAGCCATAAGTTCAAGAGAGAAGAACAGGCCAGAGTTATACATTTGGTAGTAATCAACATAGACATGGTACTCACAATCTAATTCTGCATGAGGTAACCAAGAGTGAGACAGAGAGCAGATAGAAAAGAGAAGTGTCCCAGGACCAAACTGTCAGACTCTTTAATGTTAAGAGGGCGGAGAAAAACTAACAAAGTCTGAGAAGGAACCACCACTGAGATGGCAGATACACTAAGTGATTGTGGGGACCAGGGGAGAAAGTGATAAGGAAGAGGAGTCATCAGCTGTGGAAGATGCAGACAAAGATCTGACCACTAGGTTTAAGAACACAAAGGTCATTGGTACCTTTGACAGGAAGTGGCACAGACAAACCGTTGGTTGGGTGGATGGACAAATGAATGGGAGGTGGGGTGTGGCAGCAGTGGAGGCGATGAATAGAAACCAGTCTTTTAATTGATATTTTAGAAAAAAGCAAGAGAAAAGTAAAGGAGGTGGGGAAGTGCCTGAGTTGAGGGTGCTGTTTGCATTGGGTCACTGCCATGTTTTTTGATCATCAGACAAACGGTAGGGACCAGCACCAATGGGACAAGGAAGTCATGCTGTTTCCTGGGAGCCAGACCCTGGCACAGGAAGTTCATCTACAGACAGTCACAAGTACTCTCGCAATGGATTATCTCAAGTTCCTTGGCAACAGAAAGAGACAGAGACATGGGAAAGGTCAGAAGTGGCATTCCATCTGGTCTTAAAGGAAGGGTGGTGGTTACTAGGTAGTTGGGAGAAAGTTGTTCCAGGAGGAAAGAAGAGCATGGTCAAAGCCTGAGAGTCAGGTCCCACTAGTAAACACTGTCCATGTTTAACTCTTGCAGTGACAGGAGCTAATATGCACGCAGGGCAGAGAGGGGTACAAGAAGGGAACAGAGAAGAGACTAATGACAGAGACACCAGTGAAGCGTTTTCTCAGTGGTCTAAGCAAGAAACAGAGGGAGCCAGTGGGGCAATGACCTGAGGAAGTTCAGAGGGGAAGGATGAAGGATGTGCTGGGAGCTTGAGACAGGAACCAGGGGAGAGGGAGGCATAAGGAGTCCAATATTTCTGGCTCAAACCGAGCAGATGCATGGGTTCACCATTTTGGTCCCCATAGTACCTAGCCTTTTATAGTTCCACAAAAAAATATTCCTTGGTTGTTTGCACTTAAATATGAAAAACCTAAAAAAGTTTTGAAATCAGTAATGCCCTCCTCCATAATGCCCCCGTAACATTCTAGTTCATGGAGAGGCTCTGCAGGTGTTCCGTGTAACCTGCAATCACAAGAGGCCCTCCCAAGGGGAGCTGGGCACTAACTCCCCAGGAGCAAAGGTAACTACATGTAATAATGGATGCCATGTCAAGTGACACTGACTGGTTGACAACAGGTGATCTGAAGCAGCATCGTGAGATGTACTGGAATTCACCTCACTGAGACAATCTGTCCAGGTAGGCCCCAAAGGGCAGGTGAGATAATAATGGTGAATATTTACCAAGCTTTTACTAGGTACTATCTGTTCTCAGTGCTGTGTTAATCCTCCCTGCAGGCCTGTGAGGTAGGTTGTGAGTAGGTGAGGACAGAGGGACACAGAATTTAGGGTACTGCTCCATGTTCTCTGGTAGGAAGTTGCAGGCAGCAGAGCCAGGTGATGCTCCCCCAAATCCTCCTGCTTGAAGCAGGACAATGATAGTGCTTAGGAGGCTCGGGTGCAAGTTTAGGGTGCAGCCAGCCTCCTTGGCCAGTGCTGGGAGTTTTGCTAGACTGATGGGGGACAGCGTTGATGTGCAGCTCTGCACCTGGGACTGCTGATGATAGAGGGAAAACCCTGCCCAATTAGAGGAGAAGCAGAGAAGGGGCTGCCGTAGGGCTACAATCTCCAGCCCCCCAAATAGCAGGCTGTGGAGCAGGGAAGAGGGATGATAACTGACATTGGATTTAGCATATAGGGCAGCATCAGGGGAATTAACCCCCACTGCTCCCAGCGGAGGCTGCAGCCAGAGGAAAAGAACTGTGTCTACCAGTCGAGGTGTGGGGGGTGTGTGTGGGGATTTGGGGCTCCCTTTCAGCCCCAGGGTCCTAGGATGACTGTTTGTCTCCCAGGTTCATTAAATGAATCTTAATTTCAGCAGCAGGTTTTTTCCCTCCTTTTCATCACATCCTCTGGAGCAGAAGGAAGAAAAGAAGCCCAAGAATAGTGCAGTGTGGGAGAAGGCACAGTGAAGTGGGCCTTTGATGCCTGGCTCTCTCTTACGTAACTGTAGTAGGGGGAAGAGCGGCACAGGAGCAAGGTTTGGGATGGTTCTGGGCAGATGGGTCAAGGAAGGAGAGTCTTGGAGCCCTCGGTGGCTTTTTATGCTTTTATTAGTAGAGGTGGCCAGGTACATAGCAGGCATGGGTGCCGGGGGACCGGGAAAACAGTTCTGGATAACCTAGGCAAGAAGACAAACATGTTGACAGATATATGGTCACTCCCAGAATAGGAGAGAGAATTGAACCAAGCTTGAAAAGG
>JAGFMF010011929.1:1187815-1214036 GCA_019455555.1 Galemys pyrenaicus | reverse complement strand
GTTCTGGGCAGATGGGTCAAGGAAGGAGAGTCTTGGAGCCCTCGGTGGCTTTTCATGCTTTATTTAGTAGAGGTGGCCAGGTACATGGCAGGCAGGGGTTCCAGGGGGCCAGGAGGCTGGCAGGCCTCCCAGCCCCCAGCGCATCTCACCCTCTCGGCTGCTGCTTCTCTCACTGGTACGGTCGGTTGGCCAGTCCTCACAGTTCTGTCTGTTGGTCCTCACAGTTCTGGCATCCTCATGACGCCGCCCATTTATACCTGTGTCCAACACAGGTGCGCCCACTTGTGCATGCCCACCCTAGAATGCTCGCAGCACCTCAGGTGTCCATCATCAGTGGTGGGAGGGTGGAAAGACCTGATCAACCTTTACCCTACAACCTGTCTTCCCAGAACCATCCCGAACCCTGCTCCAGTGCCTCCACCTTTCCTGCCACTACAGTTTTAAAAACATTATTTGTAAAAGGCTCAGGTCTCTCACTCATTAAGCTGTGTGACCTTAGGTAAGTTACTTAACCTCCCTAAGCCTCAGGCTTTTTCCGTAAAGACAGGGAGGATTGTAGATGTGGTTTGGGGAATGATTGGTTTTGATAAACTGTTAGCTGAAGTTTATTAAAGAAAATTTTTTCAAAACTGATTTTGAAATTTTGAAAAGAAAAAGCCAAGATTATGTCAGCCAGCTGGATAAGACCTCTGGTCGGGACAGTAGAGAGGAAGCTGTATTTATTAAGGTGGTGCATGGGAATAGGAAGTGGAAATAGCAAGAAAGGAAATTGAGAGTGATAAACAGCTGGAGTTTCATTCCTGAGCCATCTCTGTCCCAAAATAACCTTCCCCTTGCTTCCCATTCCCTCTTTCAGACTTAAATGAGGTGAAGCCCTTTATGTTGGCATATTCCCAAGCAACAGTGTTGAAGAGCCCTTGAGCACTGCTAAAGCCTTGGTGCCACAGCATCTACCCCTTACTGGCAGGGTGTGCCACACCTCCCTAGGTCTCTGACCTGATCTGACCCAATTGCATCCTCCCTTGCCTTGCTTCCAGAAAGAGGATCTTGTATATTGCAAAGGGTATGGAGGGAAATTCCATTTTCCCCTTTCCTCCTTTCCATGAAACACACCATAACTGATGGAATGCATTATTTACACTCACACACAGGCCCAGGCACACAGGCCAATTTCCTGGCCCCTCTTCCCTCTTTTCTTCCCTCTTTCTTTTTATAATTTTTTTAAGACTTATTTATTTATGCATACAAGAGCTGGGGTACAGGCCAGAGTCGCAAGAGGATTCACCAGAGAGAGCAGGGAGCAGAACAGGCAGACTGACTGAAACACACTGCTGAGGGAACCAGCGGGCAAGGCAGGAAAGGTCTGCTGTGCCATGTGGGTCCCCTCCCTGGCCAGTGGCAGGGATCGAACTCGTGCTGCAGTGGCTGTGGTTTGCTTCATAGTGCGTTACTTAATCCACTGTGCCACCAGGAAGGCCCTCCTTCCCCCTTTTTTACTGTGGTCTTTAAATGTCACAAAGACTTCAGAATTTGGGGTCCACCTCCATGTCCTCACTTTTATGTTCAATAAAACAAAACTTCCAAATCCAACTCAGTCTGCCTCTGGCTTTGTTTCTTTTTCCTTCCTTTTCTTATTTGGTGTCTTTTTTCATACCTTACCCCCATTCCTTCACCCACTTAAAGAAGTTTTTTTTTTCTGTCCAGGTGTTGACCTGGGGAAAATCAGAAGCTCTAACATACTTCGCACCTGGGAGAGTCATTTTCACTGTTCAGCAGAGGGGAGGGAGAGAAGGAAGGCGAGTGCCTCATAAATGCCACATCATTTTCTCCTTTTCTATTTGTTTTCCCTTTAGTAAAGCCCATCCAGCCTCTGTGCACCTGAGACCACAGGTTATCCTCAGAGTCTCTCTTTAGCATCCTGAACTTGACCCCAGGGAGGAATGATGCAGCACCCAAAATCAGATCAGTGCATTTGAGATGTGGTGGGGGTGGGAAGGTATGTTATTTTTCTCCTTACATTTTTTTTTTCTCTGACTCATTTGCTATTTTTATTTTCTTCTGAGGAATGACCAAAATCACCAGCCTTCCAATCTGTTTTATGAAGCAGCTGAGAACAGAAGAAGAACCCTGGGAGCTTCCTTCCTTCCAGGCATCGGAGGCAGCCCCCAGTGAAGGGAGCCAGGGGAGCGTCAGCCCTGGGGCTCTGCCTACTCGTGTGCTGGGGCGCAGATGTCGGGGCTCGGCTCACGGACTGCAGCCCAGCCTCCCTTTCCGACAAGTGAAAATTGTGTCTTTCATTATAAAATTCTCAGAATAGTAAAGACATTCCTTATGTATACAAGGATCGCACTGCCTGCCCATAATTACCATTACCATTTCAGTGTATAGTCTTCCAGTCTTTTTGACTGGAAGTGTATTTATATTGATATTTTTGCAGAAAATCACACACATGTCCCTTTTTTTAAACCAAGATATGGAGTCATACTTTACACACCATTTGGCGATGTTCTTAAACTTACATTGTTGTACACAGTCAATCATTCTGATAGGTAGTTTATAACGTTTTTATATTATTTTTAAATGGCCCCATTGTGTTCCATTCCAAGGACATAACACAATTTGTTTAACTTATGGACTATTAGTCACCAGTTTTTACCCTTTATAAATAATGCTACATATGTTTATGCATATATATTTGTTCAGCTTTTTTTTTTTTTAAAAAAAAACTCATTCATTTATGCATACAAGAGCTGGGGTACAGGCCAGAAGTGCATGGGTGGTGATGTAACAGGGCTGTCCCCAGGAAAGGGGAAAGTTCCAGAATCCCAGGTCCGCCCTAAGTGGGTGGAGCTGAGCAGGGCAAGAAGATTCTGCAGAGAGGACAGAAGGGAGGGAGGAAGAAGGAAGCAGGATGGAGAGCAGAAAGGAGACCTGGAGGAGGCACATGGAGCTAAGCCACAGGTAAAGAAACTGCGCTTGCTTTTTAGTCTTGGACTGGTTGGAACAGATGTGGGTAAGAGACCCGTGGGGAAGTTAACAATGGCAGCTTTCATCTTAACTTTAATTTTACTCTTTTCCTCCCAAATTTGTCTAACTCTTTCTAACCCTTTTCTATAAATCTCTACTAAAAGGTCCTTTAAACGTGTGGCAGGCTTTTGGGCCTTGCTATAAACTAATCAATCCTATTTAACTAAACTTTTACCCTCAAAGAGATGGGTAACTTTAAATTCTTAACTTAATAACTATGTTCTTTGTCCTCTCAATATTACACCCTAATTGTATTAAAGTTCTTTCCATTAAAAGCCTTATATGTTTATCTTAATGCGGCATATGGCAAAACCCATTGAGAGGGCAGGTTTGGGGGTTCCAGGGTGCTCCTCTCCCTGCCCTGTAACAATGAGAGGATTCACCAGAGAGTAGGGAGCAGAACAGGCAGATCTACTGAAATACACTGCTGAGGTGAGAAGCAGGTGAAGCAGGAGAGGTCTGCTGCGCCATGAGGGTAAGCTCCCTGGCCGGGGATCAAACTCGCCCTGTGGAAGCCCCACAGTGTGGAGCTCAACCTCTTGTGCCACCAGGGAGCCCCTGTTCAGTTATTTCTTAGAACAGATCCTCAGAGTTGGAATTGGTTGTTCTAGCCTGTATTATCAGGGTCTTTCTTCTGTCTCATCCTTTCTATCTGCTTTCCCAAACTTCATCGCTTTTTGTGACATTTCATCATATTTCTCAAGTAATTCTTGGCCTAGTGTATTGGGAATAAAATATAGGAGAAAAGAAGCAAGTAACCTGGATAAGCTGCAGACATTTACTTCTGTTTGTATCCAAACACTTGTTTTCTTAAAGATCCCCTAGAGGCATCCATGACCTTCAGGCCTAGAGGGTGCTGGGGTGGGAGGTGGAGGAGGGCTGCAGACAGATCAAACAGCCTCTCAGCTTCTGAGCTTCCTTTCCCCACAGGTAGCCCTTCTCTCCAGTACTCCACTGCTTTCCAGGACCTGTAACAAGCTTGCAGGCAAAACAGTCCATACCTTGAATTTTCTTCTTCAAATTCTGGGAGTGGAGAAGTGTCATGTGTTGATCAGTTCCCAGGCGTGACTGACACTTGGATGAACTATGTGGTCTCACTGTAGCGGCAGGAGGACACAGGGCTGGTTCTCTATGATCCGTGCAGACGCGTAAAGGATGAATCCTGGAGCCCTCAGTGGCTTTTTCAGGCTTTTATTAATCTTTCTGCATCATAGGTGACCAGGTACATGGCAGGTGGAGGGGAGGGGACAGGGGCCAGGAGGCTGGCGGGCCTCCTAGGCCCCGGTCAATCTTTACTGTCTCTGGGCTTTCTGGTCTCTTGTGCCTCTGCTCTTCTGCTATGTCTCTCTTGCTTCTTATTCTACTGCTTATGCTAGTCTCACCTGCCTTTCATGGCATCCCCATGATGCCACCCCTATATGCCCCGTGTCTTGCCCAGGTGCGCCCACTATACATGCTCACACCTTACGTCAGCTGCCCACCATCAGGCCTGTGTGCAGAGCCGCAGGTGTCTATTATTGACACTAATGGTGGGAGGGTGGAAAAACTTGATAACCTTCATTTACTCTACACTTAGCGTCCCTGCTACTCTGCTAGTCGGTGTCCTGTGTTACCCCTTAAGCCCCAGTGTGGTGAGAACCAGCAATCTGGGGCTGGATGAGGTTGAAGGGAAGTCTGTGGTCATGGACACATATGGACAAAGAGCCCCCTTCCCAGTTGTAGCAGCAGGATGGGGGTGGCACTGGAGTGTATAGATTTGTACGTGTGCCTGGGCTGTACCGCGGGTCTGTGCGCAGGCTGACTCCCCACTCCCCAGATTCTCTGCCAGGCTGGCTCCCAGAGTGAAGTGGGGGCGCGTCTCGGTGAGGGACACCTGCCACAGCTCTCAGCACAGACCTCTACCTGCAGGGACCTGACAGGTGCCGACCCACAGCGCCAGCACCGATGTGACCCCACCTATCTTGCAACCTTCCCAGACTGTGTAGGAGGTTCATCGTCGGTTCAAGCAGTTTCTTCGCTGCCGTCACGGTATCCCTCACGCTCCACACCACCACACCACACCACACCGGCGTCTCCGGGACGCTAGCTTTATACACCTGGTGCATCAGCCCAGGTGCATCCACTTGCGCATGCCCACCCAGGCATGCACACAGGTGTCCATCATCAGTGGTAGGAGGGGGGAAAGTCCTGATTAACCTTTAGCCTACACCAGTCCTGTTTCTGCCACCTTGTCATTCTTTCCTCCTGCTCAGGGGGCAGAAAGAAAGTGGGCAGTGGGGTGGGGGTAAGGGGGGAGGTTTTGACCTGCAAAGCATTCAGCTCCAGGGACTGGATGGAAGTGGAATTTGACCTTGTGGATGGAAAGTGGCCTGAAGAATCTCTTTGGAAGGCTAGTGAAACTGTAAACACTGAATAAACAGAAAACCCTTGTCCACACCACCCCTGTACCCTGCATAGCGCACACCTGGGTTTCAGTTCCATCTCCTTATCACCTCCTCTCACTGATGAGATAAATGGGATGACATTTACTGCTTTATTAATCTTTCTGCATCATAGGTGACCAGGTACATGGCAGGTGGTGGGGAGAGGGGCCAGGAAGCTGGTAGGCCTCCTAGGCCTGGCCAATCTTCACTCTCTCTGGGCTTTCTGGCACTACTCAACTCCATGAAATATGGCTGCAGTTTCTCTCTCGCCCTTATCAGTGTAGATAATTAGATCACTAACTATGCCAGGGCAGGCAGGTCCCCTCTTGGAGTGTGAAGTAGGGACCAGGTCATCTGGGGCAGGCAGATGGAGGACAAGAAGTCTCGCTTTATCTGAAATAAAACTCTTCCATTTTTAAACCTCCCAATTCTTCCAATGTGTTATATTTATAGATATCTTTCTTTAAAAAGTAAGTAAATTTTTCCTTTTCTAAGGAAGGTTGTAGGGAGTGAGTGCAGGCAGCAGAGTGAAGTTCACCCGACTGTCTTCATTTAAGAGCCGGAGAAAAGGAAGATTTGACAAGGTGCAATCCCTGATAGAAGACTTGAGATCCTCGGCCAGTAGGTACTGGAGCATCGATCCTGCTCCTTCCCCGTCATTTTCCCAGGACTCAGTTCATGAGACTCACTGTGACCCTGGTGTGGCGAGGACCCCTGTAATGTGAGCCCTGAGAAGCAGGGACCGCCCACGCATGGGGGCAGAGGCAAATGGGAGACTGCTAAAACCCTTCATTCACTTCCAGCCAGAGACTCCTGTTTTGTAAATTCTCCGTCTGACATCACCTCAGTTCGCTAAAACAAATGTTATCTGTGTTGCAGTTCTCTCTACCTCTGGCATCTCTCTCTCCATAGGAACTCTGGGTAACAACAGCTGTCAACACCCCACTCATGTTGTCAGCTGCTGAGCAGTCAAAGCAGCTGAGGCTGGGGAGGGGACCACACCTGTGTTTCTGGTGTCAGGATGGAATGAGGCAGAGGGCAGGAAGGGGGCAGGGATGTGGTGGTGGCGGGTTGGGGTGTGGGGTGAAGCTCTACTATGCTATTCCAAATTCCTAAGAGTCAAGGTGGCCTTCGATAATTGTTACAAGTAAAAACTAAAGGCAAATATAGGGATTGCTCTTGCTAATTAACAGGTGCTAATCCAAGACCCATATAAAGTCATTTGGCATGTCATAGTCCCAGGGCCCAAAGAGAAAAACCAGAGAGATATCAACCTTTTGTGCTTTGAAATGAAATAGAGGTTTGGTGCTTTATTACACCGAAATAGGTTTGGTGCTTTATTACAGCCTTTCTAGGTTTGGGTGGATTGTGTGTGTGTTTGTGTGTATGTGTGCATATTCATCTCTTTCCCCTTTCTTTGCCACCTCTTGTGAACTCTAGAGGCAGTCTGACATTTAACCTACCAAAGGCTCATTCTATTTCATCAGTTGTTAGAAGTTCTAGAAGCCTCTGAGCCTGTTTCATAATGCCTGGGTCTCTTTCATAATGCCATAATTAAGTATCCTGACACTGCAAAACCTAAGTCTTCCTTCTTAAGTCTGCATTTTATATCTGGAAGATTTTATTTTCCTGCCCTTGATTCTAACCAAGAGAGATTTTAGAATTGGTTAAACTGTGTTGTACTAGGTCTCCAGGTAAGTGACTTACAAGGAAACAGGATTTAGCAAATACAAGGAAAGTGTTTTACAAACAATTTGCCAGATGGTCCCTTTCTGTTAGTCATTTTAGCTTGGTTTTGTGACTTATGAGTACATTTCCTTGTATAATTCCCACCGGAGCTACAGAGTTAGCACAAGTGTGTCAGAGGAATAGCTAAATAAATCCTAGGCAAAGGGGAGTTTTCAATCATAAAACTTGTTGGTGACTTTAATCACATAGAGGAACTTCACAGGACTTAGAAGTATAGCATTTATGAAATAACCCACAAGGCTTGTATTGAAGGCAGGACTAACTTTTCACCACAAAACCAAATGGAACCCAATTTGAACACAAGTTGTGATTAAATGTCTCTCCTCAACTTGGTATAATTGTACTTTCTTCAGCATTGGGATCAGATGTATCAAAATAGAAAGTCTGACACTGATTTTTCTCAGGCTGCATGGATCACAATCAAGAACGAGAAAATGCCATAAGTTTCTCAGGGCAAAATATTGTCTTTATTTTCCATATGGAAAAGTTGGGAATAGCTTTTCAACTCCTCCAATGCAGACAGGTTTTAATGGCTACTATCATCTGATGAGAAAAAATGAAGCAAATCCTCCCACAAGAGTAAGAACTATTTCCACGTTAAGGTCTCCTGCTTGATCGCAAAATAATGACCTATCTTGGGGTTGATTTATCCACATCTGAAATTGAGTGTGCAGTAAAACTTCATTCTCCAAAACCCTTAAGAGCAGGTGCTGTTTCTGTGCCTGCAGGTGAAATGGGGCAGGAAAAGGCAGATGAGAGTATACTGAGTGGACTCAAGGTTGTTTGTAGATGGACCCTTGAGCCATTGTCTTGCTTTTGAGATTCTCTTTAAATTGAAAGGCCTGGCCTTTCTTAGTTCAGTTGAGTTGACTAATAATATTTAAACACTTGGGTTTTTCTTTTAAAAACTAGCAAAGGAGGGGCCTCCCTGGTGGTGGAAGGGGTTAAGTCTCAGCACTATGAAGCTACCCGCAGTCACTGCAGCATGAGTTCCATCCCCAGCCAGGGATCTGATCCACATGGCGCAGCAGACCTCTCCTATCTCACCCACTGCTCCCCTCAGCAGTGTATTTCAGTCAGTCTGCCTGTTGTGCTCCCTCCCTCTGTCTGGTGAATCCTCTCACCTCTGGCATATCCCCCAGTTCTTGTATATATAAATAAATCTTTAAACAAATTAAAAAAATAAATAAAAACTAGCAAAGGATCAAACCTGGATATCAGGAGGCCTGATTCTCTGGTTCCAATTCTGCTATCTGGCTTAGTTTGGGACTTCACCAATTTGAGTCTTATTTTTTTACATCTGTGAAATGGAAGTGAGGAGAAAGGGTTTGACTAGATCATTTTTTAGGTTCCCTCTAATCTGGATATGAAACAGTTACTTTCCTTCTTAGTCTCCTTTGGATAATACACTATCAACCCTGACCTGCTTTCTTGGGTGGCTGGATAGGTGGTGTAAATCAACTTTGTTTAGAAATTTCTTAAACATCTCAGAAGTACAACGGTGTAAAAGGTTGCTATTTATCTTTGTCGGGGATTATTTATATAAATTTCAGTTATGTTAAAAGGTCACCAACTGAAGAGATCTTCAAAATCAATTATGAATAAAAATACATACAAAATGCAAGTCATCTCAGTGGGTCAGGCTAAATGCATCCCCCTACTGTCTTCCATGTTTATTTGTCCTCTGCTTTACCTCTCTCCTTAGACTCCACATGCATCCTTCACATTCAGCTCCCAGCCCAAATGTCCCCTTTCCACTTTGGGGCTGTTGCTGAAAACCTCTCTAAGGAAGGTCCCACTCCCTCTTTAAGGAAGGTTCACTGCAAGTGGTTTTGGTATAGGTTAGCCATTTTTTTAAGAGTAGTTTTCATAGGCTAAAACATTCCCACACTTATGGGGGATGCCACTGAAGTTTTTTAAAGTGTAGAGATTTCCTAAAAAGTTATGGAGAAATAACTTAGTAACACAGCATTTTATAAATGTTTACTTATCAAAAATTGAATTTTGGGCCTCCCTGGTGGCGCAGTGGGTTAAAGCAACACACTATGAAGCAAACCGCATTCCCTGCAGCACGAGTTCGATCCTGGCCAGGGAGGGGACCCACATGGTGCTACAGACCTCTCCTGCCTCGCCTGCTGCTGACCTAGGCAGTGTGTTTCAGTCAGTCTGCCTGTTCTGCTCCCCACTCTGTCTGGCGAATCCTCTCACCTCCCGTGACTCTGACCTGTGCCCCAGCTCTTGTATGCATAAATAAATAAATCTTAAAAAAAAATTGAATTTTTACTGGTTTGCCAAGGGTGTGGAAAATACAAAAGTGAGGATGATAACGTTTTTAGGGGGATTTAAAATATTAAGACTTGATGGACTAAGACTTCCTAGGAGGCTGATGAACAATTGTAGGGTTTTGTTCATTGATCGGTGAATAAAAAAATTGTGATATCAACACACCGATGGAATATTATTTGGCCATAGAAAGGAAATTTTGCTGTGTGTGATAAAATGGTTGGGCCCTAAGAGCACTGTTTAGTGAAAGAAAACCAACCAGAGATACGCATTACTATATAAAGAATCTATATGTAGAATATAAAACAATACAAAAGTAGCTCATTGATATAACCAAGACATCGGTAGTTGCCAGAAGTGGGCAGGAGATGGGCAAAATGGGTGAAGGCAATCAAAATACAGAGGCTTCCAGATATGAAACAAATAAGTCACGGTGATGTAATATAAAGAAGCAGGATGAATTATAGCAAATACTGCATTGGATATTTGAAAGTTGCTAAGAGTAGAACTTAAAAGTTCCTATCACAAGAAAAATTAATTTGTAACTATATGTGGTAAGGAGTGTTAACTATACCTACTATGGTGATCATTTCACAATATATATAAATATTGAATATTACATTATACACCTGAAACTAGTGTAATCCTATGCATCAGCTGTACTTCAATTCTAAACTATAAAAATATTCTTGAGGGTTTAGATTTTACACTTTGATAAAAATTATCATGGGATAATGATATTCTTCCTTGATCTGAATGCCTCAACCATTTTATGTTCTTCTGTTTCCATCTTATCTTATAATGTTTGTATCTTATTTCCCCCACTAATTTTAAACTCTTTGAGGCAAAGTTTATAGCTTACGTATCTCTGTAGCTCCTGCATAACTCAGCATAATGGTAGGAATTAATACCTTGAGACAGATTCATAATTTACTTACACAATCCAGTTCCACAGTCAAAAGCAAAGAGGAAAAATAAACCCAGGAAAGAGTGATTTATAAACCAGTGTAGCAATTTATGGCAAAGGATTATGCTATACTGCTTGGCATATATTTCTGGTTCTTCCCACTTCTGGTCAATTTTCAGGTTAAAGTTCCCTGTTCCTCTGTGTGGCTCAGTGGAGCCATGGGACTGATTCTGAACACTGAGTTGTGAATAGAAATAATATGTGTCACTCACTTCTGGACTGGAGTTGTAACCAATTGTCCTGGTTTGCCAGAGACTGAGGGACTTCCAGCATGTGAGCTAACAGTGCTAAACCAGGTTCGCTGTCCCTTTAATTAGAGCACTTAATTGCTGGTTCAAGGACCTCTGCAGCTCTTGCTCTTTTTCTTTTTGGTGTGACTGACAGCTTTAAGTAGCAAGTACTCCGTTTTTCCAGACCCTTAGATGTTGTTGAATGAGCAGAATCTAACTATGAACCCATGATGGGCATATATGCAAAAGCAATAAATAGGACTTTTTTCTTATCACCCAACACATTGAGGTTTTGTTATTATAACATAACTGAGCCTGTCTTCACTTATAGGTGGATACAAATAGCAATTGGATTTACATGTGTAAGTGAATAGGTGCTTCTTTCCTACCCCCTTCCTGGTAGGGAGATTTGCTTAGAAAGTCAAAGAACATCACAGCTCACTAGGAAAAATTAGAAGCAGAGTAAAGGGCATTGGATGATCTTAAGATGTTTTCATTAACCTGCTCCAAGTTTATCAGTTATTCTCTTCTCTAATGAGTCCCAGACTTGGTCGGGGACTGTCTTTCATTAGTAGTATTATAGAAGAACTTCCTGCTATATTAATCCATTATAATTTCTCCCTTCAAGACTCAACATTATCATATTATTTTAATCTCAGAAGTTCATAAAACATATAGACATGTTTCCATATTAGAAAAGCAGTTTTCTAATGAAACCTAGGATGGGTTTCTTAGTCTCTTATCTCTCATTCATACTTTAGGGGGTGATTTTATTTTTTCATTAGTCTAAAAATGTCATTTTTTGGTATTTTTTTCCAAAAAATATTCTTAACACCTATTTTCTGTCAGGCACAAACAATGCAGACAAGACGCCTGACCTACTGAAATTTATAGTTCTATTAGTTGAGTTGGGGTTAACCATTGTGATAAACTTAGTGATGTTTCCATGGTTAAAGAGTGAGGTTTGTTTTACTCGCACATAACATTCCAGCAAGGTTCTCTGTTCCATACAAGCTATCAAAGACCCTTCCACTGGTTTTCTTCACTATTATCTATATTAATAGTAGTAGTAGTAACCGTGTAACCAATACATGGTTGGAGCTTGGGTGATGGGTGGGTTTGCTGGTAGGAAGGAACAAAAGAATACAGAAGGGCCACAACCATTCCATTCACATTCTGTTGAGGGGTGTGGGGGGGCTGGATTTAAATTACAGGACACTCCTGACTACACTGTAGTCTAGGAAATGTAGCCTGCTTTTGTGGCAGAAAGAAGGATGAAATGGACTTGGGTGGGCAACTGGCTACCCCAATTACCATATTCCTATTGGAGCTATGAGAATTTATTACCTACCTCTCAGTATGCAAACCTTTTTTTGTCACTGTCTTGTGACTGGGGAAGATACAAAGAGAAAAAAAGACATCATTTCTATTTTAAAGAGTTTACACCTTAGTAGAAGAAACACTCTATATGTGTACACAGACATAACTATAGTATAAAACAGAAAGCTACAAGTTAGAAGAATGATACAAGTACCACACATAGGGAATTCAAAGGACAAAGGGTTTTTTTTTTTTGCAACCTGTATTATAGCTTATATTTTATATCTATTTTTTTTAATTTTAAAAAATTTTTTATTAATATATTTTTTAAAAATTTACATATACTCGCCATCAATTGTAATCCCCATGTATTCCCCATCACCATCTCACCAGTGCACCATCACCTCAGTCCCTCGTGCTCCCATCTTCCCTCAACCCTCCCCCTCACCTCCCCACCAAGTGTCCCCAGTCTGTCCTTGTCTCCTCATTTTTGGTTTTTGTGTCTTTATTGTTGTTGTTATTATTATTATTATTGTTCTTATTCCTTTCCTTGTTCCTCATTTGGTTCCCTTATATTCCTCCTAAGGGAGGAACCATCTGGTATTTTTCTGACTTACTTTGCTGAGCATAATCCCCTCCAGATCCATCCATGTTCCTATGAATGAGTCTAGTTTTTCATTTTTGATTGCTGAGTAGTATTCCATCTTGTCTATGTACCACAGCTTCCCGATCCACTCATCTGTTTTTGGGCATTTAGGTTGTTTCCAGGTCTTACCTATTGTAAAGAGTGCTGCTATAAACATAGGGGTGCAGGTATTCTTTTGAATCACTGTATTTGTAGGACAAAGGGTTTTAACTTGAAGTGATTTCCTGTGGGATAGTAATACGGTAAGTCCTCCTTAATGTCTTCAACTGGTACTTAGAAACTGCAACTTTCAGCAAAAAGGTCATATATAATTGATATAAAAAAGCTAAGTTCCTGTGGCATATAAGTTCCTGATCAAAAAATATCATTAAACTTCGAAGTAAAGACCCAAACACATGTAATATCTCAGCATTACTTATTATTCATTCATTCATTCACTTTCCAATTCAGTCATTCCAGTGCAGGGCTATGAGTGGCTGGAGCCCAAATTGGCAGCTCAGGGAACAAAGTGGGCCCTAGCCCTGGACTAGAGCCTTGACCTCAGGGCACATCACACACACACCACTCACACCAGTGAACCTCATGGGAATATCACTGGATGTAGGAAGAAAACACAGTATCTAGAGAAAACCCTCTCAGCCACGGGGGCATGTACAAAGTCCACTCAAGCAGTGATAAGGAATCAATTTTTTATTTTTCTCATCAAAGTTATATGCAGCAGTGTCAAATACGGAACCCCTACTCTCTCCCCTGGGCAATATTAACTCTTCTCTATTGGTATTTATGCTTTGTAACATCCTCTGTGGGATATCAACTCACCTACATTTTGCCTCTTCTAAGAAATCAATCCTTTGTATCGTTCCCCATGGAACATTTGGGCCCTTTATCTAGGTAAGGTGAAAATAGTCTTATTATCCAAGCAAAGAGCATTTTGAGAGTGAAAAGAAACATTATTACTCCTTAAAGTGGAGCTGCAGCACAAGCCACCATCATGTCAGGGAGACTGGGGGTATTGCCACCCCAAGAAGGTGTGATTAGCACACTGGTGGATCAGCCCCTCACAGTGAGTCCTCAGTCACCCCAGGTTCCTGCTCTTTTCTAGCACCCTGGCTTTGCCTTCCCAACAGGTGTATTTTAAGTGGTTGGCTCCTAGCACACATTCATGTCAATTTGGATTCTCTAAAAGACATTATTTCATAGGCTTAACTCTCCTAGTTTTGTGTTCATTTTTTTTTCTTCCTTAAATCATTCTTTTCCTCCATGTTAATATATGAGGGTAGAACTTACAGTTGTATAGTCCTTGTTTTATTCAGTACACCCTGCCTTATATTCACGACCAAATCACATCGCTTTAATTTCTCCACTCATAAACAGGATATAGTCTACTTTTAAGAAAAACTATCACATAAATGCAACTAAGTAAAATGTATTTACTTAGTTATTGTCATTTGGGAGGGCCGGGGTGGGAATGGGAAGGGTGGAGCAGGGAGCAAGGAGGGGAAACACCGTGGGAGGAGAGCCCATGTTCTCACAGACTCCTTTTAGGAACACAGTGGAGGAATTTGCTGGGCCTATCAGGCAAGTTGGAATTTAGCCAGTCTGTGTGGCCTTATCCTTCTATCGGTGGGAAAGTGTTCATTTTGAACACAAGTGCCTTATATGCTGACGTTTTCGCTGCTGTAGGATATAGGAAATATGCATTGTTTGTCATTTAAAATAAAAATTCCAAGTTCTGTAACCTTGAGACCTCCGTGCAGTGATCTAGAAAACAGTGTTGAGAACTCCCAAATCCTCGGGGGTCACTTGCTCGGTGTCCTAACAGCTGGGATGCTGCCTTCTGTCTGGGGAAGCTGGCAGCTGAAGTTAGAAAGAAGCGGACTCGGTAATTTTTTCACATGGGATCAATGAGATTCAGAAAATCTTTGTTCTCTTCTTGCCAAGCTTCCCAGACTATTTGGGCTTTAGGGAAAAAATATTTTTCAGTTTAATTAAGAAATAATTAACATCACTGTTTAAGTTCAAGGCCTACAGTATGATGATGTTTTGATAACATTATGAAACGGTGAACACAGCAGGTTCAGCTAACATTCATTTTCTCATATAGATACAATGAAAACAAAAAGGAAAAAAATCTCCTTGTGATGATTAGGGAAAAAAATTAAGCCAACTTTTTATTATTTGGAGTTCTTTTAAGAATGGCTTACCTTTTATCTGGGTCAAATTCAAAATGGGGAAATCCATTCCCATCGCCAGTGTATTGTTTGCTCCCTCATAGAGGTGAGCCGTGTGGTGAGGGGATGGAATTTGATTGAACCCAAGAAATCAGTCATTACTTTTCCGGCTCCTGTAAAGTCAAAGTGCTAGAACCCTGAAAGACAGAACATCAGCTGGACTCCTGGAAAATTTGAGCAATGGCTACACACCCACAAGAAAGACTCCCTTGTTTCCACAATATGTGAACAATGAAAACATAATATTGATTCAGTGTGTGGCACATAGCATGAATTGGGGTGATATTTTATTATAACCTCTTATTTAAACCTCATGAAAATTCCATGAGGAAGATATTAGTATCTTTATTTCATGGATGAGGAAATAAAGACTTAAAATAGTAAAAACTGAACCCAAAGACCCAGTTAAATAATTGGTGCCACCAGGAACTGGACCTCAGTAGGCCTGAGTACCAAACCCTGTCGTTCTTTGGTGTACTCTGCCACGTTATGGTAAAAAGGAAAGTTAGTCTACTGTGCCCAAAATGTAAATATTTTTAGTGATACATTAGGGGATTTTACCTCAAAACAGTGCTAAACAATACATTTTTCATTGTTTAGATTTGTGGGACTTCTGTATTTACATTTATTCTCAAAGACTGTTCAACTTCAGGAATAAAATGTAGTAAAACAAGCTCAATTTTTATTTCTTTGATGGGAATGCTGGGTATCAAGGTGATGACAAAGGAATATAGAAGCTACTGCTCAAAGCTGGAACTTGTCCACTATCAGCGGGCCCTGGAGAAGCCTATGGTCAGTGGTAGCCCACCTCTTCCTTTCTGGAAAAGTTGAATTTGTAGCCTCTTCAGGTTAGGAAAAGCCAGTATAATTTCTGAAGGGATCCTAGAGAATCTTCTGCACTTCAAGAGTCAGATATATGACTACCTCAAGAGAGCGGAGGGGGGAAGTTGTTGATATACAGATGCCGAATTAAAAAGCTATCACCTAAAACCTATATACTATCTTAAGCTGACGTTACTTCAATACAAACAAACCTTTTTCAAAAGTTGCCTACTTTATTCAAAGACTTTAAGTTGAAAATATTCTGAATATCAAGCTCTGACTTTGGGTTGGAGATTTTTTTAAGGGGCTACCTCTTTCTATATCAAGTCTATATTGAAGTTTAGTCAGATAGGAACAAAAAGTGGCCTTGTGGTGCCCACTGCCCCTTCTAGGCAGGGCGAGTACTTGAAGTAGTTATTCTGGGTATCCAAGTAAATGGAATTAAAAAATTTTTTTTTCTGTATTTAGTAGATGTTGCATTTATGATTATTAAAGTACAAATGTTAATGATTCATATTTTTAAATCTCAAAACTAAAACCTTTTTACCTTGCCACATATTGGAAGTGGTTTGTGCATGTATGTGTGCATGTGTGTGTGTGTGTGCACGCACGGTAGGTGCCTGATGGTGAGACCTTCCACTGTGACTCTCATCTGTGTTTCATTCGCTGGTCGGTTAAGGTACCTGTAATATTATACTCACTGCGTCTCAGAGAGTGACCATTGTTTCCTTATTCACATTGTTGAAAAGGACTGATTTCTGTACATTTTATTTACGTATAGCTTGAACAGATAACATAATTACCTTTTTTGACATTTGTAAAGTACACTGGAAGCCAACAAAGTTGATAGTCTTGTACATTTTTCCAGAGGTTTTTCTTGTTTATATAAGCAAAGACACACACACATACACACACGCACACAGTTTATTGCTGCAATTCTGCCCTCCCTTCCTCTCCCCCCAATTATAACAAAAACTTGAAATAAAATGAATTTTGAGTTGCTTTGCTTTGGGCAGACACTTTGCTCTGGGCAAACCTATGTACTCTATCATGTACCTTTTTCTTGGCCACTAGGGCTTCTGCTTTGTAATTCAGGTTATAATCTTTATCATCTTCTTAGTCTTTCCTCTAGCTCAGATAGAAATAGCCACTCCTCTTTATTTCTGATCCCCAAACATCTGCTTCTTCTTGTCTGAGTCACTATCAGATAATAGAAAGGAAACTTTCAAGCAGGAGGTAAAAATGCAAAAGGCATGGGGGAAAGAGGTGAGAAGCTTCACCGCAAGGCGACTGTGTCATTAGGGATCCCCACGCCGCCCAGGCCTGTTTTCTGTGTGGCTTCTCACCTGTCCAGCAAGGAGGTGGCTCTTGGCTTCTGAGCTAGCAGTGTCCTGTCATTTCTACCTCTGTTGGGGTTCACAGCTGCTGTTTTCATTCTCGCCCACCTCCTTTAGTCCAATGCACCCCAGATACCTTTGCCATTTAGCAGCCCCCTTTGTCTCCTGGGAAGGGCTCAGTCACAGTCATGGGGAATTTGAAGTTAAAAAAAGTTGCTGAGCTTTCAGTCTATGATTAATTTACAGTATTATTAGTGACAGCAGGAATCACAAGGTTTAACGTGTTTTTTTTTTTTTTTAAAGCAATTTACCCTCCTCTCCCACAGCAGCTCAGTTTTAGTCAGAATTAAATGCTGCTCCTCCTACCAGGTTTCCAAGCCACAGAATCACACAGACTTTCTGCAGAGAAAGGGGCCATGGGGACGGTGGTGTCCTCTGAGCTGAAGGCCCACGTGTCTCTCTCAGGGATGAGATTTGAGACTTTGGGGCCTCAGTCACACTATCAGGAAATGCATTTGGTTTCCCTGAAAGAAAAAGTCCCCTGGACAAGGTCATCTATCTGTTTCTGCTGCTATTTGTCACACAGCTTCAAATATGGTGACTCATCGTCACAGGTCGGAATAAACCTCCTCGCTATCATTTATTAAAACAAGTTCCTACCACCTGGGGAGGCTGCCTCCTGTAAATCATGTCTCCCAAACTGAGCTCTGATGACACAGTCTCTAAAATAGCCCAGCTTTGTGTTTTGGTGGTTGTTTGGCTTGTTTGTTTTGGTTCCCGACAGCTCCTTTGCTAATACCTCACCCTTCAGATGAAGTGCAGAACCAATTAATAGTGAGAAAAATTTGCATTTTTTCCCTTTCCTTTGGGAAATGGCCTGGGTTTCATGGGAGGAAGGGCTGGATGGAGGAAGGGAGGGCGGCTGACCTTGCACATGATTGCTGGGCAGCCCTGGTTCTTCTACTCTGGGCATTAGCCACTCCTGTGAAAGATGGAAAGTTCCAGACAGACCAACTCATGATGTCCTGCCTGGCTCTGGCCTCCCCCTACTCTGTCCCTATAGCAGTGCCCCAAGGCATATCTCCCATACCAGGATCTGGTCTTCTGGTTGGAGTTTCAGGATCTAGATATTCTTATTAGGTATAGAGGAAGGCAATTATCATCATCATCAAATCCCAAAGGGGAGATGATCAGTTTAAGAAATATAGTCCCCAGTGGACCCAGAAAGCAATTCGTCGGGCAGCTTATTTTCTCCCTTGAGACTTATTTATATAAGAAGGCAATTAAAACTTTGGATCCTGGTACCTCTAGAATCAGAAGGAAAATAAGTGAGTTTAAAATGTATATCCAACTTAATTTACCTCCTCAGGCATATATGTGTTGTATGCAGCAGACTCATTAAAATTTTTTTTAAAAGTTTTATATCATCTGTTGTTTTTTATTTACTATTTACACATTATTCTTGGATAATAATAGTTAACATGCACATGCTAAGAATTCAAATAAACAAAGGGAATACAATGAGAGCACTTATTCTCCGTATGTCCCATCTCCCCACCCCTATTCAGTTACCCATTTCTTGTGCTTCCGTCTGGAAATCGTCTGTATGTGGATAAACATACACAGGTATGTTCCGCCACACTCTTAGAGGCCTTGCTTCCTTTTGTTTTTTTCGTTTTACATTATATCTTGGACATTCTTCCAAGACATCAGATCTCTCCTTTGTGTATACCGTCATTTGATGGACACATCTGTGTCTTACAATCTTCTGCTATAAAGAACGTTGCTAAAATAGACGACTAAAAGGGTAATTGTTTTCATTTTTATGCAGGTTTAACTTTATTTATATATTTTGATGTCAGTTGTGGTCCCCATGGGATTCCCACCACCATTTCACGAGTGCACCATCACCTCAGTCCCTTGTGCTCTTTCTGCCCTCATCCCATTCCTCACCCCCCACACGGAAACTGTTTCTGATTTGTCTAAAAGGGTAATTTTTAACCTGGAGTTCTCTAGTAAAATATCCTTCTCCTCCTAGGGAGTAGGGCTCTTTTACAAATGGAATGATCTTGTCTGCCAGGCCCAGTAACTTTCTTCCTGGACACATTCTGATCCTACTTTCTTTTTTCCACACCCCGCCCATTGTCCTGTCCCAGCCAGACTTTGTGTTCCCGGTTATCCTTCTTCCTGAACACAATGGAACTAATTAGATTTTGGTCTTTTTATTTAGAATCATAGTTCAGTGTCTTTCGAAGATTATATTTAAGTTACCAGGGTTAAACTTAAGCTTTCCCAAAGTTCCTTAATCATATGTTAATCATATCAGAAAATTATCTATGTTAAGGGTTATCTAGTGTATGGAAATGGTGTGTGTGTAACTTATTTAAATTTGGGGGAGAAGTATGTTTACATTGTAGCAATGCAAATAACTTAAAGATGAATATTTTACTTCAATGTTTTAAAAGTTTTGCTAGCATGTTGATTCCAGAAAATCCTTACTGACCAACTTCCTGACTTTCTTTCAAAACCTACTTTGCTTTCTCATATGTGGTATTAAAAATGTGTTTTATATAACTATTATTTTCTTTTCTCTCCTCAAAGACTAACATACACATCTTTGAGTATTTCTTGCCCTAAGAGTACAGACGTGGGACATAAATTTTGAGTGTGTTAGAGTGATTTTACACTTCGAGGTCTATGTGTGACACTGTTATCTATCAGTGCCTTTTAGATAGATGCTGAAAAAATCCCTTCGCTAGGTAGGCTAACTGCTCCAACACATAGACCTCGAAGTGTAAAATCACTCTAACACACTCAAAATTTATTTCTCGCTCACATAACAATGTTTGAGCAGCTCAGCAATTTGACCCTCCTCCACATGATAATTCCGGACCACGGCTTCACTGCCACTGTTAGCGCTCACGTGTCATTTCCAAGATTGCCACTCCATCAGTGGGGAGGAGAGAACAATCATCAAGGAGCTCTCATGGCAGGCTTTTCTGGGCCAGATCTGGAAGTGATGTGATTTAGTTATTTACATTCTATTGGCCAGCACTCAGTCACATGGTCACCTGACTGTCAGAGAACTTGGGAAATATAGTCTCTAGCTCTGCATCAACTTTCTGTCCACAGCTCTACACTATGGAAAGGCTAATTGAGGCTTTATTTTTCACATTTAGCTTTCTCTTAAAATCATCATTACTATATTTTTATATGTCATCTTTGAACACATTATTTATAAGACATTGTATTATATGTATATAATATAATTTAATTATCTAAGGAGTAGTCATTTATTGTAGATATTATTATTATGTATTTTGTAGATGGAGAAACTGAAAGTTAGAGATTAAATTACTTGCCCCAGGCTGTATGTATTCAATAGTACATCTTGGAATTATGATTGAATTCCTGACCTACCTATTTCTAAAACCTAATGTTTCTAATTTTGATTCTAGCCTGCCTACATGAGCTGGCTTGTTTGAATCTTTTTTAAAAAAAGATGTATTTATTTATGCATATAAGAGCTGGGGTACAGACCAGAGATGGGAGGATTCACTAGAGAAAGAATGAGGAGCAGAACAGGCAGATAGACTGAAGTACACTGCTGAGGGGAGCAGCGAGGCAAGGCAGGAATGGTCTGCTGTGCCATGTGGGTTCCCTCCCCGGCTGGGGATTGAACTCACACTCCTGTGCAGCGGATGCTTCATAGTGCAGCACTCAACCCGCTGCGCTACCAGGGAGGCTCATGGCTTGTTTGAATCTTTAATGGCTACAACAAAACCCAAAGACAAACCCCATCCTCCTCTTTGTTTGTCTCATTTCTTCTTTAGCAGCACCCAGGAGAAGTTCTGAGATTCTGAGTAATCATAATGATTTTCACACTCTGCTTTTATCTTTCATGCCTTCTTTGTCTAGAATCTGGGTTATTTCCAATCATTCTCAAAAATTCAATTACTATTTATTTAAGAATTTTTCCTAGGCAAAAAATGGGCAGAAGAGCTAAAAAGCTATTTCTCCAAAGAGGAAATGCAAATGGCCAACAGGCATATGAAAAAATGCTCAACTTCTCTTGTAATCAGAGAAATGCAAATTAAAACCACTATGAGATACCACCTCACAACAGTGAGAATGGCACATATCAAAAAAATTAGCAACAACACATGTCTGCAACATTGTGGAGAAATGCTACACTGCTGGTGAGAAGGCAAGCTGGTCCAACCATTATTGAAAGCAGTGTGGTGGTTCCTCAGACTACTAAAAATGGGACTTCCATATGATCCAACAACCCCACTCCTAGCAATTTACCCAAAGACATAAAAACACTAATTCAAAAGGACACCTGCACACCTATGTTTATCATGGTACTTTTCACACTAGGCAAGCTATGGAAACAACCGAAAATACCCAAAAATAGGTGACTGGATCAAGAAAATGTGGTATATATACACCATAGAATATTACACAGCAATCAAAAAAGATAAACTCGTGCAAGTCACAGCAACATGGATGGAGATAGAAGGGATTATACTAAGTGAAATAAGCCAGGAAGAAAGGGAAAATACTGGATGGTGTCACTTATAGGAGGAACGTAGAGGAAACAAACAAGGGACTAAGGAGAAAAAAAAATCAATGACAATAAATAAAAAATCAAACACAACAGACAATTATAATCCAGAGACATTCCCAAGGGGAGGAGAAAGGAGAAGGAATAAAATGGGTGGGAAGAGCACAAGGGATTATGATGATGGTGCACAGGTGAATAGGTAATGGGAATTTCATGGGGATAGAAATATACAATGTACAAAATTTTAAAATAATGTAAAATATATAAAATTTAAAAAATAAAATTTGAATTTCTAATCATGAAAAAACAAAAGAATAATTCCCAGGGCCTCCCTGATAGTGCAAGGGGTTAAGCTCCACACTATGAAGCATCTGTAGCCACTGCAAAATGAGTTCAATCCCTGGCCAGGGGGGTGACCCACATGGCACAGCAGACCTCTCCTGCCTCACCTGCTGCTCCCCTCAGCAGTTATAGCTTTATTTATTTATGTATACAGGAACTGGGGTACAGGCCAGAGTTGCAGGGAGGTGAGAAGATTCACCAGAGACAGAGTGGGGAGCAGAACAGGCAGATCAACTGAAACACACTGCTGAGGGGAGCAGCAGGTGAGGCAGGAGAGGTCTGCTGCACCATGTGGGTCAGCTCCCTGGCTGGGGATTGAACTCATGCTGCAGTGGCTGTGGATAGCTTCATAGTGTGATGCTTATTAACCCCTGGAGCCACTAGGGAGGCCCCAATAAATAAACCTTAAAAAAAATTCCCAAATATTTTTCTTTAGTTACAACACATTAGCTTAGCTTAGACTCAGCTTTCTGACTACAGACTCAACACCTCCAAAGATGCCCCAAATTCAACATATGCCCAAGCCAAAGGCATTGTCCTTCTACCCTAGGAACTTCATACTCTTTAGACTTGCAAGCCAACCACTCGCTGGCTTGGCTTAGCTCTCCAAGTGGTGAATGCCAAATTTATTTTTCCACTGCTGCTTACACCTTAAAGATGAAGTCAATTCTCTGCTATTTTGCATGTTTTCTAGATGGTTCAAATGTCATCACTCTTGCCAGAAGGCTTGAGGACCATTTTGAGATGGCAATGATTATCACAAGAAAACTTTCTCCATGTGCAGGTGTCTTCTCACTTTCTGTTTAACACTGAGAATGCTGGGGAAAACTTGTAAATCTCTGTAATCCTTAGGCAGTCAGGCCTGGCCTGAGTCATGGGCACCTACCCATGGAGACACAGTCATGCTCATGACAACGATCTTGTAGTCTGTACCTCCCACTCCCAAGTCCCTTGCAACCTAGTTTCTAGAGACATCTTTTCTCCCCCTGCCTCTCCTACCCCTGAGTTGATCCAAATGCAGAAAAGAACTCAACATGTGAGTGTTCCTCTTCCATATGGGCATTCCTAAGAGTTTGTGGAAAGGGGTTGCTTGATTTCAGCCAGCAGCTTCTGGAAGCACAGGGAACTGTCTAAGATGGTTTGTCTCTGAGGAATACTCAGCTTACTTATTAGAGACCTTGACCCTAGTTTTAAGGGTCTGGAAGACAAGTTAGTATCAATTATTAGTTTAAAAAGAAGCACAACACGGAAACATCCTAGAATAAAGAATAATGTAAAAATGACAATTGATGAGAATTGAATTTAAATTCTTAATTTCCACTCTTTTCATTCTTTGCCAAAGATAATCTGTTATGAAACATAAAAGGAAATATTTATAGCTTTTTATATAGTTTTCCCTTCTCATATATCAGGAATTGCTGCTAATCTTTGCAAAAATCTTTTAAGATGGGTATTATATGTACTTTGCAGGTGAGGAAACTAACCTCAGATAGGCTAACAATCCAAGTTACGTAAATGAATAAAGCCTCGTCCCACCCCAATACACACATTTTATATTGTAGTCATGAGACAAAAGACGATGTCTGCTTCTGCACTTCTGTATCTATAGAGCTGGTACAATTTCTGTAAAAAGTAGAGTTCAGTAAATGTTTGTTGAATAAGGGAATGAATGAAACTGTGAAGTGATTCATGAAGAGTGATGTAAATTGAGATGGGTCAGTCAGTGTGGTAACAGGCAAAATTAACACTTCAGCAGTTCAAAACAGCAAAGGTCTGCGTGTTCTCACTTCATCATAAGTTGTGAAGAGGTTCTGTTCTCCACAGAAACTCAAAGCCTAAGCTGATGGAGTTGCTCCTGTTTTGATTAGTGCTGCTTGCACTGCAGTGACACACATCTCTTTTGCTTGAGACTCACTGGTCATAACTGTCCATATGGTTTCACTGCCTATAAGGGAACTTCCTAGGAAGAGGTATATCTTGTGCCTGAAAGGGATAGCTCCAGAAATAGTTGGCAAGTAGCACTAAGATCAGGACCCTAAAACATACATAGAAGTCCAAGAAAATAAATAACATGAAAGTGTTTTCAATCATAAGAGGTAGGTGGTGGTTGTTAGTGATTATTAAGCTTGGGGAAGTGTTGAGTCATTTGGTCTGATTCTGATTTGGCTTCTCATCAAAAGCTCATCTGGGTTCTGTAGGATCCTCCATCATGTGCCGCCTGGTTAGGAGTTTAATATCTCAGCAGGAAGATGGAGGTTTCAAGAAATCTCATCACCATAGATTTCTTGGACTTATCCTAACACTTAAATGGTGAGTACTATTGACCCAACCCCTTTCTTCATTGAAAGTCCTGTGGGCACAAGTGGTTAGGTATTTGGGAACCAAGTAGTCAAGATTTGAACTCCACTGGGATGATTACTGGGCATATGGGTGGGTCTGGAATTCCTACTCATTTTTATCATCCATTCAATGGTATCTGAGCAGTTGGAATTCAATCAGATGATGTCCCCATCCATCCACTTGTCTGATATTATAGCTGTTACTATGTTCCAAACCAAATGGAATCCATAAGTTCAAGTCCTAAGTGTGAAAAATGCTGAATACACACAGGAGTAATAAGCAAATGTACTCTTCAATGTACAGTGATGTTATTTTTTGGTTATCTTATTGGAGAATTGATTTGTTCTAATCCAATTTCCTATATAAAAGACAACAAACAAACTGGTACACCCAATTCATATATTTGTTCTCTAAACCACAGGAAGATGTTTGCCTTAGGTTGAAGGACAGGGATGAAAATCAAATTTCCCAATAGCACAGTTCCTGCAGATGTCTATCTTTGATTGTATATGGAAGTGCAAAAGGAATTTTCCTCTTCAGGCATCTCATGGAAATTTAGGAGTGGGGTAGGGAGTAATAACCTTTGGTTTATTATGTTGGTTTCACCTCTACAGGATTAATATATACTCTCTCCTGTGGTCAGGAATACATCTTAACAGAGAGCTTGTATAGCGTACATAGGAGATATTTCTGCTTTCTTTATCTACAAACTGATAAATCCACTATGTTCAGAAGGTCTAATGTTATAGTACCTAAAAGCATATGGCATTTGGAATAAGAAAGAACCATTATTAACTATGTGCCCTTAGTAAAGCTTCTTAACATCTCTGAGACTCAACTTCTTATTTGGAAAATAAGGATAATGCTATTCACTTCTAGGGAACTTCTTTGAGGATAAAATAAGATTATATCTGTAAAAGATGTAACATAGTACCTAGCACACAGCAAGTATTCAATAAGTACTTTTAAAATGTGTAAGTTGGCTGACCTTGAAACACCTCACAGTTATAAATTGCTGCTGCTGTTGTTTATTTACATGTAGGGTGACCCAGTGTATTTTCGGCATCAAATAGTCACCTAGATGCACTTTTAATGACTTGGAGAATGCAAGATGTTATGAAGAATGTGAGTAATCTCCACACTAATGCCACTCAAAAGCACTGTGGATTATATTCTCAAAATTGTCAAATATAGAGCTATTAAACAAGCAACTATACTCTATCCCATTAGTAGATACCCTGTATGTTTTCAGGGGATGATAGTGACTGCAAGGTATTTTAGGGACACTTCTGAGTTTCTTTATCTGGGACTAATTGCAAGGATATATAGTCTCTCTCTCATCACTCTTGCTGTCATAATACCCTACTTTGCATAAATTGGAAGAAAAAAAGGAAAATATGTATTTTGGACATTTAAATTTTCTGTGTCTGTCCCATTAAGTGATAATAAATTTAAATTTCATCTTGTCTGAAATGTGTATTTCCACCTATGTTTTCATTGGTCTAGAATTACATTGCCTAGCTTCCTTTTAAAGATAGATATTTATTTTTTTAATTTTTAAAAAAATTTCCATTTTAATTAATGCACTACTTATGGTGTTTTTTATTTTTATTTTTTCTTTATTTATATATATATATTTGACATCAATTGTAATCCCCATGTACTCCCCATTACCCATTACCATTTCACCAGTGCACCATCACCTCAGCCCCTTGTGCTCCTATCTCCCTCTCCCCTCCTCACAAGTGTCCCCAATTTGTCCTTGTCTTTTGTTTTTGTTGTGTTTATTATTATTATTATTATTATTATTATTATTCTTTTCCTTGATCTTTATTTGTTTCCCTTATATTCCTCCTAAGGGAGGAACCATCTGGTATTTTTCTTTTGCCTTCTGACTTACTTTGCTGAGCATAATCCCTTCCAGTTCCATCCATGTT
>JAGFMF010011929.1:1161235-1186551 GCA_019455555.1 Galemys pyrenaicus | reverse complement strand
TGTGCATGGTGAAAGGCAGTATTCTAGTTTCATTCTTTTGCATGTAGCAGTCCAGTTTGCCCAGCACCACTTATTGAATGAGCTGTCTTTATTCCATTGTATATTCTTTGCTCCTTTGTCAAAGAATAGTTGTTCATAAGCTTGTGGGTTTATTTCTGGGCTTTCTGTTCTATTCCATTGGTCTATGTGTCTGTTTTTGTTCCAGTACCATGCCGTTTTTATGATCGTGGCTTTGTAGTAAAGTTTGAAGTCTGGAAGTATGATCCCTCCACTTCCCTTTTTTTTTCAGTTAGGAGAGCTTTGGCTATTCGAGGTCTTTTGTGTCTCCATATGAATTTCATCAATTTTTTTTCTATTTCTTTGAAGAATGACATTGAAATTTTTCTTGGAATAGCACTGAATCTGTAGATTGCTTTAAGTAGGATGGCCGTTTTGATGATGTTAACTCTACTAATCCATGAGCAAGGGGGGATGTTTTTCCATTTCTCTGTTTCTTCTTTCTTTTAGCAATATTTTGTAATTTTCTTTGTAAAGGTTCTTCACCTCTTTTGTTAGATTATTATTCCCAAGTATTTAGATTTTTTGTTTCAATTATAAAAGGGATTTTTTTTTATTTCTTCTTCTTCAGCTTGGTTGTTTGTATAAAGGAAGGCTACTGATTTTTGTGTGTTGATTTTGTATCCTGCTACTTTGCTCAACAGGCCGATTAACTAAAGATAGATTTTAAATAGTAACAAGGACAATAGTGGTAAACAAATAAAATAGCTCTGTATATATTACCCATCTTGGGAATCAAAACAGTAACAATTCTTGCTCCTTGATATCCCTTTCTGATCAAACCTCCATCCCTCTGATTTTTTTTTTTTAACATATGCACCACTAAGTGATATGCTATTTTGTTTCCTTTTTCTCATTTAAAATGAGAATTCCAAGTGTTTTCTAAAGGCTTTTTAAGAAATGGATTTTCACTCTTGCCAACAATATTTAAGGAGTTCCTGTGGTTTCTCATCCCTACCAACAGTTAATATTGTCAGATTTCCTAATTCTTTCCAATATGTAAGATTTCCTGATTTGTGAACTCAGAGCCTATGGTGGTTTAAAATTGCTTCCCCCTAATTATTAAGTAGGTTGAGAATTTTTTCAACCCAAATATTTATCTGATTTCTGTTAAATGTATATCAGTTATTTTTTTAAAAAAAGATTTATTTATGCATACAAGAACTGGGGTACAGGCCAGAGGTGTGAGAGGATTCACCAGAGACAGAGTGGAGAGAGAACAGGCAGACTGACTGAAATACACTGCTGAAGGGAGCGGCAGGCAAAACAGGAGAGGTCTGCTGCGCCACGTGGGTCACCTCCCTGGCCAGGGAACAAACTCGTGCTTCAGTGGCTGCGGCTGCTTCACAGTGCTGCGCCTTGACCCCTTGCACCACCAAGAAGGTCCCATATGTAGTTTCTTTAACTGATTTTTGGAGTTCAGGGTACTTACCTTATTGATATCTAAGAGGTATATAGGCACATTTTATATATACTGTCTGTATATGTTATATATCATTATGTACATTTATAGAGTATAATTATTATAATCATACGGTAAATGTAACACTACAATGCATACTTACATAATATACATAAAAGACCCACTACTTTTTGTTTGTGTTGCAAATGTCTTTGTCAAATTCTTAGCTTGTCTTTTTCTTTTCTTTGTGGTCTTTAATTTTTAATTTTTTAAAATAAAAATTATACACAAAGAGGCAAATAAAGTCAAAGTTTGAAAAGGAATTTGAGATTTAGAGGACTTACACTACCCAATCTTAAGAATTTCTACTTTACAGGGCCTCCCTGGTGGTGCAGTGGGTTAAGCAATGCACTATGAAGCAAACCTCAGCCACTGCAGCACGAGTTCGATCCCTGCTGCCGGCCAGGGAGGGTACCCACATGGCGCAGCAGACCTCTCCTGCTGTGCCCGCTGCTCCCCTCAGCAGTGTACTTCGGTTGATCTGCCTGTTCTGCTCCCTGATCTGTCTGTGGTGAATCCTCTCACTCCCCACACTCTGGCCTGTACCCCAGTTCTTGTATGCATAAATAAATAAATCTTTAAAAAAAAAAAAAAGAATTTCTACTTTACAATGAAAAGGTTAGTGAGATACTGGTGTCCTGATAGACACGTAGATCAACATAACAGATGAGAGAGCTCAGGAAAAGACCCACACAGATATGATCAGTAGATTTTTGAGAGCTCTGGTAAGTTAATCCAATGAGGAAGTGATAATCTTTCAAATAAAGATTGCTAGACCAAATGAAATTTCATATGTAAAACCATAAACAAATAAATAAAACTAACCCTTACCTCATACCATATGTAAAATTTAACTTAAAAGATATTATAGATGAAATTATAAAAGCCAAAATTATAGAACTTCCAGAAGAAAACATAAAAAGCTTTTTTTAATAATAAGTTTGTCATACATTTGTTGGTGTAGGATACAACAAAGGAAAACGCATGAAAGAAAAAAAGTTGATATGTTTAAGTTTGGTATTTAAAATTGCTTTTCAAAAGACACTTTATTCAAAAGAATAAAGAAGTCACAAGCTAAGAGAAGATATTTGCAGAACTCAGGGTAACAGCTCTTATTAATCCTCCCGAACCTACCAGCGTGCCCCTCATACTCCCAGCTCAAGATTTAGATCTCTTATTTTATATTTTATTTTTATTTTCAGTTCTTAAATATTTCCCTTGCTTTTCAGTATTTCCTATATATTATCATTGTATCTTTTTTTGTAATATATCAAGAAATGAGTTATATTTTAGTGGAAGGATGGTGTTTGGAGCATCTGGTCGACCACAGTGCACTCACCCTCCACTTTCCACCTTTCTCTATCAATTTGTTTCAATTCGATTTCCAGCAAAACAAATATATTGAACTCCTATGCACTACTACCCAGCATCAACAACTACTGTTGTGTCATTCCTAGTTCACTTAGTAGCACCCTTCTCATTTCAGCTAGGATTTTCCTTTTTTGAGAATTTTAAGGCAGGTCCTTTACAATTTATTATTTTATTCCAAGGAACGTTAATATGAATTTCACACATAACATAAGCGCAATACCATATGGAAACATTAATTATTTACACTTTGTTTCCTGCATCTATTTTCTGGATCTGTATCTTTCCCCCATATTTTTCTCCCATTATTTGAGATATTCTTCATTTTCTAAGTCACTAATTTAGGTATGAAGAATGAATTCAGTTACTACAATTTTCAGTTAGCAAATCATATTTTTAAACTGCAGGATTCCGGGGTTTGCAGCTCATTATTTTTTTTACTTCAGGTATCCAGCTATCACTTTCAATAACTCTTTCACTGGCCTGTGTTCTGATAATTTAATCTCATCATTCTCTCACCGGCTGTTCAGGCATCTCAGATGGGCATTTATTTTCTCTATGGGACACAAGTCCGCTTGATGGAATACCTTTCATGGCAAAAATCCCACAGGCTATGAAAGCAAAGGTGTCTTAATCAGTGTTTATTGAAACTGTAGTGAATGTACAGTCAGGGATTTGTTTATTTCATTCTGTTACTGTTGTCCTCTGAATAGACAAAAGAAATAACAAAATTTTCACCTGAACAACTGCTCTTAGTTTTCATTTTTATGGGCAATACTTTGAGGGAAAATAGTCTCTCCTAGATATATTTTCTAGTTGTTAACATGAGCTGCGCCAAGCTCGGTTTTGAAAACACCCCTTAGATCAAGGGAATGTTTATCTACGTGGCAGTCGAACTAAGGGTCTGGGGGTTCTGCAAGGATGTGGGGGGTGCACACGAGCATGTGAGCGTGGGCATTTCTGCATGTACCTTCGGTTGTGAGAGGAAAGGCTGCAGGTGCCTATTGCATAAACACAGATTTAAATATCTGTAGGGTGACAAGAGAATGATTCTAACTTACTTTTCTGTGAAACTCAGTCCTCTTTTGCTAGAAAAATAAACAAATGAAAATAGACATAAACAGTCGCATGCAATTGAATGGATGGCAGTTTCCTGAAACCTCTGCTGATGTCTCAGGAAATAGAATAACTTTGCCAGGGGAAGCAGCAGAGGATAGGAGGAACTTTCATCAGAGTAAAAATGCGGGATATATGTGAACCAGAGGACTAGCACTCAGCTGAGAAGTAAGAGACTTTGCTCAGACTTTTCTCTAACGAGCCATGTAACCCCTGTAATGTGGGAGAGTCACTTCCTTCATAACATGACCTTAGCATCCTTATCTCCAAGGGTCATTTTGAGGGTTAGTTGAATCACAGCAAATTGCCACATCAATGTTAACAATATTATTTTGATTTTAGTGTAGGTGCCTACCTGCCATGTGCTTGTTTCAGTAGATAATATGCTGTACTCTGGCATTTGCCTCTGAAGATCCTGTTGCTTCTGGACTTTTCGGTGGTAACATTCTTTTCCAACCAGGCACAGCGAATTCCTGGATCGAATTAGTTAGGCGTTAGTAATAATCATTTTATATTTAAAAATTCATTTACATGTTAATGCCCTTTTTATTTAAATGGGTCTCAGTAGAAAGCCACCTTAGCTCTGTGAATTTGCCCTGAGGGGAAGAGGCATAGTGGGATTCATCACCACTAATAGAATAATTAATAGCATGTATTTAAACCTGAACATGGAATGATTAAGAAAACCCTTGATCCAAGTTACTGAAAATCAAATCTAAATTTTCCAGACAAGTGTTTGTGAGCCAAACCTGGTATTTTTAGTACTACATTACCAGTCTTCAGCAGGTGAGGAGGAGGGTAAGTTACAAGGAAGGGAGAAATGTTAGCATGGTGAGACATGAGAGGAGATTATGACAGGAAACTTTATTTAAAATTCAGGCATGAAGAAAGTTAAGTGACCTACTGACTTTCCTCTTTAAGAAAAAATCCAGGTGCCCTAATCTCCAAGAAATCAGAATGCTTTTCTCCACAGATGGTGTGCAAGGCAGGACTGGACATGACAACGTACTCTCCGTGTGACTCACTCTTCTTTTGAATCTGGGTGTTCCCCGGTAGTACTTTTCCAGATGGTCTGTTCTGAGTAGACACAGGGCACAGGATTTTTGGAGTGAGGGTGATAAAGATAGAATCTGGAGAACTTGTTCCGGAGAGAAACAGATGATTGATACAAAGGAACCACTGGTAATTTTGTGAGATGGGATAACAGTAGTTGTTTGGTTACAGTTTGTTAGTGTTACAGTTTGTTACTGGTGGCTCTGGACTTCTTACAGCATTACCGTCTGTAAGCAATGTCCAAATTCTAAAGCAATGCATGGAGGGATAAATGATCATAATGACTTAGATTTGCTTTTAGAAATAGGAAGATCAAAACAGTAACAGTCATTTTGTATAAAAGGTATGGTTAAGAATGGACTCTTCGCCTGTCAGTAATATAAGAAAAACTAGAAAAACAAAAATGTCACATTTTAGCAAATGGCAAAAACAATAAAGCTATTGCCAAAAAGCTTAAAAAGTCGTATATAAATATATTTATCTCCAGGATCAGATGCTTTTAATAAAATGCTGTTGATTGTGTTGCTACCCAATAAAGGCAGAAAATATTTGATTGTAGGAAAGACTCATTTCTTCATTATCTGCCTCCCAGTTTGGAAGAAGACAAGCTGTTGCTACGGAGAATCATCAGTAGAACCATAAAGGGTATTCCTGTGTGATTGTTTGTGATACCTGGTTGTTGTTAAATGAGGCCTTGCTCTATCATAAATTGAAAAATGCCTCTCCCTCCTTCCTTCTTTCCTGCCACTACTGAGCCCCTGTGTTTCTTGGAATCCAAGCACTATACCTTTTTCCACAAACCCCATGTTGGCTGTAGGAGACTTTTAAAAAATCATTCATTCAACAAATATGTCTGAACACCAACTATGCATAGGTAAAATAAAAACCCTGTGCTTGATTTAATGCTGTCTCCCCTGGTGCTATCTTGAACTCCTTAAAACGTTTGAACAAGGGTTCTGCTTTTTCATTTTGTAGTGGGTCCTATAAATCAAAACAGACATAGATTCCTGATCTCATGTTGCTTATTTGCTCGGATTAGATTTGAGACCTGACCCAGAAGGAGGAGGGAGTAAGTTTCCTAGCAGTTGGGTGAGGTTACCCCTAAATAGAGTAGGCATTTGCTGTAGAAGTCTGTGTGGGTGGGAGAGGATCAGGGCTTCCAGAAAAAAGATATGTATTGAGAGCAGGGGCATGAGGTGGGGAGGGAAGCTACCTGTGTGCTTCTGGTAAGCTGAGTGCACGACCTGATAGATACACCCAGAGGCTTAATCCTAGTGGAATTTACCTGCCATAATAAAGAATTGAAACTCTATCTTTAGGTGAGGGGTTCTCAACTCATTAAAATCAATTGGGAGAACTTAAACATGATACTAAGCCCCCACTCCCATGAATTCAGAATTCCAGGCATTGGGGAAGGCATGGGTGTTTTTTAAAGCACCCTCAGATGCTGCTGTTTAGCCAGGTAAGAAAGAATAAGCAGTCAGGATGTAGGATATTATAATAATAAAAGTGTCCAGGGTGTACTAGTCATGATTATGTTTCCAAAAGTTCTAGAGGAGTCGAGGAATACGTCTTGGGGGGCGGGCCCTGATGGACTGAAATGATGGTAAGAGACTTATGACTGTAGCCATCAACTATTTTTTAATCACTTGCACTTCAGGACTTGATATGAAGCCAACTCATTTCATGGATGATGCCCCTGAGGAAAGTCTGGGGTAAGTAAAGGAGGTGAAATAACACACTTAGTGTTCATTAGTTTTTGGACAGGGGAAAAGTGTAATGAACCTGTGGTACCCTTTTCACCTCACCTTAGGTATGGGAGGGAATGGTGACTAAGGAAATCAAATATTCATTCACAGGTGTGTGACATGACATCTTCACACTCATTCTTTGTTTTTTAAACATATGACACATCGATCAGTTTATTGCAGTCGATTCCATACACTCTAGATGGTTATGTTGTCATACAACTTGTGATTGTACAGGGAGATTATTTTATGAATTCCATGTCAATACCTGTCTTGGGTTTAATAAACCTGACTTTCCTGAGAGACAGCTATAGACTTTCATCACGAACCCAACATGGTCAAGGTGTAGAATTTCCTGCAGGTATTTTTTGTTTTATTTTATGAGAAAACAGTTTTTAATTAATTAACAATTATATTGTGAATACCCATGAGTAAATACAAACTTTTAGCAAAATGCCAACTATCAATGATTAGATTGAAAAATTTAAATATTGAATCTCCAACAGATTCAGTGCAAATAAGTTTAACTTTGAAGGAACATAGTTTACACAAGAGGTACTGGGGAAGGTAACTGGCAAAGGAATTTTTGGAATGGACAAGTTTTGATGCACCATTGCTGGGCTGGCACCAGGAATAAAGTTGGGTGCACAACATCCACCTACGGCATATTTTTGACTCCATTCCAATTTGAGCCCAAACTCACACTTATACCATTTGATTCTCTGATCGTAAATAAATTGGACTGATAAATCCCTTTTTTACCTTAACTGCCCACCTGTAAAGAAGACCGAGTCACAACACTGCTCTTACAAGTCCGAAATCTAAGACATGTGGGATGTTTTGCATTGCTAGGGGATTTAAAAGTTGTTCAGGGTTTTAGAGAATAATAATGTGCAGAACCAAGAGAGACTTTAGAAATGAGTCACAGAGCTGACTTTGTAACGTTGGAAGATAAGGAAAGCCAAATGAACGGAAAAATTTAACTCCAGGAAGACTGGACTTTCAGTGTAACAAAGAGCCATTCATATTGGAAGAGACGACCAGTTCCCATGACACAGATGTGTTGTAGAGGAATTAGGAACAATTTCCACATAACTGTATTAGAAACAGCAAAAAAGGAAGTTGAGCGTATGGGTGCTAGTGCTGCATATTATAAAATTGTCTATTGTGATATGAAGAGAAGATAATCTGACCAATAAAAGGAGGATGATATGCCTAAGCACTGGCATCAACATCATCATCGGCATCATGGTAAATTAGCACCCATATCTGGAGAATTCCCACACACACTGAAATGATTTCTCGGCATAAAGGGTATGCCTCATGAAGTATACTTGGCAATGGCTAAGGAAGAAGTAGGTGTGTTTTCCGATCATATCCTCTGTAGGATCATATCCTCTGTAGTGCCCATGGCACTCCTTAGGTAACAAGAACCCCTTTGGCAGCATTTGTCACATATTCTTGGAAGTGATCATCCTAAGAGTCTGCCTGCTCAGAGCATTTCTTACTGATCAGTCTGTGTAAAAAATGATTCCCTCTGAGAACCAGAAGATCTCTCAGGCACTTGCATCTAAGGAGGAAACATCTAGAATCTGATGGTACATCAGCCTATTGCCAGAAGAACTGGCCAGGCAGAGTCAGGTGAATGTCAGACTCACATACTTGGCTCTGCGTGGTTGTCCATTGGAATGAAAAATGACTTTGTTGAGAGGATTTAAACCTTGACTGAATTATAATGAAACAACACAAGTACTATGCCAAAAACAGTATTTTTGTGTTTTTGTTTCCCTGACCATAAACACTAGTCTGGTAATCAGCTGTGACAGAAAGATGCTCCAGAGGGGCATTTTCCCATCAGACTCTAAATTATATTCCTCATTGGAGTAGAAGAAAATGCTCTCAGTAGCCCTTGACACCCAATCATGTGGGTGAGTCTTTGTTTTGATTTTCACCTGTCCAAAGGCCCTTTATTGTTGGGTCAGCAGTGGGTGTCACTGGGCTTCTTTGGTCTGATGTTTGCGAACGCTGTTCATTTTGCATGGGATGATTACAAACACCCAACTGAAACTTCTTCTCAAGTGCTTTTTTACAACATTAGATTCTAAGTACTTTTTGAATTCTGTCTGCAGGTGGTGGGACCATTTTTTAAATGTCATGGAGCGAGAATAGCATCAGTTTTTCACTTGGCCCATGTCTACTTCTGGACCCAGGGCTTGTTGCATTGGGTTAAGCGAATGCAGTAATCCATCAAATTCAAGAAAGTGGAGTAGAAAATAATTCTTATGTGCTTGGTTGTATGGGCCCACAGTCTGGGGCTGGAGTGAGCTCCTCTGAGAGGTGGTCTAGTGTCAGTGGTTTAGATTATAGCCTTTGGTGTCAGGTAGGTTTAGACACAAACTGACATTGCATTCCATCAACCTGCTTTGATTACCAACAACCTTCTAACTTTTGTGTGCCTTTGGGCACATTACACAACTTCTCTAGCCCTCCCAAAACTGAGTTAATTATGCCTAATTGAAGGAGTGATGTAGGGCCTCCCTGGTGACGCAGTGGGTTAAGCAACGCACTATGAAGGAGTGATGTAAGCATGGAATGGAATACGATTGAAAATGAGTTTAGGGGTGCCTGGCATATTTGCTAAACATTGTAATAAATGTTATTAGAAGGGAGGGTGACCTGGAAGAGTCCTTGAACAACAGGCAGTCAAGATTCACTCTCATAACCTTCTAGGGTGCATCCTTATACTGCAAAGTCAGAAAACAAAAAATAGCCACATTTCTTAGATTCCCTTTCAGTTAGAAAATTGTTTTCATTTATTTGATGTGCTTATGTGAGTTTGGGGCTATTTCTGCAGGCATGGGATCATGGAATCTTCTGGAGTAACTATCTAGCTTTGAAGATGATAAGTAGCAATAATTTCCAATTCTGGTTTTCAGATCTTTGTTTCTTCATCCTTGTATTGCAACTTTGGCAACATGTTCTTGGACTCATATTTTCAGAGGCAGCCTCCTGAGTTCAATCTTTCTTATAATCTCTCTTAGCAGAAGGAGTAGAAGTCTCTCTTTGACATTCTGGAATCTTCTCCCAGAGACTCACTGAAGAGCTCATATCTTGGATCTTTCTACCACTTCCCTAATTAAATCTCCTGTGTTTAAAATAGAGTAAGGTTTGTTTCAAACACCAAACCTTAACTTATTCAGTAAACAAATCCCATGAGAAGAAAGCAGAAATACAGAAGATAGAAGAAGGGGTGTTGGGAGAGAAGGTCCAAGAAGGAAAAAGAAGTAGTTTCAATTGACTGATAAGGCAGCACACACGATGCCAGTCCAGCTAGACATAAAAATCTCAGGGAGGGTGGAACAAAATTGCATGAAGCTGGGTTTAAGGTCTGTTATTAGGTGGACATCAAGGATCACATGGATCCTGTAAGAACTTGAACTACAGATGCTTGGTCATCCTGTTTGTGTAAGCAGTGTGGGGTGCCAAGTCTCTCTTTAATTAAAGCCTTTGCATGATAGAAAAGGTCTTTCTGTCAGTCTCTTACCCTACCAAGGAAGTGTAAAAAGGAACTAGCCCTCTCAGAATTATTCCATAAATGACTTGAATAAGGATGTTTGGTGGAAAAGGATTACTGTTGTTGCTGTCTTCATTAGACTGAAACTATATCAACTCTATAAGCTCCCAGGTATAGGAAGTCATAATATGTAGGTGCTTGCCTACCTGAGGCTTGATGATTAAGTTGCTCTCTCCCCTGGGGCTGTGTTCCTATTTCAGAGGCTGATTTGTCACAAATATAAAGGGGATTAAGTATTACAGAAGCATTCTAGGCTATTAAGCATAACACACTGTTCTAATGATGTTTGCATTCAACCGTGGTTTGGAATAATCATGAATAGAAGAGCTCTTAAGAAAAGTCTCTCATTAGCACATTTATCCACAGGTGTCTAGAGATAAGAACTCTTAGTGAAATGTCAGTGTGCTTACTGGTCTTCAACTAACACTAGTTTATCTGCAAGGGTGCTATGAAAAAAGGCACTTGAGTGTAAAGAAAGCAACCACTTCCCTAGCAATGTGGTATAAGGAGAAATGGGCACTGTTCTACCTCTTCTTCATATAAGATATTGGTGACAGACAGTTCTAGAAAAAGCTTGATGTGCCCAACCTCATCAACAACCATAGAGGAAGTAACAGGGCTGCAGCTGCTTCATCACTTTTTGGAAAATATTTCCCCTCCCATCCTATTGGAATACCATTTCCAAAGAACTGACAGAAGACTAGGCATCAGTACAAGAGATGATAGGTTTAGATGGGTGAATGATTATAAAGGGTCACAGAGACTAGCTGAAATCTATTTCCATCAAGAAGTGAAATCTATTTCCCACCCAGCTGGGCTGTGACTCATTTTGACCAACAGGGTGTTGGAGAGGGGATTTTTGTATAACTTGTGTCCTTGAAATGCTGCTACTGCCTTGAGAAGACAAAATGATGTATAACAGAGATGAGCCATTTTAGCTGAGATTCTCTAGGCCTACTAGCTCCCAGCTGACCTCCAGGACTATAGCCTCTGTGAGCAACTCCAGGCAATGTAGCAGAAGTCAGCTCAAGCTGATACCAGCCCGAATCACTGACCCATAGAATTATGAGCAAATAAGATGGTTTTTAATTCTAAATCACTAAATTTTGGAATATTAGTTAAGCAGCTGACACAACTGACTCTGTAAGATTGAGGGACATGTGATGTGGTAGGTCCTCATCATCATTTTTAAATGATTCTAACATCTTCAGATCGGCTTCTGTAAAGACTGTGATCAGCAGTTTGTTGCATGTCTTTGGACCAGTAGACTCGTCAACACAGAATCACTTTCTTAGATGTTACTTTTAAAGATGGTAAATCCAACTATTTCTTACTTCAGAAATCTTCCTGGCTTAGGCTGCTTTTTGACTTATGTAGTTACATGTTGGGATATACTAAGAAATATATTTGATCTTTGTTCGGGTTCCTCAAAATTTTGGGATTTCCTGAGTGAGGGGAGTATCTCTTTGTCATTCTAAGAAGCTCTACGAAACTTAACAAATGAGGTGACTTTTGGAAAGCCCCTATATTACTTTAGGATGGGATGGGGTTCATCAGGGAACTCACCCCACCCTTTCCTGGGAGGGTTGAGGGGTTGGAGATTGAGGTAAATTACTAATAGCCAATGAATTAATCAACCATGCCTATGTAATGAAGCCTTTACAAAGCCCTAAAGGATGAAGGAAAAAGTTTGGAGAGCTTCCTGGTTGGTGAACACACAGAGATTTGGGGGAAAGCCACTTTCAGAGAACATTTATACTCAATGTCCCTTCCCACATACTTTCTCCTTGGATTGATCGCTCTAACAGAGCTATTTGTGTCACTTCTATCTGGCTATTCCTGAGTTATATCCCATTGTATAAACAGCTAATCTTGCAACTTTTCTGATTGTGTGTGACACTAATGAATTTATTGAACCCAAAGAGAGTATCATGGGAACTTCTGATCAATAACCAGGTGGTCAGATGTACAAGTGACTACCTAGACTTGTGATTGGTGACTGAAGGGAACAGTTCTGTGGAACTGAGCCCTAACCTGCAGGGTCTGATCTCCAGGTAGATAGTCAGAATTGAGGTAATCTCTTAATGGTGTTGGGGGAAAAATGGATAGGTATTTTGACAACTCATATATCTTTCAATCACCTATTTCCAGATGGCTGGTCATCCATATTGCTGGTAAGTCAGGTCTCTCACAGTCTAGCTTTTTGAACCTTTCGGGATGAATCATGATGTGTGATCATTTGGCTCTTCCCTAATGGTTCCAAGATGCTTCTCTTGTTCTTAACATCATGTCCACAATTTAAGCATGGAGATGAAGGAAGAAACAGAGTAAGAGAGAAAATACCCGTATTTATAAAGGAAGCATTTCTATCCCCCTGGGCAAGCGGGAGTAGAATGTAGTTAGTATAAGAACATTATCTCTCTTCCCTGACACATTGGATTTCGGTTTTTAAGTGAAATGGAGAGGATCGATTTTAGGTAGAGAGCTAGCAGTTTTACCTCTGCTTGGTAGCTTGACGGACAGATGGTCCCTCACAATTAGGTAGCACTGTATCATTTACATGTACAAAGGTACATGTTAGTTCTGTACTCTAGCAATCCTATGATGTGGAACAGGTTTCATTGTTGCCCATTCTACAGCAAAGGAAACTGAGACTTAGAGTGATTTTAGAGATCATAGAGACAGTTTGTTGCTAGGTTAATAATTAAAACACGTCTTCCTGCCCCCGATTTCTCGCTCTCCCATTTACCACATAGCTTCAGCCTCATATTATGAAGTATTTTGAAAACAAATAGACTTTTGTCATTAAAAAAAAATATGGTGGAACTGGAAGGACAGATAAAATATCAAAAGCGTGAAGGCAGTGAAAAGCAGCCTGGAGATGTGCTAACACCTTCCTCTATTTTTGCCCCTAATACTTGATATTTTTAGCCAGCTCTCAGTTACTTCCTGCTGGTAGAATCAAAGTCAGGGGTTTGATGCATTGCACCAGGGAGTTCACATTTACTTCCTGAAATTTGTTCTAGGTATTTCATGGTAATTATGTAAGTCTGATTTCAACACTGGCTTTACCAAGTTCTGCTTGTTCAATGGATTAGTTGGGGCTTACTCCTTGGACATCTGTAATTACAAACCTAGATGACTGAGCATTGTCAGTTACCCTCCACCAAGACAGCAGGCTGAAAAGAGTTTTATTTTCTGTGGAGATTGACATTCTGTACTGTAGAATAACCTTTTATAAAACCTTTTTAGAAGTGCTATATTTATAATATAATCCTAAAATGTTTTACTCGAGAATTCATTTTCTTAACCACTGAACTAGATTGCCTATCAAATTAGTATATAAAGTGCTAGTTATTATTTATTTTTATGGCTGGTTGGAAGTTCATTGACGGGAACTAAATATATTTATCAGGTTGATGGATTTAAAATTGTTTCCATTTTTGCTAGTGCAAATAATGCTGCAATGAACAAACTTGTATAAATGGGTATTAACTCTATTTTTTATTTTCTGTGTTCTTGGTGCTCTGGCATCTGGGGCCTCACTGACAAAAGAGAGACTTCAAATCCCAGGGCTAGTTAATTCTTAGAAAGAGCAAAACATACTCTCTGAGTGTGGTTTTCATATGCAAACCAATGTATAGTTCCCCATTTTCACCCATCCTCCTTTTTGAGCTTTCTTATTCCCTGGGGCTACTATCCATCAGCTAATCATGCCAGGGTCAGGTTTTGGACAACCTGGGATGGTCTCCATGACCCAAGCCTACAGGCATGATTCAGCCAAACCTAAACCCGTCTTCCCTGCTTCACCCATTCCTTCCCTCAAGAGCTACAACACAGTTTCTTATGTGCTCTTTCCCCATATATCTTCTGTCTCTTGACCAATCCCAGTGCTTCTGCATAGGGCCCTGCATGGAGTAGGAGGCCACTTCTGCTTCTGAGGCCAGTTCCTGCTTCTAAGGAACTGTGGGTAAAGATTTCTATCCTGAGAGTCATTTTCATAGCCGCATGTCTTAATATATCAAATGAGGAAAAATTCTGGCTACATTAAAAAAATATTATTGTGTACATTTGTGAGTAGGATATATTCCCTGAAATTAATTTTCTGACTCAATAGGTAATGGGCATTTTAAAAATTTTTAAAAATTAAATTATTTACACATATTTGATATCAATTGTAGTCCCCATGGAGTTCCCACCACCATTTCCCCAGTGCACCTTCACCCCAGTCCCTTGTACTCTTTTTGCCCACATCTCAATCCCTCCCCCAAGACCCTCATGATGCCTTTGAATTGTCTTTGTCTTTTGGTTCTTGTTGTATTTTATTTTTTTATTGTTGTTCTTTCCCTTGAGTCATGGTTTTTATTTGTTTGTTTTTTTTATATTCCTCCTACTAGTGAAACCATCTCATATTTTTCTCTTGCCTTTTGACTTATTTCACTGAGTATAATGCCTTCTAGCTCCATCCATGTTTCTACAAATGTCTCTAATTTATCTTTTTAATTGCTGAGTAGTATTCCATTGTGTATATGTACTACATTTTCTTGATCCAGTCATCTACTTTTGGGCATTTGGGTTGTCTCCAGGTCTTACCTAAATAGTGCTGCAATAAACATAGCGGTAATGGGCATTTTTAACTTTCATAAATATGACCCAATAGTCCCTCAAAGGAGGTCCATCAATTTACACTCCTACCAGTAAAACATCAGAAAGTCCCAACCCTCCGTAACCTTACTAACAAAGTGATATTTACCGACTTGTTCAATATGATAGATTTAAAAAACGGTGTATCTTTGTTATTTTAGTTTGCACTCCTCTTACTTTGAGATTAAGCATCTTTTCACTTCTCTAAGATTTGTAACAACACCTTGTGATATGCATGCCAAAGACAAATGCAGAATCTTTAAAAACAACCTTAGAAGAAAAGAGAAATTACGCTCTAAGGATAACAGCTGGACTGACAACTGGACATGATGGGCCCCAGAAGACAATGGAATGACAAAGTCAAAGTTTGGACAGTAAATAGCTGCAGACTCACTATTAACACCAAGAAAAGAAAGCAAACATTGTAAGAAAAATCAATCAATTAATTAATTAATAATTTCAAAAAAAGCAAAAAGAAAATAATTCATTGATAGAAGGCCTGAGTTCAAGGAAATAGTAAAAGGAAATTTTTAGGCAGAAGGAAAATGATCCTCAGTTTAAAGCCTGGAGAGAATAAAGAATAACCCAGTGGGTAAACATATGGGTAAATCCAAATAAAGAATAACCCAGTGGGTAAACATATGGGTAAATCCAAATAAAATTGAAAAATAAAACAATAACTGAATGTTTTTGTGGATTTTTAACTATGTATGGAATTAAGGTCAGGTATAGTCCTAAAGGCAGGAAGAGTTAAATGGAGTTTAGATGTTCTAAGGTCACCATGTTGTCTGGGAAGTGACAAAATAATTTATATTTGACTTAAATAAGTCAAGCAGGAATGCTATAACCTCTAGAGTGACCAATGACGGAATGCTTTTTTAAAAAAGATTTATTTATTTATGATTTATAAATAAAAAATATTTATTTATTTACAAGAACTGGGTAACAGGCAAGAGGTGTTGGGGTGGGGGTGAGAGGATTCACCAGAGACAGAGTGGGGAACAGAACAGGCAGATCAGCCAAAATACACTGCTGAGGGGAGCAGCAGAGGAGTCAGGAGAGGTCTGCTGTTGCCATGTGGGTCACTTTCCTAGTCGGGGGCAGTCTGCTTCATAGTGCATTGCTTAACCCATTGTGCCACCAGGGAGGCCCCAATGACAAAACTTTTTAAAAAGGATAAGAAACAAATAGAATAGGAAACAGAAACAATAGAAAGCACTTAATTAATTCAAAAGACATGAAAGTGTGGGAATAAATGTGACCAGGTAGGAAAATAGAAAGTAAATAGTAAGTTAGTATATTAAAATCTAGTGTATACAAAAGACATGAAAGTATGGGAATAAATGTGACCAGGTAGAAAATTGAAAGTAAATAGTAAGTTAGTATATTAAAATCTAGTGTATACATCAAATGTAAAGAGATTAAATACTCCAAGTAAAATAACGGATTAAGAAATGCTCAGGTTTTCCAATGGAATCGAATAGAAAGCCCAGAAATAAACCCACAAGCTTATGAACAACTATTCTTTGACAAAGGAGCAAAGAATATGCAATGGAATAAAGACAGCTCATTCAATAAATGGTGCTGGGCAAACTGGACTACTACATGCAAAAGAATGAAACTAGAATACTGCCTTTCACCATGCACAAAACCAACTCAAAATGGAGGATTAAGGAATTAGACTTAAGACCTAAAACCATAAAATATATTGAAGAAAAAGTAGGCAAAACCCTATATGACATATAGGTCAGTAACATCTTTAAAGACACAGCATCCAAAGCAAAGATAGATAGTGAAGGAAAAGATAAACAGCTGGGACTACATCAAACTTAAAAACTTTTATACAACAAAAGATACACTAACTAAAACGAAGCAAAACCCCACCCACTGGGAGAAAATCTTTGCACACAACACTACTGAAAAGGGACTTATCACAAAGATCTACAAAGAGCTGACCAGAGTAAACAAAAACAAAGTAAACAATCCAGTCAAAAAATGGACAGAAGAGCTAAAAAGACATTTCTCCAAAGAGGAAATGCAAATGACCAACAGGCACATGAAAATATGCTCAATATCTCTTGTAATCAGAGAAATGCAAATCAAAACCACTATGAGATACCACCTCACAACAGTGAGAATGGCACATATCAAAAAAATTAATAACAACAAATTTTAGCAAGGATGTGGAGAAAAAGGAACTCTACTACATTGCTGATGGGAATGTAAACTGGTCCAACCACAATGCAAAGCAGTGTGGTGGTTCTTCAAACTACTAAAAATGGAACTCCCGGCCCTCCCTGGTGGCTCAGTGGGTTGAGCAACGCACTAGGAAGCAAACCATAGCCACTACAGCACAAGTTCGATCCCTGCCCCCGGTTGGGGAAGTGATCCACATGGTGAAGCAGACCTCTCCTACCTCGCCCACTGCTCCCCTCAGCAGTGTGTTTCGGTTGATCTGCCTGTTCTGTTCCCCAGTGTTTTGTCATTGGGACCTCCCTGGTGGATTCTCTCACCTCCCTGCACCTCTGGTCTGTGCCCCAGTGCTTATATGCATAAATAAATAAATATTTAAAAAAAATAAAAATGGAACTCCCATATGACCCAGCAATCCCACTCCTAGAAATATACCCAAAAGATACAAAAACTCTGATTCAAAAGAATATTGGCACCCCTATGTTTATTGCAGCACTATTTACAATAGGTAAGATCTGGTAATAACCTAAAAGCCCAAAAATAGATGACTGGATCAAGAAAATGTGGTACAAAAAAAAAAAAGAAGAAGAAGAAGAAGATGTGGTACATATACATGATGGAATACTATTCAGCAATCAGAAAAGATAAACTAGAGTCATTTGTAGAAACATGGATGGAGCTAGAAGGGATTATGCTCAGTGAAACAAGTCAGAAGGCAAAAGAAAAATACCGGATGGTTTCACTTCTAGGAGGAATATAAGGGAACCAGGTAAGAGACCAAGGAAAAGAATAATAACAACAACAACAAAAACACACAACACAACAAAAACAAAAAGATGAGGACAAATCAGAAACACTTTGCGTGTGTGTGTGTTGGGGGAGGGAATTGGATGAGGACAGAGAGAACATAAGGGACTGAAGTGATGGTGCACTGGTGAAATGGTGATGGGAAATCCATGGGGACCACAACTGATGTCAAATATATAAAGAAAGAAAAGAAAAAAGAAATGCTTAAGTTTTATGCTGTTTCAAAGATAATAAATTTGAGAATACTGAAGCATTAGAAGTAAAAGGGCAGAAAAAAGATACACAATGCAATCATATCAGACAAAATAGGCTGTAAGGAAAGAAACATTAGTGAACTTAAAGGAACATTTCATAAAGATAAAAGAGCTGGCAAATAAGGCATAATATTCTAATATTTGTATGTACTTAACAATGTAGCCTGTGTGAGGGTATATAGGTATATACAGATATGTGTACACACATCTATTTGATAGCACCAAAAGAGATACAAACAATTAAAGTAACAGAAGTGGTACACACAAAAAAGTCAGTAAGGATGTGGAAAATCTGAACAATGTGAGGAACAGAATTGACTGTATCAACACATAGAGAGAACATTTTATTGAACAACCGCAGAATATAAATTCTTTTCAAGTACATCTAGAATATTTACCAAAATTGAGTGTATTCAGGAGCAAAAGGGAAATTGTAACAAATTTGAAGTATGAAATTGTACAGAATTTCAGAGCCATGTAGGGAACCACAGGGACATTTAATAACAAACAAATAGAAAATCCTCAAACATTTGAACTGTAAACAATGTATGACTAAACAGCCCATGATTTAAGAAGAAAGCACCATGGAAATTATATTATGAATGGAATTAATTAATATGTATCATATCTTACATGATGCAAAAAACCCTGCATCTAATAAGAAAAGTACAACTTTAAATGTTTGTATCTAAAAACTGTGATCTAAACTTTCTTCTCAGGAAGTTAGAGAAATAATAGAAAGTTAAACTAAAGAAGTTAGACAAAGGAAAATAATAAGTATAAGAGCAGAAATTAGTATAATACAGAAAATGTATATAGAGAGGACCAAAAAAGCCTAAAGAAGGGACTTTAGACAAATTGATAATACAGATAAACTCCTGGTGAGACTGATTTAAAAAAAGAGGAGAAGTACAGATCACCAATAGCAGAAAATTTGAAAAACCATTGTAAAAACATTATATAGTGAGAAATAAAGCTATAAAAAGAGAAGATCTTGAAAACGTTAGACCGACATTTTAGGAAATGCAGAATATTCCTAGATAAACACTACTTATCAACATGAGCACACACGAAAAAAAATAAAAATCTGAATTTTCTTATTACTAAAATTTGAATATCTAATTAAAACCTTCTTTCAAAGAAAGCATCTGGCCTAGATTGTTTAACAGTGAATTCTTTGAGATCCTTTAGCAAGAAGGAACACTAGTCCAGCACAAACATTGTTAGAGAATGGGAAAAATAGGAAATACTTCCCAACTTAAACCTCCAATTTGACAAGAATAATGAAAAAAACATATTGGCCAATATCTCTTATGAATATGTAGGCAAAATTTTGAAGCAAATTCAGAAATATATAATGCAGTTAATATAGCATGACCAAACTGGATTGATTCCCAGTAATGTAAAGAGTAAGCAATAACTAACCACATTTGTGGGATAAAGGAGAAAAAACATGACCATCCTAATGCAGAAAGACAATTTGATTAGATTTAATATCTACTAAAAAATAAAAACTTTTAGCAAAGTAAGCAAAGTTGTATTAATTATTGTTTGCTGCATACAAATTACTCCAAAACTTTGTGGTTCAAAAAAAACCAACAAACACATTTTCTATAGATCAGGAATTTGGATGTACCTTAGGCTGGCATTCTCACTGTGATTTTCATGAAGTTTTAACTGATATAATGGCTGGGGCTGTAGTCATATCGAAGGAACAGAGTATGCCACCCCATGCCACCCCAAAATATGTTGCTTTGACATATTAAACTAATGAATGTGGGGAGACACTTTCTCTGAGCTCCTCTTATTTGCCTAAAGACAGATCTTCCAGAAGAAACTCAGTTGTCATAGATTCTCTTCCCTGTAAGTTTCATCATTTAGGTAGGATTGACTTTCATGAGAGACTAGAAGTTGACACCCTAACAAAACTTTGTCACTACCATACTTCCCATCTATTCTTCTAAGGGCACATTCACCTTTCCTAAAAATCATTTCCTCTCCCCTGAGAGGTCTATATTTCATTAAAGTAATATTTAAACCTGAATTTAAGCCACCTTGGGGAGTTACTAATTTTTCCCTGGGTATCTCCCATGTATACATGAGATAGAAATGTTAACAAATTTCTTTTTGTTTTCCTCTTGTTAATCTGCCTTTTATGACAGGGATCTCATTTAAGAACTCAAGATAGGTAGAAGGAAAGTGATTTTTCCTCCCCTACAGTATCAAGGCTTGATTTGGAGAATCTTGATTCCATGGTGTCTGGCAAGTTGGTGTTAGTTGTTGGTGGAAAGTGTTACTCTTTTATTACTATTATCACACATGGACCTTGTTTATATGATTGTTTCAGTGTTCTCAGGACATAGTAACTGATATATCCCAACATGGGTGATCCATGAGAGATTGAGAAATTAGGTGGAAACTGAAAGGTCTTTTGTGACATAATTCTCAAGTCATCTATCATTGCTGCATATTCTGTTAAACTTATAAACCAGTAATGGGTAAATATGGGGGAATTCTACATGAGGACTTGAAAAGAGGAGAGAAGTATTTGGGACCATCTTAGAATCTCTTTTCCACAAAAGGGAATTTCCTTAATTTAGAGTGTATGTCTATTTAAAAAAAAAATCCCAATGCAATCTTTAAACTGGACAATGAAATTTTTAAACTTTCTCCTGAAATTGAGACTGAGAATAGAAGTGAGACAACTACTTCTATTCAACTTTGTCTTGAAGTCCTATCCAAAAAGTGATGGACACAAAATAAAATATATTAAGATTAGAGAGAAAGAAAGATGTCATTATTCATTCACAAGATAATTTTATTAATACATAGTAATGCCAAATAAATTTACAGGTAAACTTTTACAGTCGATGAGTGAATTAAGTATGCTTACAAGATGCAACATAGATCCATATATAAAAGGTAATAGTTTTATGAGCAATAGACAGAAATAATATTGACTATCATCACTTAGAATAGTTTAGAAATATCAACTACATGGTAATGAATGTAAGGAAGACTATAAAATGAACAAGGAAAATTATACAAGATATTACAAGGAATTAAATTTAAGAAAGTCTAAATAAATGGAAGAAAGACTTCCTTCTTTCCTTCTTCCCTCTCTCCCACCTTATTTTCTTCCCTCTTGTAAAGATGGCAGTTCTCCATAAATTGGCATCTAGATTCAGTGCAACCCCAATAGGTTTCTTTTGTGCATAAAAGAATTAACAAGCTTATTCTAAAATTTTCATGAAAATGAGAATGGTTACATAATTGAGAGACTCTTGAAAAATGAAGTTAGGGAAAGTTATACTGATATCAAAACATTATTTAGTGCAAAATTAATATAGCATGTAATTGGTACAAGGACAGATAAATAGGTCAAATTGATGAACAAAGTCCTAAAAGAACCACACATAAATGAACACTAGATTTATGACAAAGGAAACCTGCAGAACAATGGAGGAATGAGTCTTTTCAGTAAATTATATTGGGTCAATTGGATATCCATCTGTAAAAATTGAAATCTCACCCCTACTTCATACATATAAAAATTATTTCAAGTGGACTATATCTTTTTTTAAAAAATTATGTTTATTAAGGTCAAGCTCACACCTCTTCAAATGTATGTTCTCACACTGTGTCCAACACCAAAGCACCAAAAATCCTTAAATGTGAACTGTGAGTTGAATACATTTTCTAGAGCATGGCTGAAAATCTTCATGACCTTGTGTTATAGGATAGGGAGAGGAGTATAAAAAGCAAGCGCAGTTTTTTTTACATGTGGCTCTGCTCCACGTGCCTCCTCCTGGTCTCCTTGCTGCTCTCCATCCTGCTTCCTTCTTGTTTTCTTTGCAGATTTTTTTTTTTCCTGCTCTGCTCAGCTCCACTCACTTAGGGCGGAACTGTGATTTTGGAACTTCCCCCTTTCCTGGGGACTACCCTGTTACACTTGGATTATGCAAAGATTTCATAAACAGGACATAAACCAAATATTAAGTATATGCTGCATTTATCACAGATATTCATATGGGAGGGAAGAGTCAGTAACTTTGTAGGAAAAGATATTTGTAGCATAGATTACTGACAAATGATTCATATCCATAATATATAAATTATATTTTGAAAATCAGAAAAGACAGATAACACAATAGAGAAGTCAGAAAAATATCAGTTATTTTATAAAAGATAATCTCCAAATAATATATATCATTAAAATTTATATTCATAATTTAGATCATACACACATACTATATATATATGCATGCACACACATACACATGTCCAGCTTTGTCAATTATCATCAGTCATCAGAAAAATACTGGTCATTTTCTTTTACCTATTGACCTGCATAGTGACATGAGTAGTTTATTTTGTGACAATTTATAGATGTATACTTATGGTGTGCAGTTTTCTGTATCTTTGTTATACTCCAATTAAATGATTACTTTAAAGGTCTCTTAATTTCGACTGACACTAAATGGGCTTCCGTAATTTTCAAAGCAAGGAGTGAAGATTACCGTTACAGTTGTTACAGTCCCAGAAGGAAACCTCATGCCACCCAGCTGTGTATTCTCACCTACCTGCCTACAATGCCAGGAGTCTCCTTTCTTTTTCTTTGTATGTTTCTGACAGCCTTCATGGAAGTACACTGCATCTACTGACCAAATCCTCCCAGATTCTCAGGAGAGGGGCAGCTCGCTGGAAGCCCTTAAAGCTCCTCCTGACCACTGGTTTTAACAGCCTTGTCCTGTTGCTTTAAGTGTTGCTGTGGGGAGATGGGTTTTTGTTCTGGGGCACCAGGCATATTTCACTTTTGTAGGCGCTATTGTTTGCAGTCCCAGGTCTTCACCTCACAGAAGTGATCCTAGAAGTTTTGGGAGTTTGGGCATCTGAAAATCTGATGAGCTCTCTGGATCATGTCCCAGGGAGAAAAAATATACATCAGTACTTCTGAAACAAAAAATTGCTGTTCATCTAGGGAAGGGAAGTGGAGGATAGACCCCAGGAAATTAAAACAGCAAGATTAGTGTAATTGGTTTCTATGCTAGTCAGGGTTTGGTTGTGGGCTACCTATTTAAATGCCCTTCATCACATTCTTTTTTTTAACCTTTGGGTTGTAAATGAAGCACTTATCAATCAGGTTGGGCAACACAATGTAGGCCTGGGAGGCATAATGAGGGAAGAAAGCTACCATCAAAATACAAAGCGGATGCCCTGGGTGTGTCCTGTTTCATGCTTTTAGAGATGAGGGGAAATTGCAATTTGTCACTGTGGGAAGTGCTTTTCCATTAATCAAGAAACTGAAACAAAAAGAGGGTCCTGAGGCTTTTTTTTTTGTGGGGGTGGGTTGGAGGATTTGGCAGAGAGGGTAGGTTGGGAAGGGGATGGTGGCACAGTTGGATTCTCAGGAGATGCTCATCTTTAATAGGACATCGCAGCAAAGTCTCAAGAACTCAACTCTTCTGTCGATGAACCCACCCCATGTGGATCTGTGCTGGTCTCACAGAATCTGAACTATCTAAGCCAAGGCAGGGGACTCAGCCGGTACCAACCACAAAACTGGCACTGAGTGGCAGAGCCATATCTCTGCTCTCTCCCAAGCCCCTGCTGGCCAAGGCACATAATGGGGGAATAATATCTGGCAAATATTACTTAAATTTAAGGACCCATCTTTATTATTTTGTCCCACATGGCTGAAGAAGAATTTTAGGCTGGGGGGAGGGACTTTTAAAAATTAATTGAAACAACAACACCAAAATTTCATTTATCTTCTCTCAAGTTAAAAGATAAACTGAAGCATCTTAAAATTTTAAGATTTTGAGCAAAGTTGAATGAGCAATGTCAAACAGGCAGTGCTGGGGTGGGGTCTCCATCAAAAGGAGCTAGGGACAAGATTTCAAGGAAATTACTTGATTGTTATAGCTTATAATAAGTAATGGCCTTGGAAAAGGCCTTTATAATAAGTAAGGCCTTATAATAAGTAATGGCCTTGGAATTTGGGAAAGCCTCCTGGCCTGAGTGAGATTGGTAGTCTTTAGGTTTCAATTTTTTCACCTTAAAGCATTAGGCTTCCTACTTTCCTTGAGGGCTGCCAAAGTATTAGAGCTAATGGTTTAATTTAACTCTCAGCTGACCTGTGCTGGGTGTTTAATACTAATGTTACAGGGCAGGGAGAGGAGCACCCAGAACCCCCAAACCTGCCCTCTCTAAATGGGTTCTGCCATCCGCCGCATTAAGACAAACACATAAAACCTTTAATGGAAAGGAACTTTAATACAACTAGGGTACAATAAAGAAAGAACAAAGAATATAGTTTCTAAGTTAAGCATCCAAAGTTACCCATCTCCTTGAGGGTAAAAGTCCAGCCAAATAGGATTGACCCAAAGCAAGGCCCAAAAACCTGCCACAAGTCTAAAGGACCTTTCAGTAGAGACCCATAGAAAAGGGTCAGAAAGAGTCAGACAAATCTGGAAGGAAAAGAGCAAAATCAAAATCAAGATGACAGCTGCCATTGTTAACCTCCCCAAGAGTCTCTCTCACCCACATCTGTCCCAACCAGTCCAAGACCAAAAAGCAAGCACAGTTTCTTCACATGTCCCTCTGCTCCACGTGCCTCCTCCAGGTCTCCTTGCTGTTCTCCATCTTCCTTTCTTCCTCCTCTCTTCTCTGCAAAAATCTTCTTTTCCTCCTCAGCTCCACCCACTTAGGGCGGAACCAGGATTTTGGAACTTCCCCTTTTCCTGGGACCACCCTGTTACACTAAGACCTCTAGAAACTGTTACTCTTTGCTTCCCTGTTATGAGAGTGAATTATGAGTCTCCTAATATCTTGAGGTGCTACCTTACTTGGAGAGAGCCAGTCACAGAACACATTGACCGTGCTTGATATAGTTGAGCCAAGATAGCTTAGAGCATGTTTGCTTTTAAATCTTCTGTAACTAGAAGTGTTAGGGGGAAAGACCCTCCTGAATGGATTATACAAATAGGTTATGGACTTCGACCCCCATTCCAGACCTACAAGATCCAAGGACTACAAAT
>JAGFMF010011929.1:1140940-1161185 GCA_019455555.1 Galemys pyrenaicus | reverse complement strand
TGTGTGCCTGCAGTTGGGGCATTATAAGTGCCGTTCAAGCGCGCGGGTAAGGACCCAGTCAGGCAAACCCATTTTATATTAGGGTTGCCCTGTAACAGTAGCAGATTCCAAGATAAAATAAAAGGGTGGTTGGGTATTGTAGATACTAATCAAGTGGGTATCACCTGATTCCAGTTTGTTAGCCTTTCCATGACCTATGTTCTTGTCTACTATGTCTATACATTTAAAAATCTAGAGAATCTTGAAATCTAAATACATTCTTTTAAATTTAGTGTGGGCTTCAAAATACTACTTTTTCAGATTCTTAGACTTGGTCATAATTTCTTAGAATTTGAGATGGGCACACACTCAGTCTTTATTCGTATTTGCATTTCATGACTTGAATAATACACTTTGCATGAGGTCTCAGATACATCGGAAGTGGCTGACAAAGATTATGAAAATCAGTGGTAATAGCAACCAGATAAAAACCCTTAAACATAAAAAAAAATCCATCAGAATGACTTAGGGCCTTTCTATGATACTAGACAGGTTGTTTTCATTTTTAGACAAATAAAAAAAATTCTGGTGAGCTAACATAAGCTACTAGATGGCTGAAAATTTAGACATTCTAAGAATACAAATGATTTCCTTCTTAGTAACTCGTTTGACTTAAAAGTTATTTTCTCTATGTCTGTGTAGGAAAGTACAGAAAGAATCCATGACATAGTGAAAGCTCTCTTTTTAAGCATTTTGAGTTGAGCATTAACTGTCACTATCTGTTCTTTATAGAACCAAATCCAAGCAAGACTTCAGCCCTTGTGCTCAGAAGAAATGCGGTTGAATTAGAAAGCCCCTTTCTTCCATCATAGAAACATTTTAGGTGTGCATAGATATATTTCTTATCTCTGTTACAGGGCAGGGAGAGGGGCACCCTAGAACTTTTAAATTTGTCCTCTTTGAATGGGTTTTGCTATATGCTGTATTAAAATAAACATAAGGCTTTTAATGGAAAGGAATTAGGGTACAATACAGAAAGGACAAAGAATATAATTATTAAGTTAAGCTTTTAAAGTTACTTATTTTCTTCAGGGTAAAAGTTTAGCCAAATAGGATTGACCCAAAGTAAGGCCCTAAAGCCTGCCACAAGTTGAAAGGACTTTTTAGTAGAGATTTATAGAAAAGGGTTAAAAAGAGTTAGACAAATTTAGGAGGAAAAGAGCAAAATTCAAATTAAGGTGAAAGCTGCTATTGTTAACTTTTTCACAGGTTTCTTACCACATTTGTTTTAATTAAAGACTAAAAATCAAGCGCAGTTTTTTTTAAGTGTCCCTCTGCTCCACATGCCTTTTCTAGGTCTCCTCCTTGCTGCTTTCCATCCCGCTTCCTTCTTCCTCCCTTCCTTCTGTGTTTTTGTGTTTTTTTAAATATTTTTTTAGTTTCTGCTCAGTTCTACCCACTTAGGGCAGAACCAAGATTCTGGAACTTTCTTTTTTGGGGGGGACCACCCTGTTACACCTTCAAAGAAGAATCCTTACTCCTCCAGGTTAATGTGCAACACGTGTAACACAGAGGTTATAAGAAAGAGGACAAAATTCCTGGTTCTAGGCTACTTCTTTTCTATGACACTGTAGGAAAGGAAATAATAACTTTTTCCTTTACCTATCTTTGGTTTTCAGTCTGCATTTCTGTAACTAGACTAACAAAGACAGATTGATAAAAGGAAAATAAACTAATTTATTAGCATATGCATTACACACTTATGGAAGTACACAGAGATGAATAACTCAAAAGAACTGATTGGAGCATGTGCTTATAGAACATCTCATCAAAATAATAATGACATTTAGGAGAACTGACATGACAAAGAAAAAGGACTTTGAGTATCCTAGGGAAGCAAATCATAGCAAGGCAAATGTTTAGGGAAACTAGTGATAGCTGATAGCTAGTTTCAAGCAAGGTCATGTAGATTCCTCCAGTGCTGCCTGGAGTGATGGGATCTAGAGTTGTCTCCAGGATTGACTTCTGTCCTTCCTGGCACGAAGCGGAGGAGGGACATCTTTACGAGTCAATGTCCCGCTTTTCAGTAAATAGAGAGAAGGCAGAAATCATTTCTTGTGTCTGCTACTTCTCAGTGACCTTCAGTTCAAAGTCGTTCTTATGCCAAGTTGTCATATCTTGAAGTGGCATAACCTGCTACTACACTTCATCACTACTGATGAAATCTGGTTAAAATATTTATCCAAGGCAGCACTGACAGGTGTGAAGAACAAGACAGGGCACAAATGGAGTCACTTATGCTAAGCCCTATCAAGGACTCAAGACCTAACCTGATTGCAGTTTCAGACTCTCAGGAGTGGATTTTAAACAAACCAGTTTGAAATTCCTGATTAATACTAGTGAGGTGATCTGCTTTATGAAAACCCCTGTCTTTTGCTAAGAATGGGATAGCTTTCCCTAAAGTAATTCACTCTTTTAAACTCCTGTCTCACCTTTCTTCTGCTTATAGAATCTTTCTGTTACAGGGCAGGGAGAGGGACCCTTCCACTTAGTTCCTATGGGCAGTTTCTAATTGTTAGATAAGATGCTGCCTAATTCATGAATCATTGAATAAAGTTGTCTAGATTTTCAGATTTACTTGGATGAATTTTGTTTAAACAAAGGAAATGGCAAAGTGGAGCAAGAATTTGCATGTGATGAAGAGTAGGTGGAGGATTCCAGTTAGTCATGAACTGCATTTCATCTTGATTCATATACTGAACTACAAGTGAACTAGGGCAGTTTTCTCATCTGTAAAACTAATATGTAAATAATGTTGGCGTTATTAACAAGTGATAAACAAATTCAACAATGTCTATGAAAACACGTTCTAGACCATAATTGCTGTCTAATAATAGTACTACTGATTTGTATTTATATTTATGTAGAGTGTTGAAAGAAAGTTGAAGAGATGGATATGGGTAAATTCTCGTGTGTGTGTGTTTGTACGTGGGCATGAATGCAGATTGCATTCCTGAATTTGAAAAAATACACACTAAAGTAATTAAATGAGATAATTTGCTTTGTGAAATTTTTATTTTTAAATAAGTAAAAGTAATCACTGTAGTTCTGAAATAACTGACCTCTATATTTTCTTTTCTGGTAGATTGAAGGGCTAGATGTCTGTTAAAATTAGTTAGGAAAGTGCATTTGTATACAAATAAGTATATAATAAAATAAAGTTATTTTTAGCGTTACGGGGAAAACCTTCCCCCACCCTCCCAGCCTTTTCCCTCCTAGTTCTTGCCCAGGTTCTCAAAGCGCCAAGTCTCAAGTGATTGCCCTTTCTTATAGTGATGGATGCCAATGATTTCTAGGGTTAAACCTTGTTCTAGATCACATAGAGTAAAGGAAGTCCAAATTGTGGCTCATGTTATATTCTCTTTAGCTTGTACATTTTGATGAAATACTTTACCTAAGTTTAACACTATGAAAGTTGGTTGAAAGATGTTTCCATCATGTTTGTAGATTACATAACTTCTTAGAAAATCTATATTGATCAGTTGCTTAGATATATTTTACATTGCTGCTTGAAAGAAGTCTCTTTTTCTCATATGGTTTGACATATTTAAGACATGTGGAAAATAATGGTTTTTAGAAGCTCTGTGATCCTCCAATTTTCACAATCAATGATGTGTATTTCTTACTTGTACTCAGTAAATTTAGATAACAGGTATTGATACAGTTTATGATTTGACTCTGGCGTGCTGATGAGCCTGCTTTCTATCTTCATAGCACCCCAAAAGTCCTGATTTATGGTTTATGCTAATTGTCTTGGTCAAATACTTCCTCCATTGTCGGTTTCAAGCTATTAGCAGGATAGCAATAGATTCTCCAGAGGCAATACAAGCTGGCTCCAACATACTTCTGAGCCATAAAATTTAGTCAGACATCATTTTTCTAACAGGAAAGGCCAAGTTAAGAGAGGGGGGAAGAGGGGGTACTTCAGATCTGAGCTCTTTGGCATGTACAAAAGTCGTATGAGTCACTCTTCACAGAAACTCATTCAGGGAAAGTCAGGGTAGGACACTCTCTCCTAATTCCTCATTATGTCTTTTCTAAACTTATAATCCTTAAAAAGCTATTAGTCTGTACTTGATAATAAAGATATGCTTGCTTCTTTTGTAAGCAGATTTATCTCGCATGTAAAAGTGTATAAATACACTTCTGAATGTGATGAAGTGTTTGAATAACTTCAAAATGTGTGTGGTGTAGTAAAAGCAGTGATGACAGGGAAATGTATAAGCATTAAATGTATATATTAGAAAAGAAGAAAGGTCTAAAATTAATAATATAATAAATTCCACTTTATGAAACTAGAAAAAGAAGAGGAAATGAAATCAAAAGCAGAAGAAAAGAAATAATATGAATTCATCATCAGCATAAGAATATATAAAACCAATATGAAGAAAACATAAAATTCCAATGAAAAGAATAAAAAAGAGCTAACTAGATGGAAAGATGTACTCTATGAACAAGACGATGATTTTGTTTTGATGTCAATTCTTCCTAACTTTGTGTTTGCAACACAATCCCAATCAAAACCCCAGCAAATTATTTTGTGGTTATTGGCAACTTGATTCTAAAGTTTAGATAGTGAGGCAAACACCCAGCCTGAACACTGAGAAACAAAGTTGGAGCAGTGACACTGCTACAGAATGCAGGTCCCTTAAAGGGGAGGGAGGAAGGTCAAAGCACAGTGAACAGGCATCACTTTCCGGGTCCCCCATTTATATGCAGTCACCTTGGAATTCCAAGAATTCCATGCTGAAGAGGGGACACCTGGAAAGAAGCAAGGTAGATCTATAAATGGAGGTGAAATGAAGAAGGAAGGAGAGACATGTAGATGGGGAGACACAATAAAGGTGAGCCATTTGTAGGAGAGATTCATGGGTGAGAAACACATAGTGAGGCTGCTCTTGGAACTTTAGACAATGGCAGTCCTTATCTTGACTTCCTAGGTGATTATATTAAATTTTGGTGTCTCCTTCTATCCCAGCTCTCTGGGACATGTTAACCCCTTTCTTGGAGTTCTGGACAGGGAGAAACCCATTCAGAGAGGGCAGACTTGAGGATTTGAGGTGCTCTTCTCCCTGCCCTGTAACAGTGCCTTACAGGAAGATTTCTGGCTTCTGCTATCCCACTTTGGGATGAGCCTGTTTGGCTGGGTGCTTGCTTACAGGGGGTGGGGAATTTTTGGAGTCTGATTGGAAATCTGTAATGTGAAATCCTTTCTTCTCGCTCTCTGTGCCAATTAAATGTCTTTCACACTAAGAATCTGCTTTTTTTGCCTTTATGTGTGCAGGTGGTTAGACACTTAAAATGTGCCCTTTAACAGTTTGGGGGTTCTTAATTACCTCTTGGTCACGCAATAACAACATCACTTGTTTTCAATACTTACTATGAAGGTACATCATTAAGACAGGATGGTATTGAAAAAAGAACAGATAAAAGGATCAATAGAATATAACATAAAGTCCAGAAATAAATCTACATAAATACAGCAAATTGATCTTTGACAATGGGGGAATGGAGGGACTTTCCAGCAAAGGTGCTGGAACAACTGGATATCCTTATGTACAGAAAGGGAAGCTAAACACAGACCTTACATTTTCACAGACATCAACTCAAAAGGGATCATACTCATAAATACAAAACTAAAAGGTATCATAGGAGGAAAAATTAGATTACCTTAGTTTGGGCTATAAGTTTTTAGATATAATACAAAAAGCATGATACATGAAAGAAAAAAGTTAATAAATTAAGACTTACTAAAATTAAAGACTTCTGCTTTGCAGAGGTACTATTAAGATATATATGAAAAGACAGGTAATGAACTAGAAGTATGTGCACGCAAATAACTTACAAGGATCTTGTATTACAGACACACACATACACTTAAAATTTGACTATAAAAAAACATTACACAATTTAAAAATGGGCATGAACATATACCTCACCAAAGAAGATATATAGATATATGGATAGCAAATAAGACTATTTGAAAAGACAGTCAACACCATATTCCATTGGGGAATTCTAAATTAAAACAACAGAGTGATGGTCCCTCCCTGGTGACACAGTGGCTTAAGCAATGGACTCTGAAGCAAACCACAGCCACAGCAGCACAAGTTTGATCCCTGCTGCTGGCCAGGGAGGAGATCCACATGGCACAGGCAGACCTCTCCTGCCTTGTCCGCTGCTCCCCTCAGCAGTGTGTTACAGTTCATCTGCCTGTTCTGCCCCCTGCTCTGTCGGGTGGATTCTCTCACCTCCCCGCACCTCTGCCCTGTGCCCCAGTGCTTGTATGCATAAATAACTAAATTAACAAAAAAACCAACAAAGAGATACTACTGCATTACTCACCCCTTACCATGGCCAATATTCCAAACACTGGCAACCTCAAAATGCAGTGAAGATGCGGAATGGCAGAAATTCATTCATTGCTGGTGGAAATGTAATGTGGCTCAGCCACTTTGGAAGAAGCCTGGCAGCTTCTTACAAAGCTCTGCCTAGTCTTACCCATTACTGTTAGGGGGGAAAAGGACCTCCTGAATGGATTACACAAATAGGTTATGAACTTCAACCCCATTCCAGACCTACAATATCCAAGAGCTACAAATCCCATAAGGTCATTATCACAGAGCAGATCACTGGGACCTGAGGGTGGAGATGAGCAGCCAGGCTGGGTATTAAAGCAGACATAGGGGGCTTGGAGGCCCCTTTTTTCCTTTGGAGCCAGCTTTCAGTGTGCCGTTGGGTTCCAGCTCTGAGAAACTGATAGGACATTTACCCCTCTCTTCTTGTGTTATTCACTATGCTATTTCCCCTTCTTCTGTAAATAAAACCCTTTATTAACTTTTGTGTGTGCCTGCAGTTGGGACTTATTATAAGTGACTTTCAAGCACAGGAATGAGGACCCAGTCAGGAAAACCCATTTTATATTAGGGTTGCCCTGTAACATTACTAATAGCAAATATTTAGCAATCTTGGTATATGTGTTGAAAATTTTATATTCACACAAAAACCTGCACATAAATGTTATGTCAGCTTTATTTATAATTTCTGAAACTTGGAAGCAATCAGTAGTTGAGTGAGTAAACAAACTGGTTCATCTAGGCCATCAAATGTTATTCTGTGATGAAAAGAAATTAGCTATAAAGCCACAAAAAAAATACAAAGGAATCTTTAATGCATGTTGCAAAGTGAAGGAAGCTGGTCTGAAAAGACTACATAGACATGATATGATTACATGACATTCAAGAAAGACAAAACTACAGGGGCCCGGGGAGTAGGTCAAGGGACTTTCAGGGCAGTGCAAATTGTGTACAATACTATGATGAGCATATATCATTATGTATTTGTCTAAACTCAGAACTGCATACACTAAGAGTGAGCCCTAATGTACACAATGGATTTTATTAATAATAATTGATTGGCTCATCAGTCTTAACAGATACACCACACTAGTGCAAGATATTAATAAAAGGGGAAACTGTGTGATAAGGTAGAAGAGCTAAATAGTAAGTCTGTACTTTCTGTTCAATTTTGCTATAACCCTAAAACTTCTCTAAAAAATCTACTAAATAAAAATGTTCACCATATAAAAATCTATTTGTTCCTCCTAAAACAGATATGGATGATCTTACTGTGAAGGACCAGGTGGTCCCTGTTTTAGGCTCTGTAGGCATGTAGATGTGTATTATTTCCTTTCCTCTTTTTCTTCCTCTTCCTCTTTTCTACTTAAGCATTGCTTTAAAAATATGCAAACCATTCTTAGTTTTCAGTCTGGATTGGACTTCAAGACCACAGTATACTGAGTTCTTTCCTCTTTCCTTAACCTTTGCATAAACATTTACATTTCCTCCTGGTCTCTGCTCTCTAGATTTGAAGAAGAAACTTGTGATATTTAAATCACTTGCATGTGATTTCCCCTAGTATTTTCATGCTTACAAATAGGGTAATTTGAAAGCTTAGTAAGAAAAATGAATTCAAGAATTAACTCACTGACTGGCAGTAAAAGAAAGGGTATTTTTTGTTCTGATTTTCAACTCCTCTTACAAGGACTTAGATTTTCATCAAAAGAGGAAACATACTGCAGGTGTTGCATTTGTTCTATGCATTCTGAGAAAACTCTATTCCAAATTGTTTTCATTAAAATTATCTTAATAGAAGCACTATAAAAATAAGATTAAAGAATAACAGTAAAGAATGTGAAAATGCAGTTTCACAATCCTAGAAACATTTGTATATTTATTTCTCATTGTATATACTTTGTTTCCATAGTGTACATGTTTATATTTTGTTAAATTTTTACTCATCTTATCATATAAAGTACTTCAAATTTTGATAGTCTTTATATATTATTTTCTTTAATTACTACATAAGATTCCATTGTATTGGCATACTCTATATATAAACAGTTGCCCTACCTTGAAAATTATTTATACAATCATGCCTATTATAATTTCATTTAGCTTAATTGCTTTCTTATGATCAATTGCTCTAGGTGGAATACCCACATTAGATACAATAATTATATTTCTAGTTCATGCTACAGATGTCCATTTTCCTTATGAGACAATGCATTTTTTATTTAAAAAACTAAGGATTAAATTTAGAGAAATGACTTGAATATGAATTTAAGTGTTAGCTCTGAGAATCACTTCTTAGCATTTTTTGAGTACTTCTATACCAAAAATACATAAGCTGGCTCTCATAGTATTTATTCATCAGTAGGAGAACAGATTCAGGGATAGAATATGATATTTGAAGGGTACCAAAAATTCAGTAATCAAGATAACTAATATTGTGTGTGTGTGTGTATATGTGAAGATTAGGGTAGGAGAATGAGGCAATGCTGTGCAAGAATAGGCAGAATCTCATTACTTAAAAGTTCTGTTTATCATGGATTTGGGGGGGGCATTAAGTTTTAATTTTTTAAACACTGCATTTATATTGATAGTCAAGTTTTTGGAATCGGTTTTCCTTTTGACCCCCAAGGTGTGTGCCTCTGGCTACACAGACAATTGGCAGTGGTGAAAGACACTGGGTATTGTGAATTGTGTGTGTATTTTTCAGGGTAGATGGCTTGTATTTTACCACCCATGAGGACCATGGTGTTAGGGAACATGCAACATGAGACACCCAAGGTGAGCACGTTGAGTCCTCTGGAGTCTCAGAAGGGGCTGTAGGTCCCCATGGACAGAGTTGGCTACTACAGTGCCTGCATCTGTGCGTGTGTGATCCATTATGTACAATGAACATCTGCACAGACACACACACACACACACATACACACAATAGCCACTTATTAAGGCCCATTTGTGCTTTTTGATTGACTAGTTTGTATAATCTTTATTGTTCCTTAATGCATTAAACATATTATTATGTTCTTTTAAAAGAACTATAATAGTGGGAATGATTCATACTGAGTGTTTTAAAAGCTAGGTCAATAAAGTACTTGTAAGGCTTATCCTGTCATAGATTACTGCCTGCCAAAGTATAATCAGAAAATCCTTCCTCTTGTCTAAAAATTGGTTTAAGAAATGGTTTCCAAGTTGGCTAGAAAGAAAACAAGCAATTTTTCTCAAAGTTCAAATATAGCACACACTAGGTTGGTGATAGATACCTGTTCCTTCCTTAAACATAGTTCCCTTTCCAATAGTCTCAATTCATGTAAAATCGATTTCAGGAAATGCTGAAAAATAAATCATAGCACTGCCACTTTTCATTGTGGGGGTGGCGGGACAGTCATTGGCATGTAAGGCTACAAATTGAAAGGTCACCCAGGCTCCCCCCTGGGCAGCAGGTCCGAGGGGTCCCATCTAAGACAGTGACCAGCAATAAAAAGCTGAGGCCTAGTAGCAGCTTCACAGGTGAAACAGTAACTCAGAGCAAACAATGACCCTACTGGGGGGGGTGGGGCATATGACTCTGGTACTTTTCCGTTGGACCCCCTGACTACAGGGCAACACGTGACTCACCAGTATTTTTACACTCAGGCTGGCAGAGAGGGGGCATATAAAAGACCCTAGTTTATATGCTGGGGCCAACTTCTCCAACCCCTACTCTGGGGATCTGGGAGCTTCTCCCTAGGGCACAATAAAGGTTCCTGCTGGTCAGAAACATGGCCTGGTGCATGCCCTCGTTCTGTCTCTCTCTCTCTCTCTCCTGTCCAACTGTGCCCAAACCTTTCACAAATATCTGTATTAGTGTTTGGTATCTAAAAATATATTTAGTAGTGAGAGTGTTTCTTTAGTACCAGTGACAGGATTCTTGCCATTTTACAATTCTGTTAAGGTAAGAAATTCGGGTTATAGGTAAACTTACTCTGAGAGAAAGAAATTGACAAAAAGAGGGAAAATATTTTGATAGTCATTATAATGAGCCTTTATGAAAGAAGAAATACCCTGTGCTTGAACAGAGGTGGAAGCAAGTCATTTCAGAACTGTTTTACAGGTTTTGTTGCATTAATATTGTGCTACAGTCACTCTGGGAAAAAGACCTCCCCCATCAGGTTTCAGACTCCTGTCTACCCTCTGTTGGCTCACAGAAAACTGACTTGAATGGATATGGTTGAATTCGAAAGTCTGTGGGGGAGAGTCAGTGCCCCTCCCCCAGACAGGAAGCAACAGGGAGATTAAAGATGTGCTAGTGTCTGTTTCGGGCTTCCCCTAGGCTATGAAAACAAATAGAACACATAATTAATATTCTTCCTGCAGCTTGTGGAAGGCCTTTAGGCAGAACATCAGTGTTCATTTTACTATCTATATTCAGGCGGCGTTTTGATGCACGATATTTTGGACAAACAGGGAGCTTGCGTAACCTGGGACCCTCTGTAAACAAACCTGTCTTTTAAAGGAGAAGAGGCGCTGGCAGGGAAGGGAGAGGGATGAGGGCTCAAGGTGGGGGGGGGGGTAGTTCTGTAGCTCACAGCTGTGGAGATGTGCAGGAGGTAAAGGAGTGGTGCTTGTTAGGTAGTAGTAGGAAGGTGTTTTGAAAAGGACGTTTATGTAGGGGAACCTGCCTCACTGCTCTTTCCAGTATCTTTTGAGCGCTTGTTACAGGGTAGGGAGAGGGGCACCCCAAAACCCCCAAACCTGCCCTTTCTAAATGGGTTTTGCCATTCGCTTGATTAAGACAAACATATAAGGTCTTTAATGGAAAGGAACTTTAATACAATTAGGGTATAACACAGAAAGAACAAAGAACATAGTTACTAAGTTAGGCATCCAAAGTTACCCATCTCCTTGAGGGTAAAAGTTTAGCTAAATAGGATTAGCCTAAAGCAAGGCCGAAAAGCCTTGCCTTAAGTTTAAAGGACTTTTTAGTAGAGACCCATAGAAAAAGGTTAGAAAGAGTTAGACAAATCCGGGAGGAAAAGAGCAAAATTAAAATCAAGGTGAAAGCTGCCATTGTTAACCTCCCCACGGGTCTCTCACCCACTCTGTTTCAACCAGTCCAAGACCAAGAAGCAATTGCAGTTCTTTATATGTCCCTTTGCTCCACGTGCCTCCTTTAAGCCTTCTTGCAGCTCTCCAGCCTGCTTCCTTCTTCTTCCCTTCCTTCTGTCCTTCCATCCTCTCTCTAGCATCTTCTTATCCCTACTCAGCTCCACCCACTTAGGGCAGAACCAGGATTGGGGAACATCCCCCTTTCCTGGGGACCACCTTGTTACACACTTATAAACAGGTCAAGTTCTTTGCTAGTACTATACTAGGGTACAGAGATCAATAACCTTTACGGATGAAGAGAAGAGGAAGGAGATTTTTCCAGGGAGTGTTCATAATCAAACTCGAAGCGACTGTGCAGCCACCAAATTCAGGTTGCTAAGTCTTACCCCACTTGCTTAGCATACTTACTTAGCTCCTGGGGGCTCAAGAAGTTTGTGGGTAACCAGTCAGGTCCTACTCTTTCTAATTGTGCGTGCTTATAAGCACTAGAGGAAAGCACAGGGTTTGATTCACCCCAGAGTCCCAGTTAACAAACCAGTTTCCTGCTTCCCTTTGTGTCCCTTAGTGATGAGTACACAAAACTAAGATTTGGGTGCTGTTTTTGGTGTGTATGCCAAGCCTGCAGTTCTTTTTCTTATACGATAGTGAAACATTATTCTGGGATGAATGTTTAGTCTTATTTACATTTTATGACAGAGATAGGTTAGCAAAAAAGGTAAAAACTATGCATAGAGTTTTCCCATTAATGTGTCTAATGGGATTAAGTAACATGTTAAATAATGCTTTGCAGTCACAACTAGGAGACCAGTTTCTGTGGTTTACAGAGAACTTAGGGCTAGGCAAGACTTGTTGTTCTCCCTTGGCATCTGTAAGGCAAAACCAAACCAAAACAAAAAAGCAAACAGCACCCAGAAATCTTATGAGTCTTGTGTTGTGTCTTTTTAGGTCTCTCTGATTAGAGATTGTTTAAGATTTCTGTTGTGTCTAAATCTGACTTAGTAGACAGTGCCCATTTGATTTAAGACTAGTTTTGTGTGTGCTTGTGTAGATTAGGTTCCTTATTTTTTAAAGGAATCGCTTCAGAGGTTCAAATCCCTTCTAAGTACTAAAATTCTGTAAGCCTATGCTTCTCTCCTGGGTTTCATAGTATGCTCAGTTTGGGGAGTTGAGAGAGGAGGATGGATTAGATTTAAAAGATACTTAATCCTTTACACTATCTATCATCAGGAAGTTCATCAAGATGTGAGAGATAAGGAGAAATGAAACACCTGTAACAATGCATCCTAATCTATAATTAAATTGGAAATTATCTAGAAGACTTAAGAATTCTGAAGAGCAAGGTATCCATGGGATCTGGGAGTGTCTTGGGACCATTTTGTGGACAACATCATGTAAGACTTTCCCTGTGCAGAACTTGAAAGATGAAGATTTGAACATTCCAAATAAATAAGTACATAGTACCAGCTAGCATACCTACATGCATAGCATTGACATACATATTCATTCATTTATGTGATTGTTGTCATTCTGAATGTTTATTATAAAGGAATTACAAATGGTGGATCAGTTGTAGAATATTTTTCTTTGGCCCATTTCTGTTCAGGGCATGAATGAAACAACATGTGATGTGCTGGCTACAGGAAACACACAGACCATGTCCTGAGAAGCAGTGAGTAGCTCAGCCCTATAGCTCCTCTTAAGGAGCTAGAGTGGTACAAAGCTTTGTCAGTATTGTAGGGAAAATTCCAAGGCTTTGGTTGAGATGTTTCTTTTTGAGACAGTCTTTTGTCTCTGCCATCTGTCCCGCTGCATAGGGGACCTTTTACCCATAGGACCGCTAGGTTCTCAACCGCAAGTCTGCATGGCAATAACAATTTGGGAAAGTCTTTCCAGACTCAAATTCCAACTGAAATACTATTTGCTTTCACCCCATGGCCCTTTCTCAAAAGAGATCATATACTTTCCAGATACAACTTTGATCTCTATTAAATTGTAGTGATTGTTAAAGCAGTGACAAATCAAGCATAATGCACTTATGTTTTAAATGTGAACAGAATAATATTATTATTATTATTTTAAAGATTTATTTATTTATGCAGAAAAGAGCTGGGGTACAGGCCAGAGTCCAGGGAGGTGAGAGGATTCACCAGACAGAGCGGGGAGCAGAACAGGTAGACTGACTGAAACACACTGCCAAGGGCAGCAGCAGGTGAGGCAGGAGAGGTCTGCTATGCCATGTGGGTCCCCTCCCTGGCTGGCAGCAGGGATCGAACTTGTGCTGCAGGAAATGCGGTTTGCTTCATAGTGCGTTGCTTAACCCACTGCGCCACCAGGGAGGCCCAGAATAATAATATTAATGACAGAAACAAACACTTGTATGATGCTATGTTCAAAGTATTGTTCTAAGATTTTTATGTCTCTTAACTCACTGAATCCTCACAATCATCCTACAAGGCATAGGTTGTTATTATTCCCATTTTACAGGTGAAAATATTGAGACACAGAGAGATTAAGAAGTTTGTGCCTGGTCCAGATTGAGGAACAGGATTTTGAATCCAGGAAGTCTGACTCCAAAGTCTGTATTCTGCATCTCTCTAGTAAAAAGGAACTGTTCAATATGGAGTCTTCCTAACGCATTCATTAAATGAGCGGTCCTTTTCTGTCTTTAACAACAGTGTATTAACCCTGTATTGCAGCAGAGGCAGGCGGCTGCTTTTCTCTCCCCACTGGCAGGATCGTTCTTGTGTTGTCCCTCCCGTGTCCTCACCCTGGCTAAGGGCACCTTTGGGACTTAGAGTGAAAGCACATGGATGTAACCCTGGAACATGCTGTCTATCCACTGCCAAGCAAAAATAGTTCCCAGGGGCCTCCCTGGTGGCACAGCGGGTTGAGTGCCACACTGTGAGGCATCCAAGGCACAGCTGATGCGAGTTCAATCACCGGCCAGGAAGATGACCCACATGGCGCAGCAGACCTCTCCTGCCTCGCCTGCTCCTCCATTCAGCAGTGTGTTTCAGTTGATCCGCCTGTTCTGTTCCCCACTCTGTCTCTGGTGAATCCTCTCACCCCCTGAGACTCTGGCCTGTACCCCAGCTCTTGTATGCATAAATAAATAAATCTTAAAAAAATAAACAACCCTTTCCCAACCCTGAACATCAAAGGTAAAGTCTTGCCTTCAGGGGATGTTTTTAATTTTAACAAATGCCATCTATAACTTAACCATCACTGCAAACATGGTGGCCTTTCCCCATCTATCTAGTCTATTTTCTACACATTCCTCCCTCTCATCCCCATTCCCTTACTACTAAAATTTTATATATAAGCAGACTGATACAGTGTTCTTTTGTTTAATACATCATAAGCATTGTCTCCTTGTATTATAAATTATTCATAAACTTAAGTTTTTTGATGAATGAAAGAATTATATACCCGTAATAAATATTTCAAACGGTGCTGAAAGATAGTTTGATGCATATGCTAGCATATATATGTGAATGAGTATCTTTTTGTTTCTGTTGACATGAATAAGAGCATATGATATACACTATTCAATATCTTCCCCCCACCAAGAAAAAAAGACAACAAACACACAGAAATATACTAATTTGGCAGAAACATCTTCTTTTCATGTTCATCTAATTTCTTTTTTTGGTTTAAAGGTAATACGTGCTTATTGTTACCATGGAAATAGTACAAAGACATATAAGATAAAAGCAAATCATCTCCGATCCCATCCCCTTGAACTACTAACGCTAACACCTGCTAGCCACTTTCCATGCTTTTCCCTTGCTCATTCAAACAGATGCAAATACAGATTTACATATAGATAGATCTTTTTTTGGTTTGTTTTTACCGAAATATAATTAAAGTAAATGCATTAGTCTGCAATTTGTTTCTTGGTTCTCCTTTCTTGACAATATATCAGGAACATTTCTAGCAATTGAAGCAAAAAGACTCAATTAAGTTCTTTCTTTTCTAATTCCTCTGTGTTTGTGTGCTTGAGCATATATAGATATATATATACACACAAACACACACAAAACAAATATATTTGTTATAATTACCATACAGATTAGTATAATTAGTATGGTATAATTAGTGTAATATATATGTAATCAGTGCCTAGAAATGTATATGCTTTATTATATTGTTAGTTATATATTAATTTATTAATATTTATATTATAACATTAACTATACTACTAATTCTATGCATATAAATACATATGCACACATATGTATTTGGCCTCACAATTCTTATTTGCAGTTTGGCTTGACAGAAACCTCTTGGTAAGAAACCTGCAGATTTTTCCCAGAAGTTCCTAAAATTCCCAGCTCTATCAGTCATGGTATTCACCTAACTAAATATACTTGAGAGACCCAGTCTAGCCAGATTATGCTGCTCCTCAAGAGGAAGAGAGATAAGGCTCCCATAGTGTGCAGCTTTCTTCTGCACATAGAAAGGCATTGAACACTTGTCGGTTGAATAATTGGATCCAACTCTCCTTCCTGAGCTTCTAAACCAACAGGCTGCGAGGGGGAATGTTGTGGCTTAAAGATTTTGTTAATTAGCAAAATCCATTTCTTCTGTATCAATTGAGAGACTGAAACAGGAAGCAGATGAAAATGTCATCTTACTGATAACCCAGTTTAGAACTAGGGTCACAGAGAAGCAGTTTGCTTACCGGTGTACAAACGGTCAGAGCTGAGTGCACTCACCCGTTCAGGGCATGCACTTGCTAGGAAGGCAGCCCTGGGGACAGGCTCTCAACAGAGCTCACCAGAGAGAAGTAACATGACCATTCTTTCTCCCAGTCCCAGTGGGACTTTCTTCCTACTCCCTACCTCCCTCCCCAACCATCATCCAGGCTTCTTCCCTGGGTAAGGGGTGAAAATTAGTAGATCTGACTTTAAGGGCCAAGATAAGGAGTTTGGATAGAGAGGGATGCTCCCCCCATATCACACACTTTTATGAGTCATGATGCCGAAGGTTTATACCCCAATCTGTTGTTCAACAAATACACTTTCATCATTTTGTTCATGCCCATAGCAGGTACTTAGTTCTCACACTGAAACAATGTACAATTTGACAATACCTTTCATAGTCTCAGCCATCTCTGAGACTCCAAATGCAACCCCTATGGTTGCATTGAAAAAACCCATAAATTCTGGATATCTGAATAACACCCACATCTCACAGAAGGATGGGGACAGAGTGATACACACCCAGAGAGGCATCCACCCACAGCTCCATTTGCTCATCTGCCAAATGAAGAGGTTGATATAAGCATCTTCCTAAAGACTTTTTAGTGCCAACTTTCTGTGGTTCTGAAATACCACCTTCCCTGTAGCTGCTGAAGATCACCTTGTCCATAAATAAACTGGTGTATCTGTGTAAACTTGCTGAAACTCTAATGTCCAAGAGCACTAGAGTGTTCTTTCAGTAGAAGATAGTGTAACAGGGTGGTCCCCAGGGGAAAAAAAAAAAAGTTCCAGAATTCCAGTTCTGCCCTAAGTAAGTAAAGCTAAACAAAAACAAAAAAATGCTAAAAAAAAAAAAAAAAAGATGGAGGATGGGAGGGCAGAAGGAAGGGAAAAGGAAGGAAGCAAGATGGAAAGCAGCAAAAAAACGTGATAAAAGCACGTGGAGCAGAGGGACAAGTAAAGAAACTGCACCTGCTTTTTATTCTTGGACTGGTTAACGCAAATATGAGTAAAAAAAAAACCGTGGAAAGCTTAGTAATGGCAGCTTTCATCTTAATTTTAATTTTGCTCTTTTCCTCCTAAATTTGTATGACTTTTTCTGACCCTTTTCAGTGGGTCTCTACTGAAAGGTCCTTTAAACTTGTGGCAGGCTTTTAGGCCTTGCTTTCAGTCAATCCTATTTAGGTAAACTTTTACCCTCAAAAAAAAAGTAACTTGGGGCCTCCCCGGTGGCGCAGTGGGTTAAGCAACACACTATGAAGCAAACCACAGCCACTGCAGCACTAGTTCGATCCCTGCCACCCAGTGAGGGGATCCACATGGCGCAGCAGACCTCTCCTGCTGTGCCCGCTGCTCCCTCAGCAGTGTGCTTCCGTTGATCTGCCTGTTCTGCTCCCGCTCTCTGTGGTGAATCCTCTCACCCCCCCCCCACACCTCTGGCCTGTACCCCAGTGCTTGTATGCATAAATAAAATAAATCTTTAAAAAAAAAAAAGTAACTTTAAATACTTAATAACTATATTCTTTATCCTTTCTGTATTATACCCTAGTTATATTAAAGTTTCTTTCCATTAAAAATCTTATATGTTTATCTTAATACAGCAAATAACAAAACCCATTAAAAAAAGCAGGTTTAAAAGTTCTGGGGTGCCCCTCTCCCTGTCCTGTAACAATAGGAGCTCAGAATTTAACCTCTAAGTCAAATAAGCAAGATTAGCATCTACCCAGAACTGCACGAGTGACACATTTGTATCTGTAAAAACCATCTCTCTGGAGGGTAAATTGGTACAAACTTTTGAAAATATTTATCAAAGTAAAAATAAACACACACTCTTTGATCCAGCAATTGTACTTTAGAAAATTTACCTTTTAGAAATAAATCATACAAGCACAGAAGAATATCTACACAAAGATGCCTGCTGCGACATACTTTGTAATAGCAAAAACCTTAAAGCAACTTAAATATGTTAATAAAAGATGGATTAAATAAATATGGCTCATTAGTGGAATAATCGGGCAGCTACTAAAAATATAAGGACAATCTGTATGTGCTTACATAGAAAGAAAATTAAAATGCAAACCCTAATCTCTTCATGTTTGCCTTGGCATTGGGGTGGGAGAGTTGATATTGTTTGCTTTGGGGTAGTGGCTTTTGGAAAGCAGAGGACTTTTGCTTTTTACTGGTATTTATTTCTCTGCACTGTTATTTATTTTTTCAAAATAAGCACCCAATATTTTTGTAGCACATACAGAAAAGTTTCCCTCAATCCTTGAAACTTCTGGGAGGAATTGGCCTCTGCCTCTTTGCTTTTTACCCCAGAAAGTAGGGCAGAGTTCCATGGAGTCAGTGGAAAGGAAATGTGTGAAATCTGAAGCTCTACGACAACATCACCATGTCAAATGTTTTCGGGGTGATCTTTGGCATCAGTAGTAGACAGGTCCATTGTAGGGTGCATAGGATATGGGTGAAAGAGAAGTCAAAGTCAATGCTTGACGTGTCTGCATTTATATACACACAAGAATGCTGCTCTCCTGAGTGAGAGTGATCAAAACCTGTAGGACACCGAGTGTCACACAACAATATTACGTCTGAGCTTAACTGTCCCGCTGCAAACTGCGTTTCCCATGGTACCCAGTCAGGGCTCACACTGCCTTCTTGATTTTGTGATTTACTTTTTTAATGCCGTGTTTATACCACATCATAGACAATGGTGCACAGAGAAAATGAAGTGATCTTCCCTTCTGTGAAAGGTTAAGAGCTGTCTACAAGCCTTTTTCTTGTATCATTAAACTTAATGTTGCCTGACCCCGTGAATATCAACAAAAATGAGATCATGTTACTCTGCAGACTCAGCTTTACTGGGTCGTCCACTTTCTCAACTGCTGGACTCCTGGCCTCTTTCAAGGTCAGTCTGCTCTCTTTTGAGAATGTCTGCGGGTTCACTGGAGGTCATCTTTAATCAACACTGTCTTCTCAGTGACTTTTTAATTCATGGCTCTGCATTAGTCTCTTGGCTGTGTCTCTCTTGTCCTCCGCAGCTTGTTCACCACAGCCCCTCCCCTCTGAGCAGCCCCTCCCCACAGGGCAGCCCCTCGCGGGGCACCCCGGCAGGCACTGCTCCTTCGCAGGTCCCCTGCTCCGTATGAGCAGTGCACTCACCTCCAGCTCTCTTACCCCAGCTCAAGATGGCTGATACTCACCATTCTTCCACAAAATATCTGGAAACATGGTTCTCGTGTCCCTGTCTTCCACAGAAGCCGCAGAGGTGGCTGAGTAAGATAAAGATTCCAGGAGTAGTCTTTGTGCTGTTTCAGGGACCACATCTCTCCACCTCTTAGTCCTGTCCCTGAGTCTCTTTCCCACTCCTGTTGCCACCTTCTCTGAGTCCAGAGTCTTCCGTGTGCAGCTGATAAGTGTTAATTTGCTGCCAGTTTTCCAGATGTGTGTGTGTGTGTGACAACTATACACAGAGATACTCACAGGTTTTATTTTTCCCTAGGGTGCTTCTCAATGAAAACTATATAGAACTAGCAGAAGGGCGCCAGAGGATGCCATGGCAGGGAATGCCACCGACTCCCTGTTCCACGTGGGTCTGAATCTCTGCTCTGGCAAGGTGAGATCTACCACTGCACTAGTGAAGAACCGAAAAGACCCCACAGTGACAGCATGAAAGACTATTGAGCTAGATGAGGAAGGCAAAAAGAGCAGTAAGAGAAGAAATAGAACTGAAGACTAAGGGGAGACAGCAGATAACTGTGAAGGGAATGATGGAAGTTTTTCAAGGCAAGTGGGTCAAAAGAGTGTACCATTTCCAGGTTCAGCTATGGGTGGAATAAATATCTCAGGGAATTCACAGAGCAGTTTTGCAGCCCAAATGTCTGAGAATTGGGAAAATACAAGGTCTCTGGAAATTGCCACATACTTAAATACTATTCCAACATATACTTTCATGTTAGAAGTTGGGGTCAGCCAAAAGACACAAAAACACTGATCCGAAAGAGCACCTGTACTCCTATGTTTATCGCAGCACTATTTGTAATTGCTAAGACCTGGAAACAACCCAAAAGC